>OX465282.1:63469400-64069400 GCA_949987705.1 Thereva unica
CACGATTTTGAAAGGTTGTCGCATTTTGACAAGTGATGTTTTGTTCGATATGCAGACCCCAAAAAAGATCACTTCGTTTAGAACGGGTCTCATTCCATTGAGTTTATTAGATATTAGCAAAACTTGTCAATTTAAGGTCTTTCTGACAATTAGCCGAAGTTTTTCTGTTTAAACAAACAAGACCCGACCGAAATCAAAGAAGTCGATATAGTTTTTAGTTCGCGCGGTGTCGTGCAGGTACAAAAATCATAAAAGTCGTTTAAACAAAAAAAACGGTTCGACCGAATTTTATGAAAATCGTTTCAGATCAAATTTTGGTTAATACTCTTTGAACGGCACGTCAACTAAGTCGATATCTTTCATAGTCATTGTCATATGTCATTTAAACCAAAAAACCGCTCGACCGAATATAATAAAAGTCTTTTCAGATTATATTGTCGCTAATACGCTTCGAACGGCACCTCAAGTAAGTCAATATCTTTCGTGATTTGGGCGATATCGTGCAGGTACAAAAATCACTTACGCGGCTTAAACAAAAAAACGGCCCGACCGAATTTTATGATCTTATCTTTTCAGATCATATTTCGGTTAATACGCTTCGAACGACACCTCAACGAAGTCGATATCTTTTTTGGTTCGCGCGATATCGTGCAGGAAAAAATGACCCCATACGTACGAACACACACACACAAACATACTTCCTCCCAATTTTTTGCTTAAAGTGCTCCTGGGACCTTGAAAGATGAAAATACGTCGAAAATTTCGATTTCGATTTTCGGGCCGACTACAAAAACTTCCTTTACTGGGAAGTTAATAATAACAAATATAATTCAAGCCAAATGGGAACCTTAACCTAAACCGCAATAAGTGAATACCAAGCTGGATTCACAAGAAATAGGACAACAACGGATCAACTTTTTTCAATAAGGCAAATCCTCCGAAAATGCTGAGAATACAACATCGACGTGTATCAACTTTTCATCGACAACCATACGACAGCATCGACAGGGAGAAAATGTATGCGACAATGTTGGACATAAACATACTCCTAAAAATAATAAAATTAACAAAACTGACAATGGAAAACACAAGGTGTGCAGTCAGAATACAAGTAGAAGGGCCGGCACAAATGCTTTTTATGCTCTGACTAGAAGGAGTAATTCGCAAAGTAAACATTGATGCGAACACAACCCTGCTTAAAAAATCAAAACAGTTGGCAGGATATGCCGATGATATAAACTGCCTTGCCAGATCACCGTCATATAAGACATATATGCAAATAAATGCAGACAAAAGCAAGATTCTAATACAGTCAAGGGTGAAAAGAAGAAACCACAACACCCCCGGGGGGAACATAACTTCGAACGGGTAAACCAATTTAACTATCTGGGGTCCACAATCAGCGAGGACAACGAGGAAACGATATACGTACAACGAAGAATAAACGCCGCAAACAGAACATACTTCTCACTACTGAGACATAAGAAAGAGACATACACAGAAAAACAAAAATAAGAATCTACATAACCATCATACGTATAGTAGCTACGTATGGATGTGAAGCATGGAATATCTCCCAGAAATCCGCCGACAAGATGGATATATTTGAGAGGAAAGTTCTCCGAAGGATATACGGCCCAATCAATGGAGAATACGGTACAATCACGAATTGTACGATTTATATAAAGACTGTAAACTCTCGACCAACTGCGTTTATGTTGGGCTGGTCATGTCCAAAGAATGGATGACTCAGGGATACCAAAAAAGCCCTGTGTCTACTACCAGATGGCAAAAGACCTGTTGGCAAACCACGGTCAAGATGGGAAAACTGTCAAGGCCGATGCAGCAAAACTGCTCGATATAAGAAACTGGAGACAAGCCGAAGAAGCATATGGAAGCCAAGGCTCCAATTGGGCTGTAGAGCCATTGAAGAAGAAAGATATTTTAATTATGAATTTCGATAAAAGACCCCAAAATAAGACGAAAATGTCAAATATTTTTGTCGATATGTCGCTTCGTTTTTGAGATATCTATACTTGAAGTTTTAGCAATTTTCAAACGTTAATAATATCCAAAAAAATACAAAAAGGGTAAAGGTAATTTATTTTTGATGTAATTTCATTAATTCTGAATTCTGAATTCTAAAACTGCATATCGACACTAAACCAATTCTTAAAATTGCTCCAAAGCATTTGCTATATCGGTTTTTGGATATCAATGAAGTTTCTGGCAGCATCAAAAATCATAACCTGTAAATCTTTCTGAGATCAGAACAAAAAATTCTAAGATACTGATAAGAACAAAATACAAGGATATACACCCAAACCGTCCATACTTACTTAAGAAATATTCAACATCTCAAGTCTCCTTTATCTATCCAAAACTCGAAATATATAATTGCAGTTTTTGTACTATAGCAAAAACAAACAAAGGTAAAACAAATTGTCATCCATTTTCCATAAAAAAGAAAAAATATTTGCAAATAAAAACCAATACCAACAAAAATCCGAAAATATGGTTCTTCATCTCATTTGTTGGAGAAAGTTTACCTCATTTAGAGACAACAAAAAAGTATATCCTAGTGAAGCCCCAGTCTACATGGCCTCGAATGCTCGTGTCCTTGTCGCATATGGGACATGGATGTGTGTGTCTACTTTCCAGGCTAAATAAATTTACCAAAGTGGTGACACATTCAAGGTTCGTTACTTCTTGTTGAGTAGAGAGAATTATGAAAGTTTTCGCCATCGTACGGCCACCCCCAGGCTTTGCAATGGCACACATCCCCTTCCCCGATAGACATATTCGCTTTTAATGCTATTATTACAAATGGCTGTCTCAAGTTTCAGATTTCTTCTAAATGGCTACTATTACGCACAGGCCGTGTCTGTTTTGCAAGTTTTTTAGGGACTTCTAGCAAGTACTCCAGCCCCATATCCATAATGAAATGTCGCTATCATATATCACTCAGTTTTAGTTCTAGTGTTTCATCATGTCATTACAATTGTTTTTATGTGGCTTGGAAAAGGAGCCGGAGAAGGAAGACTGGCAGGACTAAAATTTAATTGTGGGACGTTCTATTTGGGGTTTAAGGGAATTTTGTTTGAACAGGAGAAACTTTTGTACGTCATTGTTCTTTTTTACTTCAAACAAATTGTGATTATTCCGAGCGACTCAAGGAAAACAAGACTATAACGCTAAGATAGTTTCTTAATGTTGAAGGTACTAAACGGGGGTAGTCGATACTTGAACCGTAACTGCCGAATATGGTTGAGAAAATCTGATTCGATTATAAGTTGTGATAATGTTATCGGATCGACTTTTGTGGCTTACGAGTATTTATTTTTAGTGCACATAATTTGTGTCTTACACCCTTACTTTGCACCCTTAAGGAAATTCTTTCAGAGTACTCTATCATTACTGCGTGACTCTCTTATATGGGTATCCCAGAGTTAGGAAATCTTTTGGCACGTGGTATGGAGAATATGATGGATGGAGTGTGAGTATATAATACCTATTCCATCACGTGTTTAACATTAAATCCCAAGAAAGTGCTCAAATTATGATTGAGCTAAGTAAGAGTTCATAATGCAAGTCGTCTCGAACAACAACATTTCATCTACTTAATATCATTTAGTTAAAAAGATTGCGAAAACGAATGAATGACAAATGAATAGTTACCAAACTTATTTTTTATTTATAACTTTCTATCATTTTTAGGCTGAAGTTGTGGCTGCGCGGCCATTACATGACGGTCGCATTCTTGTTAACATAGGGGACTACTGGTAGCAATTTAGTCTTTATTAAGATCACTAACGACCGCATACATTAACGAAGTTAATAACCCCTTAATAATAAATATATCATAAATATCAACCAAGTTCACTCCGCTTAAAATCTAAGATTGTAGATAACTTAACAGAGTTATCGCCAAATGTAAAGGAGAATGGCCGCACAAAGGGGAAATGAGAGTCCATACCCATTAAGATTGTGTGTATGGATAAAACTCAAGGGAACGTGCCTTGTAACTTCCCCTTCGAAATTTGTTTACACGGCCCCCTTACACCTGACCAAGACAAGAGGCGCAGTCAGACTGATTGAATTGGGATTGAGAATATAATATATGCGTATGTAAAAGAAAAAAGTGACTTTGGTCACTTTTGCCATGCACTATTAAGTTCCCGGAAAAAGTGGGAGTGAATTTGCATCAAAACGGGAATAATTTTGTTTCATTATCTTTATTTTTCTATAAATATTTTCGAATTAAATATTAATTCCATTTGTTCCGTAATTTTCCCCATAATAGACAATCAATTTTTCATTTTTTTCAGTATAACTATTTTAGTAGAGTATGGTAGAAGGCTTGTGATTCTCACTACGCCACTCGAGACTCTAACTGCGCATGGAAACAGGGTTTTATGTTTTCCTTTTGATTTGGCGATATTGCTAACATTAGCCCGCCTTCGCCATGTGTAAAATCTCAAAGCCAGAGATTACAGAAGAGCTTTTGAAACGACAAAAACTTACTTACTTTCTTATTCCCCTTTAATCTCTCGTGGGACATAGCGCGAAAACAGTTGCCCTCCAACGGACTTTGTTTTATGCGATGGTTCTCAACTCTGACCAGGATCCTCCAGTTGTTGCGGCCTCAGCTAATTGGGTTCTCCTCCAGTCAAGGACCTCTTTGGCTAGGTTTTCGTTTTCGCGTTGCAAGGTGTGGCCAATCCAATTCCACTTCCTTCGGTTGATTTGATCGTCTATCCGATCTTGGCCGGCCCGGTGGTATAGTTCTTCATTTGAAATTTTATCTTGGCAACGGATTTTTAGGATACTCCAAAGGCATCTGTTGATGAAAACTTGTAGGCTGTGATGAATTGGGTGACTTTCCATGTTTCGCCACCGTATAAAAGAACCGCCTTAACTTTGGAGTCGAACAGCCGCAGTTTGGTGTAACTTGAGATCTGTGCTGATCTTCATATGCGGAACAGGCATGCATATGCGTTTCGTGCTTTTTTTGATTCTGGAACTAACGTCGTCTTCTGCCCCGCCATTTGCGGTAATAATGCTACCGAGGTTGGTTTTAGTCGGATTTAGCCCTGAGCCTGCTAGACTGCTTTCTGCTGCCAAATTGACTTAACAAGTTTTTGAGGTCCTGAAGCCTGTGGGCCAACAAACAGATATCATCCGCGTAGACCAGAGCCTTAAGGCGGTCTAGCAATCCCCACTGTATGTCGCCTGCTCTACTATCTAGAGCGCTGACAAGGTTGTCGCTTATTACTATAAGAAATAATAATGGCGAAAGTAAGCATACTCCTGTCAGACAATTTTCCATTGTGAAGAACTCTGCATTCGAAATTATTGTATAGGGATTTTATCAATTTTATGATTTTATCAGGCAGTTCACGTTGCCGTAGTGCCTGCCATATAAAGCTCCCTATGACCGAGCCGAACGCTTTCTCATAGCCTACGAAAGCAAGGTAAAGCGGGGATCGTAATTCAGTAGACTGCTCCATTATGATTCGCAAGGTGCTAATATGGTCTATGCAGGAGCGGCCTTTTCTGAATCCAGCCTGCTGTCTTCTAAGCTTTCAATCTACTGCCGCTCTTATACTTGAAAATATAATGTGGGACAAAATTTTACCCACAGTTGATAATAGACAGATGCCTATCCAATTGTCACCTATTGTTAGGTCCCCCTTGTGGGTATTTTGACTATGATACCTTCCCTCCGGAAGGGAACAAAGGAACAGTGTTCCATGCGTTTTCAAAAATTGGCTGTAGTGCATCTGCTATGAGGCTTGAGTCGGCTTTCAACAATTCTGACGGAATGCCATCTTTTCCAGCTGCTTTACCATTGGCCAATACATGAATTGCGATTACTATTTCTGTTCTGGATGGTGCACGGGTGGTGATATAGGTCCTCTACCAACCTTATTTGTAAAATCCTCAAGAGAATTTTTGGACTTAAAGATTTTCTGGATTTATTGAGAATTTATTTATAAATTCATTGATGTTTTTTATTATTCACTTTTATCTATTAACTATACACTTAACTATTTTAGTTTATAATCACTTATTGCTATATTCTGATCGTTTTAGTTAAAAACTCGCAATCTTTTTTAATCGCTTTAAAAGTTTTTTCACAAAATTCCTCGGACAAACCAGTAAATTTTTATTTTTAATTTCTTACTTAACCTTGGCTGACTTTGTTTTCATAGCAAGTCTCCGTGGCTGAGTAAGACCGGAAGTAGTAGGACGAGGTCCATACAGTGCTTCTTATTGGCTGTCCTGCTTTATTGCTACTTTCTTGAGGTTTCTGTGCAAATGAACCATTCAAGGCGACGAGGAAATAATCTCTCCATCTTTGAAGTGGTTCCTCGTCGCTGCACAGCAGCCTTCCATCCGCACTCGACGGAAGATTGCCTAAAAAAGGCCCCCAAAATAATCAGCGTCGACACCGTTAACTCCACCATCGATCCAGAAAGGGGGTAGCTTGACATCTGTTGATAGTTTACCTTCTTTGTATAAGTCATAAAATTCGTGAATATACTATCTCCTCTCCATACGTTAGTTTCATTGACTGAGCAGGGCATTCTTTGGAGGACCATCTTCTCAAATATAACCACCTTATGTGCAGATTTTTGTAGATTATTTTTTGGCTTTTCTGTGAATGTCTCTGGATGTCATTACTGGCAGTAGTGACAAGTTTGTTCTATTTGCAGTGTTCACTCTTCTTTGCACGTCTATGGTTTTAACGTTGTTTTCGCTGAGAATTTTGTTATCCTCCGCTCACATTGACATTGCGACATGACCTTACAAAACAGCACAAATTATGATTCTTGAGCTTAGAACTGCCACACAAAAAAAAAACAAATAACGATATCGCACTTGGACAAGACAAATAAGATTCGTAGACTAAGCCTCGGTTTGAAGAATGTCGTATACAAGGACGAACAGAGCATAAGGATGACAAACTGGATGACATCGATTGAGAATCGAAAGGAGGAAACCAGGACTGATAAGTTGTCAATATTATAAATAATAAAGATTTTGAAAATTTCAACAATTTACATAAAATCTCGCGTTTGTGTGTGCGAAATTCTTAAAATTTATTGCCAAATTTCTAATAAAAAATATCGCTAGGTTACTATAGAACAATTATTATCAATCAAACCAATCATTTCTCAATGCAATTCATTATTATCGTCAATTCCCACCCAGTTTCCAGGATCTTCAGAAAGAACATTTGAAATTTTTAACCAAACAAAATGTCCAGTACCGCAAATCCATAAACATTCCCTACACATGAGAGATACTCATTAATAAAAGTGTGTCAGAACCAATGATAAAGTTCACGAATGCTCATAAACTGCAGCATATTCTTGATTACTAATAAAAATCTTACGATCAATGCCAATTTAATAAAACCAAAAACGAAAAAGAAGCATTTTCATTTTCAGGAACAATAGAAGACTGCTGTGCCTTTCAATTCTCCCCATAACAAAATGCACATCAAGAACTGACGTCATTGTTTTATGGCCGATTGAGTAGTCATTCGAGAATTTTGGCCAAAATTGGACAATCAATTTAAGATGAATTTGGTCAGTTATTTTCATTAAATTTTGTTGATTTGCTCTTGTGTGTTTTGGTCCCATTTTGATAGAATTATTAATTTCTGCCGCCGATGTGTGCTTGGAATGCTAATTTCAGTGTGATGGGATGTAAATATTGGAGATACGTATGAAGAAAATCATTAAAGGAAGTGTGAAAAGGGTTGGTATTGTTTCGTTTTAAGTGAATATCACTATCAATTATCTTTATTCGGGTGAAGTACATTCCAAATCCCATAAAGTACCAAAGTTACCTATGAATCAATTTAAGAGTTTCTTTTAATCTCTCGCGGTATCATGATGCCAATCGAAATGCTGCACCAACCGCGTGAAGAACAGCAGCTATATCTTTAAATATTAATAAAACTTTAAAAGTTAAATTCGGGTTCTCAGTGCCTTAAGTATTAACAAGTTGAATACCATGGGGTCACCGGTGACCGGCACTGAGTTGGTTCGTAGCGTCGTGGGAGTCTCCGGTGACCGGCGAAACCAAGAGTAAATGTTCAATGAATTTAAATTTTTCTATTTATCATTTTTTTTTCCTGTGTGAGGTATTAGGTCCAAAGGTACTGCGGCAATTAAGTTGGCCTATCATATTTGTAGGCCAGACCGCCTGAACAAGTTCAGCAGTCTGCCTAGTGGTTTGTCGCTTAGACTTGAGTGTTCGAGCAGGGACTTCTCGAACGAAGAGACCCTGCTCCTCGCTATTTATCATGGTTACTGTTTTTAATATATCCTATGCAGGAGCGTTCGATCTACTAAATCTACTAAATAAATTCTTCTTCTTCTTATTTATGGATCTGAAACTTGGACACTGCTCAAACTGGACGCTAAGAAGCTCGCGGTCTTCCAAATGTGTCGCTTGAAGCAGATCCTGGTGTCTCACTACGCGATCGCCTTCGAAACGAGACAGTCAGACAAAGATGGGATCAGCGGACAATGCGCGAAGACGAAATGCAAAAACGTCGACTACGGTGGTTTGTACATGTTTGCCCAATGTATGATAACACCGGGCAAGGTATGATAGGCACCGAAGAAAACCTGGTGGCTAAAAAATATCGAGGGTGACCTAAAGAATCAACGATTATCAGTTACCGAGGCTTGAGACGTCGCCAAAAACCGGCAAGAATGGAAACGAATCGTGAACAGAGTTCGAGACCCAGCGGCACCGACAGCAGCGTATCCGTTGCAGGGACGTCCCGCTCGGACCGCCAGCTAACGGATCAAAGAAGAAGAAGAAGAAATCCAAATCGGAACTAATTTAATCAAATCGGACTAAAGTTTTCGCATTTTATTAAATCACTTTTTTAAGCCGTGCCTTCCGTCCAGGTGTTGCGTTCCAGAATTGGCTGTAGAGCATCTGCTATGAAATTTAAATCGGCTTTGAAGATACCGGTTAAACACGAAGAATCGGCCTAATACGCACCATGGTTAGATTCTGGTAAAAATACCGAGGAATACGTAAACAAAATCATCAGAACAGCTCATAAATTAGCTAGCATTGGTTTTGCTTTAGAAGAAGAATCGATCGGAACATTTCTACAGGCGGGATTACCTGAACAATATAACACAATGGTAATGGGTAGTGGGTGGTGATTCCATAAAGCAAAAATTACTTCCAGATATCAACAGGACATTCAATACTGATTCAGCATTCTTTGGAGGCAAGAGTCCGTCGCACTTGAAGTAAGTAGTCCAGCAGGCTTAAGGCTAAATCCGACTAAAACTAAAGAAATTCGGACAAATGCAAACACCATTGAACGGACTGCGCTGAATAACCGTGACGTGGAACTGGTCGATAAATTCTGCTACCTCGGTAGCATTATTACCGAAAATGGCGGTGCAGAAGAAGATGTCAGTTCCAGAATAAATAAAGCACGAGGCGCATATGCATGCCTGTTCCGCATATGGAGATCAGCACAGATCTCAAGTTACACAAAACTGCGGCTGTTCAACTCCAACGTTAAGGCAGTACTTTTGTATGGTTGCGAAACATGGAAAGTCGCCCAATTCATCACAGGGCGCCTACAAGTCTTCATCAACAGATGCCTGCGTCGTATCCTAAAAATCCGCTGACTGGATAGAATTTCAAACGAAGAACTATGGCGCCGTGCCGGCCAAGAAAGGATAGACGACCAAATCAGGCGAAGGAAATGGAATTGGGTTGGCCACACCTTGCGACGCGAAAACGAAAATCTAGCCAAACAGGCCCTTGACTGGAATCCGCAAGGATCCCGTCGAGTCGGAAGACCTAGAACAATGTGGAGGAGAACCCTACTAGCAGAAGCCGCAACAACTGGGAGATCCTGGTGGGAGCTGAGAGCTGTCGCGCAAAACAGAGTCCGCTGGAGGGCAACTGTTTCTGCCGTATGTCCCATGAGGGATTAATGGAGCGCACTGAACCGAACTGATCGCACTTGAACTACGCAGGTTTTGATAAAACGATTTGGCGAAATCCAAATGTGTTTACATCGCACCAAGCAGTTTTCGCTTGTCATAACAAAATTGCACACTAAATTTTAAAAACGTAATAGTACAGGAAAAATAGTAAAAATAGCGGATATGATTGGGTACAGGCTGAAAATTGGCACGGAGCTTCCTTTTAGGGTTCTTAATAAGGGGTTATAAAGTCTACCGATTTTCTACCCCGGGAACCTTTCTTTCTAGGGGGTTTTAGGGTCAAAATATCTGTTTTTTGCAAATGCATCTGAAACCGTAAGTCCTATCGTAAAAAAATGTTCACAAAGTTTGTAGCTCATACGATTTTCTACAAAAAATGTTATTATACATTTTCCTGTACGTATTGCCATTCATGAGATATCACCGTTTTAAAGATTTAAAATATTCATATGAACTCATTCACGACTTGTATAGGTTTTCCGACGTTCAAGTTGGACTACTTTTCTAATTTTTTCAGGGATCATTCCTGGATGTATTTGGAGGAAAAATGTGTTCTAGATAGGGGGCTAACCACTAAGATACAGGGTGTTCGCGAAAAAACAATGTCTTTTTTTGTCATTTATTTAGAGTTGAATAACTCCTAGACTAATTTTCGTAAACCAATATACTTAGACTCATCTTTTAGGTCAAAGTGTATTCTTTTATTTGATATAAAGATCAGGAACTTGAGTTACTCCGTTTAGAAGATATATAAATTCAAAGGATGAGCAAAATCACAATTTTCTTCGTTTTTTAGCATTTTGCTCATGCTTTGAACCTACATATCTTCTAAACGGAGCAACTCAAGTTCCTGATCTTTATATCAAATAAAAGAATACACTTTGACCTAAAAGATGAGTCTAAGTATATTGGTTTACGAAAATTAGTCTAGGAGTTATTCAACTCTAAATAAATGACAAAAAAAGACATTGTTTTTTCGCGAACACCCTGTATCTTAGTGGTTAGCCCCCTATCTAGAACACATTTTTCCTCCAAATACATCCAGGAATGATCCCTGAAAAAATTAGAAAAGTAGTCCAACTTGAACGTCGGAAAACCTATACAAGTCGTGAATGAGTTCATATGAATATTTTAAATCTTTAAAACGGTGATATCTCATGAATGGCAATACGTACAGGAAAATGTATAATAACATTTTTTGTAGAAAATCGTATGAGCTACAAACTTTGTGAACATTTTTTTACGATAGGACTTACGGTTTCAGATGCATTTGCAAAAAACAGATATTTTGACCCTAAAACCCCGTAGAAAGAAAGGTTCCCGGGGTAGAAAAACGGTAGACTTTATAACCCCTTATTAAGAACCCTAAAAGGAAGCTCTGTGCCAATTTTCAGCCTGTACCCGACCATTTCCGCTATTTCGCTTTTTTCGGCTTAATTTGACTGTACTATAATTATATCAACAAAACTGAGGAATTTGGAAAGAATAGGCTGTAAAACAAGGAAAAAATATAAACATTCATTTAAGCTCCATTTTAAACGTTAAAGGTAGAAAATTCAAAAATGGTATAAGTCAAAATTTGAGATTCAAAACTGAAAGTAAAATGTAAAGGTTCTATGCTTTTGAACACAAAAGAAAAAGGAGTAAGTTATGAAATTAGAGTAAACAACGTTTTAGGTGTACCGAAGCTATCAACAAACTTACTTTCAGCTAGCCAAATAATTACAAGTGGAAAATCGGTTGTGTTCAAAGAAAAAAAATTTTTCATTTACAGTCCAGCCAGACAATTAATTTCAACAGCAAAACTTTCGAAGGGTGTTTTCAAATTAAACAATTTAAAATCTGCATACGGTTTGTTGTCTAATCCAGATAATTCTGATATGTATACTTGGCATCGTCGACTTGGTCACATAAATAACAAAGATTTAATAAAAATGAAAAACGGTGCGGTACGCGGTATTGATTTTAACACGAAAAATGAAGCTAAATAGTGTGTTGCTTGTGTAATGCTGCGTACACACCGGCCCAACGAAGGCCAACAACGGCATTCGACGTTGACTACCTCACGTTCGTTTGTGTCCGGAGATAGGTCCATAAGCATTTGTTGGTTTAACAAACGTTCGTTGGGACGGGTATTCGGATTAGTTGCATCGAAGAGGGCAATTGATGACGACGAAGAAATCATTATAACTAGATATCAAACTAGGTAGAATGATTACCTTAATGAAACATTAAGGAATAAGAAACGAAAGCGCAGGTGGTGGACCACAAATGCAACAAAATCCATAAACGTCAAACTCTTAAAATTTCGGCTTTCGAGCCAGTCATTCGTTGATTAAACTTCGATGGCCGTCCACACCACATTCGCTCAAATGGCTTGTTTCTTTTGATGTTACCGCTACGCTACGGGTTGCAAGCGAACGCCAAGGAATCTTCGTTGCTAAACTGTCCACACAGAACCAACGAACGTCAGCGAATCCGATTCGCTAGCCTTCGCTGGACCGGTGTGTACGCAGCATAAAGGGAAAGCAAACCAGAAGTTCGTTTAAACATAAAGGATCGCGCGCATCGATAGTTTTACAGTTAGTTCATTCCGATTGGTTCAAAATACTTGGTGGTTCAAAATACTTTATGACATTCACCGATGGCTTTAGTCGAAAAACATTTGTAAATTTTTTGAAAGCAAAAAATTAAGTTAATCGTGTATTTCAAGACTTTAAAAATTTCGTTGAGAACCAAACCGGATATAAGATAAAAATTCTAAGGATTGATAACGGAAGTTAATTTTGTAATATTGAAATGGAAAGCCTTCTTCTTTCATGTGGTATATTTCATCAAAAAACAAATCCGTATACACCTGAACAAAATGGTGTTGCTGAACGTCGTAATCGCACTATTATTGAAAAGGTTAAGTCCATGTTGTTCGACGCCGGCTTCGTAGAAGAATTGTGGGCAGAAGCTGTCCACGCAGCAGTTTACATTAAGAATAGAAGCACCACGTCGGCTCTAGACCATTTAACGCCAGAAGAAGTTTGGAGCAATGTAAAACCTAATGTTAACCACTTGCGAATTTTTGGTAGCGATTGTTTGATGCATGTACCGAAACAGAAACAAACAAAGGTATAGGAATGAAGTTTGTTGGATATTGTGAGGAGACGAAAGGATATCGTTTGTTTAATCCAGTAACAAAAATAACAAAATCATGGGATGTTACCTTTTTAGGGAATTGCAGTATATCTTCAGAAACTTTAAAAATTGAGGAGACCGAAACTAATCCGAAGACATCGTTGAGTTCTTTCCGCATGTGTGATGAATCATTCAATGTGAGTTCCTCAAGAGTTATAGAAGAAGAAGGTTGCTCTGATTTCACAAGCGTCAGCGAAGGTTCTTCGAACCCAGTTGTTGAAGTAACCGACAATAATAGTACTTCACAAGAAGATTTCGATGCAGTGGTCAATGACAACAGTACCAGTGAATACGAAACATCCTCCTCAGAACCTGACGATACAGTAAATGATCCTGATTATATCCCAAGCGACATAAGCAACGGTACAATCTTAGAAAGCATTACAGGCGTGTTTTTATTACTAATCTATCCGATCCTGAACCAGGCTATGAAAGACGAAATAAACTCCTTGATCGGGAATAAAACTTGGATCCTTGTCGATCTTCCGCCGAATTCAGTCAAAATGGGTTTTTAAACGCAAATACGACAATGGGGGAAAGTATCCAAGTATAAGGCACGACTGGTCGTCAAGGTATGTTCACAGAGTCGAGGAATTGATTACAGCGAAATTTTTTCACCCTTTGTTCGATACAGTTCAATTCGGTACATGTTTGCTTTGGCTGTCAAGCATAAATTGAAAATCGAACAAATGGAAGCAGCGACCGCATTTCTCCAAGGGGACTTATCTGAAGAAATATATCTAAAGCAGCCTGAAGAGTTTAATGACGGAAGGAACAGAGTGTGTTTATTAAAGAAAGCCATTTAGCCAGCCGTGAATAGAACAAGAAGCTAGACACAGCGCTACGAAAGTTTGGATTACAGCGTTCTCGTATTGATCGTTGCATCTATTTTCGAATCAACAAAAATTCAATTCAAAGGTTATCTGAAGCAACATTGCCAAATGAAAGATATTGGTCTAGCGACCAGTTGTCTAGAAATGGAGATACATGAATCGAAAACTTGTGACCGAATCGAAGTGAATCAATCGAAATATAAACGAGACATTTTGACGAGATTTAATATGGCAGATTGCAACCCGATATCAACCCCTGTTGACATCAATCAAAAGTTGTCGAAGGAAATGTCGACGAGAGCAAAAAAGGAAATTGAGTTTATGCAGAGGGTTCCCTATCAAGAAGCTGTGGATAGCATTTTATATTTGGTACAGAGTACGAGGCCAGACATTGCGTTTGCTGTTCATAACGTAAGCAGATTTAATCAAAACCCTGGTATACCTCATTGGTCTGCTGTCAAGCGAATTATCCGGCACCTAAAAGGCACAATTAATAAAAATTTAGCTTACAGTAACAATGGAAATCCAGAACTGCATGGTTATGCTGATGCTGACTTCGCGAATGATACTGATGACAGGCGCTCCTGTATTGGTTATGTTTTTACGTTTCAAGGAGGAGCAATATCCTGGAGTAGTAAGCGTCAACCAGCCATCGTTATATCAACCACAGAAGCATCGAATACATCCCAGGAAGCCATGTATTTGAAACGTTTTGCAAGTGAATTCGATCTCAGCGTGAGCTGTCAACCATTAACGATTTTTTGTGATAACAAAAGTGCAATTGGCACTTCATCTGCCAATTGGTTGCAAATAAAGAAGTTCAGCTAAAATCAATTAGTACCAACAAAATGCTCGCAGACAGTCTGACCAAAGGAGTTTCAATAGAAGAAAAACATGAATTTTGTAATAAAATGTTCGGGCTGCAATCAGTATTTGAAAACACTGGAATTCTTAAAAAGTAATTTTGGAATTCTAAGTTGAAATATGTTATTATTACTAATTATTTAAAACTACGTTGATTTAGCCCATTTAGGTAGTATTACGTAGTGATTCCTAAGTTTGTGTTTTTCCATAATAAAAAATGGTTAAAAAAATTTTTTAAAAAAAATTCTTTTCATTAACTAAAAAATGTACTGAAAAGTAAAAAATAAAAAATATTTTAAAGAAAGTGTGAAATTTCAATTTTAATGAAAAAGTTTATTAAAAGAATGGCGCATTTTTCATCAAAAATTGAAAATATAACTGTAAATCGCGTGAGATTTACAATAACCCTCAATTTTTTGCTTTGTTAATTTCAAATTCTAACAAAATTTTTTGATGAAAAATGCGCCATTCTTTTAATTAACTTTTTCATTAAAATTGAAATTTCACGCTTTCTTTAAAATATTTTTTATTTTTTACTTTTCAGTACATTTTTTAGTTAATGAAAAGAATTTTTTTTAGAAAAAATTTTAACCATTTATTTTATTTTCTACTTTTTAGTTTATTATATGTATTCCGCCATTTTATGATGGCAATTCTATTAGATTTAAAATTACGTCACACAGTTTACTGTATTCATTTGATACCCATGTCGTGGGCTCGGTGGAACATAATTGCAAAAACGGCCGCCATCTCGGAACCGTCTTCTTGATTTTTTTACAAAAAGGTCAGATTGCATTTAGTACCTACTTATACATGATGAGTTGAACTCAAGTTGAACCCAAGTCTAACTACATCTAAACGGGAGTCGAGTTGGGTTAAGGTTGACTGAACTCGACTCAGCTCTGCTACCTGGGTTTAGTTGAAATTATGCATACGGACATGAGTTCAGTATTTGAGTAGTTGAATTTAGTTGACAGCAGCATCTCTGTGTTTGTTTCTGATGTCTTGATTTTTTGTAACGTGTATTGCTTCTTTATTATCAACTCACCCTTAACTCAACTATTCATCTCATCATTAATACACATTAACCACCCGAACTACGAGTGTGTGCAAAACTGGAAGTTGATCGGTTATATTTTCTACTTTTTAGTCTATTATAAGCTTTCCGCAATTTAGTGTTGGCCGCCATTTTGAATTTGGAATGACGCCACATAGCTTATTGTGTTCGACCTGTCATATCCTTTCATTTGATACCCATGTCAGAGGGCCGCGGAGCACAATTTCAAAAATCGGGCGCCATTTTGGAACCGCCATCTTGATATTTTTACAAAATGGCCAGATTGCATTGTCATCCAAACTAAACGTGTATGCAAAATTTCAGCTCTATCCGAAACCGGGAAGTGGGTCAAATTTAACTTCCAAGATTTGACGACAAACAGTGTAAGTTAAATAAAATCGGGCGCCATTTTGGAACCGCCATCTTGATATTTTTACAAAATGGCCAGATTGCATTGTCATCCAAACTAAACGTGTATGCAAAATTTCAGCTCTATCCGAAACCGGGAAGTGGGTCAAATTTAACTTCCAAGATTTGACGACAAACAGTGTAAGTTAAATAAAAGAATTTAAAAAAGGTTATGTGTCCGGCCTGGCCGTGGGGGTCCACGGTCACCTCAGTAAAATAAATGGGTCACGCATGAAGGACCCACTTGTCTGTTGTAAATGATATTTCCCCAAAATATGCACCGCATAATGAAAATCTTATGTTGGCTAGATCATGTAAAATTAGCGTGTCTTTCAACGTGTTAAATAATATTTTTTCAAAAAATAGAGCCACAAAAGGTAACTACACGCAAAAACTCCTTTAAGTGTCATTCATTTAAATACTGTAAAATCATCCAAAGGAGCGACATGTTCGCTCCTTTACATTCATAACTAATACCTTAAGACCACCGAAACAACATGCAAAAACTGGGTCATCTATCATTTTTCATAACAACAAAGCAAGAAAAGGATGTTCCTCGCCATAAATAACGCACATTTCCATCTGAATAAGAATTTTATATATTTATTTATTCAGATTAAAATTTATGGCCTCACCCGGCAGAAATGATCGAAAATGGGTGAAATTTTTCTTATTTTTCCTTTTGCCGTTCTTCAGCTCCTGCAACAGTAAAATATGCACATGGAAGTTGATTCCTTTACATTATAAGTACAAGAAAATATAACAAACACGCGTAAAGCCCGTCATGGTGCGAAGGAAACAACAAGGATTTCTTAGAGACAAACAGCAACACATCATTTTTTAAGAGGATACCCCACCCCTTTACCTTCCGGACAGGCAATCATCCACAGGGACTTCCTTGTCGCGAGTGTACACAGGGCGGCGTGAAAGCACTTTCCGTAAATGACAAATAAGTCGAGATAAATCAAAAGAAAAATACTCTCGTACCAGGACAAGTATATGTGATGGGCATTAATAAGTAATGGGCAACGTTCACCTCCTAAGTACAATTTTTTCTTACCAGAAATGACAGCTAGAACAACAAAATGCGACAAAAGAGGGCAGCACAAACCGAAGGGGGAGCTAGAAAATAGGTGAAAAAGGAACAATCACGTTCGAGACCTGGAGTTTTCTATCTGGACACAATAGGATGAGGAACTATGTCACAACGCCATCCTGAATTACACTCAATAGAAACAACCCTCGAAATAATGTCCCTGTTTCTTGCACATTTATGTTGCTATCAATAGAATCGAGTGCCTCCGCCTGCACATAGAAGCACATCTCTGCTCACGTAATCTCCTTCGTTTTTATTTAATATATCATCCTTCGTCCTTTTTAACTTTAAATGAAACTTGTCGAAGTGAAATTTATTTTAGAAAGTCAGGATACATTTTCTATACTTGTAACGACCCAATCTAGCTGGTAGGGCAAAGGTTAAGTACGAAATTACAAGAGCCTGAAAGATTCTCTTGTAAATAAGTTTTACATCCGGGCATTAACTTTTTACAAGGGGCCAAAATTTGCTCAACTTTAGAGCCCTGCAGGTTGTAAAAGTAATATTTCACTGTTTACTGCATCACCATGGTAATTAGGTCACGATAAAATGATCCTGTAATGATAAAACACGTTCATCTCCTTCAGGTTAGCAAAACAACGCAAAAAGTCATTTTTTCTCGGTTAAAGTGCCTTACAAACTCCACCCACTTAGCCTATGAGAGGAATTTTGCTCCTTGATTGCATGCCGCGGCAAGCACTTAGCCAGTTTTCATGGTGCAAAAATAAAATGAGGAAAAAACAAGGACTTTAAGAACTCATGAACGTCAAGGTAGCGGCGAAGCTAGCGGCGGTTGCACTGAAAAGCGGCGAAGTTAAAACTCAACTCTATTTAAAAATAAAAAGCTAATGTCCCTCATTTAAATTATTTGTTTTATGTATCTGTATGTGTGAGGAAGATCGTGTAAAAATTTCAGGATAGTTCCATGGTTCTGAAGGAAATAGTATTAACTTTTTCCAGCCAGCGTTTTTGAGCTTAATTACAAAGTCCAAAAAAAAATTAGTTTTTATCAAATAAAAAGCTAATGTCCCTCATTTAAATTATTTGTTTTATGTGTCTGTATGTGTGAGGGAGATTGTGTAAAAATTTCAGGATAGTTCCATGGTTCTGAAGGAAATAGTATTAACTTTTTCCAGCCAGCGTTTTTGAGCTTAATTACAAAGTCCAAAAAAAAATTAGTTTTTATCAAATAAAAAGCTAATGTCCCTCATTTAAATTATTTGTTTTATGTGTCTGTATGTGTGAGGGAGATTGTGTAAAAATTTCAGGATAGTCCAATGGTTCTGAAGGAAATAGTATTAACTTTTTCCAGCCAGCGTTTTTGAGCTTAATTACAAAGTCCAAAAAAAAATTAGTTTTTATCAAATAAAAAGCTAATGTCCCTCATTTAAATTATTTGTTTTATGTGTCTGTATGTGTGAGGGAGATTGTGTAAAAATTTCAGGATAGTTCCATGGTTCTGAAGGAAATAGTATTAACTTTTTCCAGCCAGCGTTTTTGAGCTTAATTACAAAGTCCAAAAAAAAATTAGTTTTTATCAAATAAAAAGCTAATGTCCCTCATTTAAATTATTTGTTTTATGTATCTGTATGTGTGAGGAAGATCGTGTAAAAATTTCAGGATAGTTCCATGGTTCTGAAGGAAATAGTATTAACTTTTTCCAGCCAGCGTTTTTGAGCTTAATTACAAAGTCCAAAAAATAAATTAGTTTTTATCAAATAAAAAGCTAATGTCCCTCATTTAAATTATTTGTTTTATGGGTCTGTATGTGTGAGGGAGATTGTGTAAAAATTTCAGGATAGTTCCATGGTTCTGAAGGAAATAGTATTAACTTTTTCCAGCCAGCGTTTTTGAGCTTAATTACAAAGTCCAAAAAAAAATTAGTTTTTATCAAATAAAAAGCTAATGTCCCTCATTTAAATTATTTGTTTTATGTGTCTGTATGTGTGAGGGAGATTGTGTAAAAATTTCAGGATAGTCCAATGGTTCTGAAGGAAATAGTATTAACTTTTTCCAGCCAGCGTTTTTGAGCTTAATTACAAAGTCCAAAAAATAAATTAGTTTTTATCAAATAAAAAGCTAATGTCCCTCATTTAAATTATTTGTTTTATGTGTCTGTATGTGTGAGGGAGATTGTGTAAAAATTTCAGGATAGTCCAATGGTTCTGAAGGAAATAGTATTAACTTTTTCCAGCCAGCGTTTTTGAGCTTAATTACAAAGTCCAAAAAAAATTAGTTTTTATCAAATAAAAAGCTAATGTCCCTCATTTAAATTATTTGTTTTATGTGTCTGTATGTGTGAGGGAGATTGTGTAAAAATTTCAGGATAGTTCCATGGTTCTGAAGGAAATAGTATTAACTTTTTCCAGCCAGCGTTTTTGAGCTTAATTACAAAGTCCAAAAAAAAATTAGTTTTTATCAAATAAAAAGCTAATGTCCCTCATTTAAATTATTTGTTTTATGTGTCTGTATGTGTGAGGGAGATTGTGTAAAAATTTCAGGATAGTCCAATGGTTCTGAAGGAAATAGTATTAACTTTTTCCAGCCAGCGTTTTTGAGCTTAATTACAAAGTCCAAAAAAAAATTAGTTTTTATCAAATAAAAAGCTAATGTCCCTCATTTAAATTATTTGTTTTATGTGTCTGTATGTGTGAGGGAGATTGTGTAAAAATTTCAGGATAGTTCCATGGTTCTGAAGGAAATAGTATTAACTTTTTCCAGCCAGCGTTTTTGAGCTTAATTACAAAGTCCAAAAAAAAATTAGTTTTTATCAAATAAAAAGCTAATGTCCCTCATTTAAATTATTTGTTTTATGTGTCTGTATGTGTGAGGGAGATTGTGTAAAAATTTCAGGATAGTCCAAAGGTTCTGAAGGAAATAGTATTAACTTTTTCCAGCCAGCGTTTTTGAGCTTAATTACAAAGTCCAAAAAATAAATTAGTTTTTATCAAATAAAAAGCTAATGTCCCTCATTTAAATTATTTGTTTTATGGGTCTGTATGTGTGAGGGAGATTGTGTAAAAATTTCAGGATAGTTCCATGGTTCTGAAGGAAATAGTATTAACTTTTTCCAGCCAGCGTTTTTGAGCTTAATTACAAAGTCCAAAAAAAAATTAGTTTTTATCAAATAAAAAGCTAATGTCCCTCATTTAAATTATTTGTTTTATGTGTCTGTATGTGTGAGGGAGATTGTGTAAAAATTTCAGGATAGTTCCATGGTTCTGAAGGAAATAGTATTAACTTTTTCCAGCCAGCGTTTTTGAGCTTAATTACAAAGTCCAAAAAAAAAATTAGTTTTTATCAAATAAAAAGCTAATGTCCCTCATTTAAATTATTTGTTTTATGTGTCTGTATGTGTGAGGGAGATTGTGTAAAAATTTCAGGATAGTTCCATGGTTCTGAAGGAAATAGTATTAACTTTTTCCAGCCAGCGTTTTTGAGCTTAATTACAAAGTCCAAAAAAAAATTAGTTTTTATCAAATAAAAAGCTAATGTCCCTCATTATAATTATTTGTTTTATGTGTCTGTATGTGTGAGGGAGATTGTGTAAAAATTTCAGGATAGTTCCATGGTTCTGAAGGAAATAGTATTAACTTTTTCCAGCCAGCGTTTTTGAGCTTAATTACAAAGTCCAAAAAAAAAATTAGTTTTTATCAAATAAAAAGCTAATGTCCCTCATTATAATTATTTGTTTTATGTGTCTGTATGTGTGAGGGAGATTGTGTAAAAATTTCAGGATAGTTCCATGGTTCTGAAGGAAATAGTATTAACTTTTTCCAGCCAGCGTTTTTGAGCTTAATTACAAAGTCCAAAAAAAAATTAGTTTTTATCAAATAAAAAGCTAATGTCCCTCATTATAATTATTTGTTTTATGTGTCTGTATGTGTGAGGGAGATTGTGTAAAAATTTCAGGATAGTTCCATGGTTCTGAAGGAAATAGTATTAACTTTTTCCAGCCAGCGTTTTTGAGCTTAATTACAAAGTCCAAAAAAAAATTAGTTTTTATCAAATAAAAAGCTAATGTCCCTCATTTAAATTATTTGTTTTATGTGTCTGTATGTGTGAGGGAGATTGTGTAAAAATTTCAGGATAGTTCCATGGTTCTGAAGGAAATAGTATTAACTTTTTCCAGCCAGCGTTTTTGAGCTTAATTACAAAGTCCAAAAAAAAATTAGTTTTTATCAAATAAAAAGCTAATGTCCCTCATTATAATTATTTGTTTTATGTGTCTGTATGTGTGAGGGAGATTGTGTAAAAATTTCAGGATAGTTCCATGGTTCTGAAGGAAATAGTATTAACTTTTTCCAGCCAGCGTTTTTGAGCTTAATTACAAAGTCCAAAAAAAAATTAGTTTTTATCAAATAAAAAGCTAATGTCCCTCATTATAATTATTTGTTTTATGTGTCTGTATGTGTGAGGGAGATTGTGTAAAAATTTCAGGATAGTTCCATGGTTCTGAAGGAAATAGTATTAACTTTTTCCAGCCAGCGTTTTTGAGCTTAATTACAAAGTCCAAAAAAAATTAGTTTTTATCAAATAAAAAGCTAATGTCCCTCATTATAATTATTTGTTTTATGTGTCTGTATGTGTGAGGGAGATTGTGTAAAAATTTCAGGATAGTTCCATGGTTCTGAAGGAAATAGTATTAACTTTTTCCAGCCAGCGTTTTTGAGCTTAATTACAAAGTCCAAAAAAAAATTAGTTTTTATCAAATAAAAAGCTAATGTCCCTCATTTAAATTATTTGTTTTATGTGTCTGTATGTGTGAGGGAGATTGTGTAAAAATTTCAGGATAGTTCCATGGTTCTGAAGGAAATAGTATTAACTTTTTCCAGCCAGCGTTTTTGAGCTTAATTACAAAGTCCAAAAAAAAATTAGTTTTTATCAAATAAAAAGCTAATGTCCCTCATTATAATTATTTGTTTTATGTGTCTGTATGTGTGAGGGAGATTGTGTAAAAATTTCAGGATAGTTCCATGGTTCTGAAGGAAATAGTATTAACTTTTTCCAGCCAGCGTTTTTGAGCTTAATTACAAAGTCCAAAAAAAAATTAGTTTTTATCAAATAAAAAGCTAATGTCCCTCATTATAATTATTTGTTTTATGTGTCTGTATGTGTGAGGGAGATTGTGTAAAAATTTCAGGATAGTTCCATGGTTCTGAAGGAAATAGTATTAACTTTTTCCAGCCAGCGTTTTTGAGCTTAATTACAAAGTCCAAAAAAAAATTAGTTTTTATCAAATAAAAAGCTAATGTCCCTCATTTAAATTATTTGTTTTATGTGTCTGTATGTGTGAGGGAGATTGTGTAAAAATTTCAGGATAGTTCCATGGTTCTGAAGGAAATAGTATTAACTTTTTCCAGCCAACGTTTTTGAGCTTAATTACAAAGTCCAAAAAAAAATTAGTTTTTATCAAATAAAAAGCTAATGTCCCTCATTTAAATTATTTGTTTTATGTGTCTGTATGTGTGAGGGAGATTGTATAAAAATTTCAGGATAGTTCCATGGTTCTGAAGGAAATAGTATTAACTTTTTCCAGCCAGCGTTTTTGAGCTTAATTACAAAGTCCAAAAAAAAATTAGTTTTTATCAAATAAAAAGCTAATGTCCCTCATTATAATTATTTGTTTTATGTGTCTGTATGCGTGAGGGAGATTGTGTAAAAATTTCAGGATAGTTCCATGGTTCTGAAGGAAATAGAATTAACTTTTTCCAGCCAACGTTTTTGAGCTTAATTACAAAGTCCAAAAAAAAAATAGTTTTTATCAAATAAAAAGCTAATGTCCCTCATTTAAATTATTTGTTTTATGTGTCTGTATGTGTGAGGGAGATTGTATAAAAATTTCAGGATAGTTCCATGGTTCTGAAGGAAATAGTATTAACTTTTTCCAGCCAGCGTTTTTGAGCTTAATTACAAAGTCCAAAAAAAAATTAGTTTTTATCAAATAAAAAGCTAATGTCCCTCATTATAATTATTTGTTTTATGTGTCTGTATGTGTGAGGGAGATTGTGTAAAAATTTCAGGATAGTTCCATGGTTCTGAAGGAAATAGTATTAACTTTTTCCAGCCAACGTTTTTGAGCTTAATTACAAAGTCCAAAAAAAAATTAGTTTTTATCAAATAAAAAGCTAATGTCCCTCATTTAAATTATTTGTTTTATGTGTCTGTATGTGTGAGGGAGATTGTGTAAAAATTTCAGGATAGTTCCATGGTTCTGAAGGAAATAGTATTAACTTTTTCCAGCCAGCGTTTTTGAGCTTAATTAGAAAGTCCAAAAAAAAATTAGTTTTTATCAAATAAAAAGCTAATGTCCCTCATTTAAATTATTTGTTTTATGTATCTGTATGTGTGAGGAAGATCGTGTAAAATTTCAGGATAATTCCATGGTTCTGAGCGTTATACGATTTAATTTTTCTTCGAGCGTAATTTACCCTAGTCACTTTAAACATGAACCTCTGAAAAAATAATGCAACTGGAGATTTATCAGCGGGATTCTCTTTATTTTGGGCTTACAAATAATTTCCCAAAAGTCCATAAAGCCAACTGACCGGCTACTCGAGTTATGGAAGGTCAAAGGTCACGAAAATCAGTTTTTCTCAAAAATCTCGTAAAATATCGGTTTTATGCAATTTTTGGCTAAGTAAAGATTGTTCGGGAGAAAAAACTTCATAAAAATGTCCTATACGAGAAATAATTTGGGAGCCCAGAATAAAGAGAATCCCGCTGATAAATCTCCAGTTGCATTTATTCAGAGGTTTGGCCCTTTTTTTGTATAAAGTGACTGGGCTAATTATAAAATAGAACGAAAATTTTACTATAAATAAAAACATTTATTTCAAAGAAGGAGTGAATAATTTTATAAACGAATTTAAGTGAAATAATAAGTTAATGTATTATTAATTGTAAAATATAATCTTTTTAAATATTACATATATGCACTTACAATTAAATACGCTTATTTTAAAGCAGGACGTTTTGGTTTTGTATATTATTGCAATTAACAATTTTTTTATATACCTATTAGTAGGTATTATAAAATAAATATATTTCTTTAATGTCTTAAATATTTCTTTTCTGTGACTAGTATAAAATATAAAACTTTGATAAAATTAAATGTAGTGGCATATTGCATAGGAGGTTTATCTTTAATAACGTTAATATTTGGCATGAAATTTATTATAGGTATTCTATTTGGAATTTCAATACCATCATCAATTTCATAACATATTAACGGATCATCATCATTTTTAATATTTTGTTGTTTTAATGAATTAATATTTTGGTTAGTCTCAGGTACTTTTTCCATTGCTGAGTACAGTATATTTGCTATGCTTATTCTTACTATATCCATATTGTCTTCTTTAAATTCTATGACATTGCCAGAAGCTATCATGTAGGCCCAAGCGCAAATGTGTACTCCACAATTCCCTCCTTGCACATCATCAACTCTAGAAAGTAATTTTTGTGAAGTTATATCTGTAGGAGTATAAATTTTAAAGTCTTTAGCTTCGAAGCTAGAATCTATAATTTTCCAAACAGTTAAAATACCATTTATAATTTCCGTTGGAAGAGTGACTTGCATAGAGTCGAAGTATACTAATTTATTTTTTGGACTTTGTAATTAAGCTCAAAAACGCTGGCTGGAAAAAGTTAATACTATTTCCTTCAGAACCATGGAACTATCCTGAAATTTTTACACGATCTCCCTCACACATACAGACACATAAAACAAATAATTTAAATGAGGGACATTAGCTTTTTATTTGATAAAAACTAATTTTTTTTGGACTTTGTAATTAAGCTCAAAAACGCTGGCTGGAAAAAGTTAATACTATTTCCTTCAGAACCATTGGACTATCCTGAAATTTTTACACAATCTTCCTCACACATACAGACACATAAAACAAATAATTTAAATGAGGGACATTAGCTTTTTATTTGATAAAAACTAATTTTTTTTGGACTTTGTAATTAAGCTCAAAAACGTTGGCTGGAAAAAGTTAATACTATTTCCTTCAGAACCATGGAACTATCCTGAAATTTTTACACAATCTTCCTCACACATACAGACACATAAAACAAATAATTTAAATGAGGGACATTAGCTTTTTATTTGATAAAAACTAATTTTTTTTTTTGGACTTTGTAATTAAGCTCAAAAACGTTGGCTGGAAAAAGTTAATACTATTTCCTTCAGAACCATGGAACTTTCCTGAAATTTTTACACGATCTTCCTCACACATACAGATACATAAAACAAATAATTTAAATGAGGGACATTAGCTTTTTATTTGATAAAAACTAATTTTTTTTGGACTTTGTAATTAAGCTCAAAAACGTTGGCTGGAAAAAGTTAATACTATTTCCTTCAGAACCATGGAACTATCCTGAAATTTTTACACAATCTCCCTCACACATACAGACACATAAAACAAATAATTTAAATGAGGGACATTAGCTTTTTATTTGATAAAAACTAATTTTTTTTGGACTTTGTAATTAAGCTCAAAAACGTTGGCTGGAAAAAGTTAATACTATTTCCTTCAGAACCATGGAACTTTCCTGAAATTTTTACACGATCTTCCTCACACATACAGACACATAAAACAAATAATTTAAATGAGGGACATTAGCTTTTTATTTGATAAAAACTAATTTTTTTTTGGACTTTGTAATTAAGCTCAAAAACGCTGGCTGGAAAAAGTTAATACTATTTCCTTCAGAACCATGGAACTATCCTGAAATTTTTATACAATCTCCCTCACACATACAGACACATAAAACAAATAATTTAAATGAGGGACATTAGCTTTTTATTTGATAAAAACTAATTTTTTTTTTGGACTTTGTAATTAAGCTCAAAAACGCTGGCTGGAAAAAGTTAATACTATTTCCTTCAGAACCATGGAACTATCCTGAAATTTTTATACAATCTCCCTCACACATACAGACACATAAAACAAATAATTTAAATGAGGGACATTAGCTTTTTATTTGATAAAAACTAATTTTTTTTTGGACTTTGTAATTAGGCTCAAAAACGCTGGCTGGAAAAAGTTAATACTATTTCCTTCAGAACCATGGAACTATCCTGAAATTTTTACACGATCTTCCTCACACATACAGATACATAAAACAAATAATTTAAATGAGGGACATTAGCTTTTTATTTTTAAATAGAGTTGAGTTTTAACTTCGCCGCTTTTCAGTGCAACCGCCGCTAGCTTCGCCGCTACCTTGACGTTCATTAAGAACTCAAGCGTGGGGGATAGAAATGTCGATGACAAGGACCACCACGGCGAAGGAAATCCTGCTTTAAAGGCACAACCAAAACTCCGTGATGAATGCACAAACATCTGCGATCTAATGGAACTGCATTAACGGGTGCATTACCGGAGTTACAAACCTCTTACTGTACGCGTATTGCACCCCGTCAATGCTTTAAGTCAAAATCGAAACGATCTGCTTTTTTCTGCAGCGACTTTCATTGTTGTTGAAATTCATGACTCCATTGAAGAAGTGTAATCAGCCATTTCGAAATTAAATGCTCGTTATAAAGCCATATTCGAGTCTGATTTTAGCTAATACACTGGCCTGGTATTAACAATCAGGCGGCAGTTTACTTTCAAACATGAACATTACAGCCCAAACCAACTTTTGCGGTAAATGGTTTTAGAACTTTTTACCCTCAGTTACTTTATGCTGCGCAAAACAAATTCCAGTATAAGTTGTGTATGTTTTTATGTGAAAAGCTAAGATCAGGTGTTACTTTCTATATTTACTTTCGTTCACGCCATGGCGCAATGTCTATTAGTAGGCTTAGCTCGAGTTCGGAAATATTAACTGTGGAAGGTTGTTCCACAGTCAAGTTGTTCTAGTTATAAACCGCTGCAGACTGTGCGAGTGAAACGAACGGACTATTTTTGTGATGCGGGTATAACAGTGCCGTAGAGACAGACGGTGTTTCTTTTCTGTGGAACCGAGTGGATAAACGGGTAACATTTAGCGAAAGATGGACCAATCATCAGTTCAAGAGCAAATAGCTCCATCACCAATAAGTTTGAGAGCTGAGTTTTGCCCTTTGTTCAACCACGCTAGGCCACGGTTGTCGGGGTTCTGGCCCAAATAAATGAGTTTAATTCAGGGCGGGCGAGTGTTATTAGAAATTTAGAAATTCAAGTCGCTGGGATGCTTGTTTAGCAATTCCGAATATGTGATTGTCCCAACGCAGATTCATCTGTTAATATTATGCCACGAACCATCTAGACCATCTACAGTAACGGAAGGAAGGATTGTGCAGATTCTGTGAGATTTCTGACAATACTTCGTTTTTGAAGTTAACAGGATTCGTGCGGTAATGAGTGTCAGCGAACGAGTTTTTCTTCTGGCTGTTCAATCAAGATAGTGATAGTGCTAAAAGGATTCAAAGACACTTTAGTGTGAAAAGTTGTTATTTATATGGGTGACGTCACATAACACAGTTTAGCCTGAAACGGAATCAATGCAGTTTGCAGTATGCAGTGTTGTTTACTGTTTGTCAAAAATTACGGCACTGTGTCTTATCACGAAATTAACGCATTGCAGTGATTGTCCAATCAAATTAAAGCTTTAGCGTAATTTTTTTTATAAATGAATCATCCTCACGCTTTTACGGCTTCTTTTAGCTTGTTTTGTTTGCAAATTATGTCGTTAATAATTACTGCAGAGTAAATTTAGAAATTAGCTTAAGGGGGAACTACCTTTAGAGGCCGAAAAAAAGGCTTTTTTTGCAGTCGATTTGTAGATAAATGAAGACAGTTCTTTTCAAATCAATATAATATTTATTTAGAGTTATGTTTGAAGTAAAAAAAAAACTTTTTTACAAAAGTGAAAATTTAAATTTAGCAAGTTTTTCAAGGATCTTGTAAGTCATGTCGCCGCTGGCATCGTAAATTGTGTAAGTGATGCTGGCCGCAATTTTCATCTGAAATCAACAAACCAAACATTTTCTTACTCGGGAGGGTTTTTTATAGTCGATGAACTAAAATGTTTGCGAAATTCGAAAATTAACCCTTTAAAACAGGGTCCGAAAAAAAATTAGGATTTTCACAAAAAATTTCGTTGTATTTGCAGTCAAAAAGGGTCTAAAAATGTTTTGTTTTTGAAATCTTTAGTTCATATAGAACAATTTTGTATGCTCTTTAAAATGAATGCTGGATGATGAAAGTCCGTTCACTAGTTTTTTTATTATCACTTACACAATTTTGAAAAACATGGTTTCGAGAAAAAGCCGTTAAAAGCGGATTCACAATTACATCTTCAGCGCTTGAACTTGCAAGTTTTTTTCGAGAAGAACTTGAATTTGGATCGTCTTCATTCTTCTCCGTATAACGATTACCGTGAAACTTTCGTTTTCGCGATACCGAACTACGCTTTGAACAACCGCTTTTACTCTTGGGATACATCTTATCGCTCCAAAAATCGAGGAAATACTGAAAATGACTCGCGGCGTTGACGCTCGGCGCCAGTCACTTCCGGCAGGCATATCTTCCAGAATTTCGAGAATCAGCTTTAGAAACTTTGACACGATATTCTAAGACAATATACTTATCGATTAAAACTATAAAAAAAAATCGATTTTTTTAAGCGTCTAAAGGTAGTTACCCCCTTAAACACTGTAGTGCAGTATACTGCTCCTTACTGCTCTGCATGCAATTGTGTTCCGAATAGTAGAAAAGTGCGAAACTTTTTTTTTTATGTGAAAGACTAGAGTCTCAGGAAAGGCCCTTTATATAATCTATTTTCTTCGTATAGAGTGCAATGTCGAACAGCAGCTCTAGTCGGGGAGGAAGGAACCGCCACAACCTTCCCGCGATAGTTTCAGTCCACCTACTCCCAACCATTACTATCGCGACTCTGACATCGGGGCATCGAGAAACAACTCGCTGGAGTGTTATGCCTCCTGAAACGAGTTGAATCTCATCAACCAACCGATGACATGCGCTTTGGTGGAGCGGGGAAGGGCTAAGGAAGGCTATGACACGACGAATCAGGAATGTAAAGAGGGAAGAAGAAAGAAGGAAAGTTATGTAGGTGGGAGAGTAAAAGGCGAAGGACCGCGGGGCTGGCCGGCATTCGAACCCGGGACCTATGGGATAGCAGTCAGGCGCCTTACCCATAGACTACCGAGGCCCCCAAACTTTGATAGGTAGTGCAGTACCTACACGGCACTGCATTGCTTCTGTTTCAGGGTTTTAGGTGTGTTGAAGTAACACACTACACATATAGTATAAAGGCGGCAACTGCAAGCTTGGCAAGCACGAATATTCACACTTTTTGGACGAGCTTGCATAACTTCTCTGTTAGTGCAGTAAAAAAAGCATTTTAATTTTCAGTCTGGTAATAGCGATATTATGATTTTATCCTGTTTGAGGTATCACCAGGAGTATATTCATAAGTTTTGGACCTCGTGAACTTTGTGCTACTTTTGTTATAAACAAGTTTTTTAGTACGTTTTTCGAGCTTAAAATATGAATAACTCCGGTTCTATAAATCGAATCGGGGCAAACTAAAAACCAGTGTCTTTGTTATTAAATTACCAATAAATTGTTATTTTCAACAGTACATACATAACCTACAAAACTGAAAAAAACCAGAACAAAACAGAATTTTTTTCATTTTAGAACCCAAGACGGCCTAGACCAATTTGCATCAAACTTGCAGAAATTTTTTTTTTGATGTTATAAAAAGACACTGAACAAAAATTGGTATCATAATACTGAGCCCATTAGCCAAAAATGCATTTTTTATCTAAAATTTGAAATGCCCACCATTTTATGCCATTGAGGCCAAAATGAATTTTTGTTTTGGGCTTCTAAAAGAGCTCTTCTGCCGTGGCCAAGACAATCTCCAGACTTGAACCCCATTGAACATTTGTGGAACGAGCTAACGAGCTCTGAATACAAAGTTTCTTTTAAGTCTCCGCGTATTTTAATTATGAGCAAAACACCGGTCCCGATATTGCACGCAACTATATAGCCAAAAGCGCCATGTTGTGAATAATTATAAGTTTCAAAAACAACCCCTATGAAATTGATAAGGTAGATTTGAACATTTGTTGCGTGCGAAGTCGAGCGTCAACAGATGTTGCTGTAAATTTTGAACGGGAAGATATTTTGATCTGAAAATTTACAGAAAACTGCCTTAAGTATTCCACTACAATGTGCAATAGCCAAAAAAGCGAATTGTAAAAATCTATATCACAACTTTTTGATTAGAAAAAATATCTCACGAATAAGTATGTTGGAAAATTTTTACACATTCGCCATTTTGTTTTTAAATGACGTAAACAGTTTGGCTAAAGTTTTATATTTAGAGAATTAGTTAAACTAGATTATGTTAAAATTTGAACTCGATATCTGCAAAATTAACTGAGTTATGGCGAGATAAAGTGAAAATTTCGTTCAAACAGTATATACGAAAGAAATGCATTTTTATGAATTTTTATAGGTTGGCCATGTCCAAACTTCGGCCAAAATCAACTGTAGATGCATTTTTACATTCTCTACCGATTGCAATTAGTTTGAACCGGTTATCTCATTTCGATCACTTTTTCTATTTCTGGAGCACTTTTTGGGGATTCGCTGCAGGCCTATATAGCAGGTCATCACTAACGGAAGGTGATGCTATGGCGGGTAACTACAGTGAGAGTGTTAAGTCCGTTTCAAACTTTGCACTAAGAATGCAAGAAAACGAGGTAAAATTAATTCCTGTTTTTGTAACAAGTTAATGCAGGCAGTTTAATCCCTAGCCCGCCCGGTTCATGCATTGTTCAGAGACTGCTCCAATTTAACTGACCACTGTAATTTGGAGCCCCGTGAGGTCTCACAGCCTGGCGCCGAAGCATCCTTCAAAAAACGGGCTCAACTTTGGGGGAGCCCAAAAGGACAACACAAAATCGTTCTCTGGTAGAATGCTAAAGTATTGGAAGATACATGGAAATCATCATCTACAAAAAATGCTTCCATAGTAAAAGAAAATTAGTGTTCTCGCGATTCCTATGAACTCTTAAAATGTATTTCCATGCGGTACTCATAAGGAAAAACTAAATCTTAACCAAAAATTACGAGCAGCAAATATGCAACATCTAACGACCACACCACCGATATTACTTTAAAGACACAAATTATGTATCCACCCGATTTGTGCTGCTATTTGGCTAATGTCCAGATTTGTCGGTGTCAAATATTCGCACTATAAATACTCGAAGAAATTATTTTAAGCGAAAATTTCCTGTAAGTATTTTGCTCTTTTTGAACAAAAAAAAAACAGAAAACTGAAAATGCTTATTTTACAAGTTTTCTAATTATTACAAAAACCATTTTCTTGCTTAGTCGATAAATCGCTGAAGTGGATACACCTCTGCATACTTGAGGTAGATGACTTTGAACTCCTTGTTTTATCAGTAACAAGCAAACGTCAGCGTAATTAGCTGAGACTTCACATTGCGAGCACGTAGCTAGTTATAATGAGAAAAGAACTAGGGGAACTGAGATGATGTGTGTCCTATATTCTGTGCACTCGGGTAATTTCTTGGATTATTGAGTAGATTTTAAAATCAGTGTTTTATGTGCATGAAATGAGCTCGGAGACAATATAAAAATTGTCAAGACTTGGATTTGCAATCCAAAATTTTAAAGATTACTATTTTTACAACAAAATTAAAAATTTTATCTTTTTGGTTTTTTTACTATCTACTATCGCCATCTATTTGATTTTGGGATAAACTTTTAAACATTTCCATCAAAATATAATCATGAAGTGGGTTAAAATGAAAAATGGAAAAATCAAAAAAAAAATCTTAGCTATTTCTTACGTGTGCAACACTTAAGAACATGAAACTGAACAACTTGAATAACATGAAAACTATTAAAGATTCGAATTTTGCATAACACCAAGAATTTCAAGATATTTGGCAAAAGCGAAAATTGCGAAATTAAAGTGCAGCGTTGTAAAAGATATTGAATTACGTTGGCCGGGAATTTTAAGGCAAATTTTTGAACTTTAAAGTAGCAAATGCTTTAAAAGAAGTTATTATAATAGGCCAGAAAAACAAAAATTTCCAGTTCCATCAATCCAATTATGTTACAGCCCAAATCGAGCCTTCGCTTTCTCCACATTTGATCAGTCGTAATAGCTTCAGGGCGACTCTTAATTCCGATAAGATATTGTACACCCTCTCTCATTTTACAAAGACATACTACCCCCGATTCTCGAGCACAACGCCCATTGAATTGATAGCATATTCTTTAGAACTAGCGAAGGTTATAGGTGCCTCAAAGAGCTCGATGCCAACAAATCCACTGGACCCGATAATATTCCCCTAACGTCTTAAAACAATGCGCCTCACCTTTGGCTAAACCTCTGCGCAAACTTTTTGCCTTGTCATACTTCTCCGGAGTTTATCCAGACTCCTGTCTTATTCAGCCCATACCGAAAAAAGGTGACTCCAGCCTTCCCTCCAACTACCGCCCAATAGCAATCACTTCTATTCTCTCCAAAACCATAGTGACGATAATCAACAAAAAGCTTATGGGATATCTAGAATCCCACCAACTTATAAACGACAGACAATACGGCTTCCGTCAAAAAAGATCCACTGGAGATCTTTTGGTTTGCCTTACAGAGCACCTCAACCGAAGTTTGCATGGATCTGGTGAATCTAGTTTGGTTGCTTTTGATATCTCCAAGGCTTTTGATAGAGTATGGCACTGAGCCTTGTTTGCTAAACTCAAAGCTATTGGAATTGACTCGCTTCTGTATAAGTGGATTGAAAGTTTTCTTTCCTGCCGTTCAATTAAGGTAGTATTGGATGGCGTCAAATCTGAATCTCACCGCATCTCCGCAGGGGTCGCCCAAGGGTCAATTTTATCACAGGCCCAATTTCTCATATTTATAAATGACCTACTTTCAATCCTCTCCAACTCACTTCTCAGCTTCGCTGACGATGGTACTTTACGGTACTCGTACGCTACGATACAAGACAGACTCATGCCAGATCCTGTCTTGATGATCGTGAACTAATGTCCAACTGTATTAATAACGACATTAATCTCATTCTAGAGTGGGGAAAGAAAAATCGCGTCGAATGCAACCCCACCAAAACCAAGTACTGTCTTATCTCAAAAAAAAGTTCAACATCTCTCCATCCTTGACAGTGGGTGAAGTTGAACTAATGGCCGACCCATCCCTACACATCTTAGGCGTAACATTAGCCAAAGACTTGCGATGGAATGAACACATATTCCAAATCGCCAAACAAGCATCTCAGTGCTTGGGATTTCTTAAGAGGTGCAAGTTCCTCCTCCAGCCATCGGCCCGTGCTGTTATATACAAAATCCAACATTAGGCCTCTTCTCGAATATAACTCCCTCACTTGGGGCGGCGCTCCAATAACCACCTTGACATGGTTAGATAGGTCCAAAAAAGGGCCTTTAAATTAATTGATGACGACACCGCTTGATCCACCATCGACCCCTTGAGCCACCGTAAGAATGTAGCAGCACTGACAAGATTTTATCGCTACTATCATAGTGACTGTTTCTCCGAGATAAACGCTCTTCTGCCTCCACGGCTATCTTATAATAACATCCATGAGTTCAAACGCAGGGTTCATCACCACCTTTTTCAATACCCCCCCCCCCCCCCCCGTACCATTATAATCCTTAACCTATTCCCCCGCCAAACCCCCTTCCTCGTACTAAGCTTACTGCTAGACAACATGACATGACAAATGACTGGTAGTACATAGGGTGACTCCTGAGCTTAGTACTGCCACGTAAAAAAAATATAGTACGAGGTAGCATCGCAAAAAGTGTTTCATTGGATCGTGGTTGAAAATTTGTGAGAATGTAGTAAGTAAGTCATCCAAAGCGAAAGGCAAAAGACCGCTCGGGGTTATTGATAATTTTGAAATTCTAAACTCAAATTTGGATTCAGCACCCCAAAAAACACTTATGCCCGGTTTCACAGTGTCGGTTTAAGCTTTCGCTTAGCTGAACCTGAACAGTTAGTTTAAGCTTTAGCTCAATTCGAAATCGTTTCACAGTTTGTTTTTGTGCTCAGTTCAGCTAAACTTAGTTCATTGAATTTTGTAAGCCACTGTGGTCGAGTCAGTTGTCATATTTTGTGAAATTTTTGCTCTTGGTAAATGAATTATGTGATTTTTAACTGTTTATGTTTATATGTATGTAAGAATTTGTGAAAAAAATAAAGCTCTCTTGCATTTGTCTACCAAAGTAAATAATAGACAGGTGCCTCTACAGTTTTCTCATATCGTTATGTCCCCCTTTTTTGGTATTTTGACTGAAATACCTTCCGTCCACCCCCGAAAAGGTATAAGTTTTCCGTATTAATTATTGGGTTGGATGTGTCGCATCTGCTATAAGACTATGAGGTACATTTTCAGCAGGGCGGTAAAGCAAATATGTCGCGATCTTTGGAGTAGCACACTGCAGCCTTTTATCCGCACTCTGCACGGCATGCTTTTTAGTAGAATGTTGTCTTCTTTTTACAATTGGTATGAAATCTTCTTAGACGAATAACTATGTAATAGTATTCTTCATCAGTAGCAAAAATAATATCATCTAAATCACCATCCATTGTCCTTAATTAATCGCAACTCCAAAAATTAATTAATTTAAACAAGCCGGAATAGAATCAAACAACCAAAGCAATCACTTCTCACACAAAATTGACATTTCTCAACGATAAGCCTCACGGCATAAAATTAAAGGGCCGGTTTCACAGTGCGAACTTAAGTTTTGCTTAAACTTAAGTAAATTGTCTCACTTAAGTATAACTTAAGTCAAATTCCGTTTCACAGTGCAATTTTTTCTTCTTCTTACTATTATATTTGTTTCTTACGGCGGCACTTCAATATTGTAAATTTTGAACTTACAATAGCCGAACTTTACATGTAAAATTTTCTTTTAATCGCGTTTTCCTTGAAATGTACTGGAATCAACTGACATTTGAATTTTCTATGCATTCTGATTTAAGCAAAACTTAAGTCTAGAGAAATGCCTACTTAAGTTACACTTAAGTATATTTTAAGTAGCGACTGTGAAACAGGCATCCATACTTAAGTATAACTTAAGTTAATTTTTATAATTAAGTTCGCACTGTGAAACCGGCCCTAAGCGCTCAAATTTGGCAGCTTAAGCTAACGCGATATTTAAGCTCAGTTTAAGAGAAAAACCTCCACTGTGGAACACCAAAAACATTTAAGCGGAAGCTTAACTCAATTTCGAGGTTTAAGCTTTCACTGTGGAATCGGGCATTAGAAACCAATTTTCATAAAAAAAATCGAATAAAAAAATTTTCAAGGGAAGGGGTATACAAAAATTTTTCAAAATCAATTTTAAGGGGGTTTAGTACATATTTCATTTGGCGAACGTGATTTACAATTTTATTCGAAACATAAACATTCCAAATTCACAAAGTCCGTCGACGATCCAAACGATCAACCCCCTACTTTTTTTAGCAACATTCAAAAATTGTCGGAGGCGGGTTAAGTAAGAAGTGGCGGACATACTTTTTCATGTTTATAGGAACATAAACAATACTTCTGACAAAATTTCAGTCGCGACCCCTTGAAACATGTCCCCTTTTATATTTTCCCGGTTTACCGGTATCTCAGGGACGAACTGTACAGATTCGAGTGGCGGGCTTTTGCCGTTTCCCTTTGAATGCCTTAGTTATTACATTACATCCACAAATTTTCAGCCACGATCCAATGAAACACGTTTTGTGACGCTCCCTGCCGTACTAATAGAGTATTGGCCCAAGTAAAGCACCCCCTTCAATATTTCATATATGTATTATAAAATTTATATCTGAATATTTATTCATACAGGGTGATTGCCTAAAGTTACAAAGCGGCCGGCCAACAAAAAATCGTATGGGTGGGTGAGGGGATTTGAGCGGTGGCAGAAATCGTTATGGTTTAGCAATGTTTTGCATACCACCCTGTATTTTTGTAGCCCATGTCGGAATTTCAAGAATAAGATAGCATTGCACGTAGAATACTACCACCTATCTAAAACTGTAAAAGTGAAAGTTCTACCCTACCTGGTTCATTAGTTATAAGCAGGGATCGTAAATAACCGTTATTTTTGTAATTTTGGAAAAAGCATCCTTATAATGAAGTAGACATCCACTAAAAAAGCGATTTCGCGATATTCTTCTCTAAATGAGGTTGAATATGTATGTAATATGGGGAATTTAATTTTACTCGAAATCTCGAGATGGTTATCTGAAATAATATTCGGTGTGCAGTTAAAAATTATAGTAAAAAAATGGGCTCCGTAAAAACAAAATGACCCACAAGAAAAGAACATTGCAAGCCGCAAAATGCTAAAAACAAGTGAAATATGACTTTTCTGGTGCTTTGAACTTATATATCTTCTAAATTGAATCACTCAAATTTATGTTTTTCGTAAATATGCAGTATCCCAGTGGATGGATAGTAGGAATAGCCCCCTCTCTAGCACAATTTTTTCCCAAATATCTCCAGAAATCGCCCCTGAAAATATTAGCCACGTAGTAGGATTTTATTGAAACTCTGATGTCGGTCGTATACATTTTTTTATGTGAAAGTGAAAGTCTAAGCTTAGGTAGAAGGGATATACTAGGTTAAGGGAGCTTTGGAGAATGCATGAAGGGAAGGCAGTGAGCCTCACGTTTGAACTGTTGGATGTTGTATGAGTAAGGATACGAAAACGGTGGAGAGTACTCGATTTAATACTCATAAGTCGAAAGAAAATTACTCAATGAGTAATTTTTACTCATTAAAAAGTACTGGATTCCTTGAGAATCAATGAGTACTTATTTGACATTTCTCCGAACTACCTTAGCGTATGCATTATTCGATTTTCAGCTGCGACCGATTTCAAATACTAATTAAGCTTATATCCCGAGTAAAAGCACGCATAATGAAGAAATGCCTACCTACCACACACTATGCACGCTTCAATTACAGGGAAGAAATTCCAAAAATACGACCGCCAGGGGAATGCACGCCTCTTTTCCTGCTATGAATGCATTCGTAATCGACCATTACAAACGCGAGTGTCATTTACCAAGCGGCCCCCCAATCAAGTACTGACGACGTCCAATGGTGCTTGACCGGCCTACTTAATATGCGTAATGGCATCTTTTACTTTTTAAAGCCCTAATTTTGCTCCCCTTAGTATAAAAAACTGTAAGCGTACCACGCTTCGTTTGGATTTGAGCAATTCCTTTCATGCCTGTAGAGAAATAAAATTTTTACTCGTGCGTACTGTGCTCGTTGAGGGTGCCATGCAGGCGTTTCGATGCTGTCCGTGCCTGTTGCAGGCTAAGAACGGGTTTTTACTTAGGTGTACCGTGGCTGTTTCTTGTTTTGGCGTTGTGCGTGCCTGTTTCAGGCTACTCTTTTAGTTATAAGCACTTTTTCATTATTTTATATAAATAAACATTTTTAAATCACTCTGATTGTTTAATTAAACATACTTACATACATATCTAATAATAACGAAGTCTGAAACAAGAAACAGCTAAATAAACAATAATGAAAAATATAAAATTTTAGCACAAGGCCAAGAAGAACCTCAAGGTTATGAGTCTGGTAATGCGGTTAAAAAAATAAAATGCGTACCGCTCTATAAGAGCTTAAGAATAATATAACACTCTATAAGTAGGTGGAACCGCTCTATAAGATGCAAGAGCTATCAGCCTGTGAGTCCAGTGAGGCTTCAAAAATGTCTTAGAGGAAAACGTTAGAAAGTGTACTCATGCCAAAAGCTATTAAAACCAAATATGTTATAACCTCACTTATAAATGAGGTAAGGAAAGCACCAACTCCTAAATTAGATGAATTAGATTCATTAATAAATTATGCGATTATAGTAAAAAGTCTATGTGCAACAATTAAAACGTCTAATTTGCAGGGACATTTCAATAATCCTCTGCTAAGACAGGAGGTTGAAAAGAAACTAACTTCTTTGATAAAATCAAATTGAGCTAAATACATATAGTTCGCAAAAGAAAGGGCTAAATATTGAAGCCTATAGTATTTGGCTATATGATCTCGCTATTGCGACTACAGCAGTATCCAGCTCACATTTAATAAGTGGCGTACTGACTCCAATAATGAATTAGAAGGTTTACATTATGTTGGGTATGCAAAAGAGATCATGAAGTAAAAAATTATATCTAAAAGAAAAATGGACAATGATAACAAAATTAAAAATGTCCAAATGTTGTCTTAACACACATCATTTTTCTAAATGCCAATTAAATAAAAGGTGCCGCATTGAAGGATGTCAAGCGAAGCATAATCCTATATTACATGATAGCGCTAATAGTACCATCAATACCTACTGTAGGTTGTCATGAACATCGTCAGCAAAAGCCAAATTCACCGTTATTTAGAATAGTACCTGTATTGGTATACGGTAATGAATGGCGTTGCATTAAATGGATGTGCTACTAGATGAGTACTCTTGCGTTACGTAGATGGATACACGATTAGTGAAGAAATTAAATTTAAATGCTGTACGTGAAGAATTAAGCCCGATGTACATCCCAAAGTCAACGCTTTGCTTAAAGTGGACTGGCGATTCTACTAAATTAGAAACGAATTCTCAAAGAATATCATTGAAGTCAAACAAACCCCATTATAGTGCAAGATCCGGTATAAGAAATATATACCCTCATCTGTTATTTGATGATGACATATAGATATACATAAAACGCACACGGGTTGCCTAGCTAAGTCGCGTACCGAAGGTGTTAAATAAAAGATATTGTGATCTTGTAATATTGTGGACCAGCTACCCTCATTTGTTAATCATAAAAATCGACCATTAACTGACGGAATATGACATAAAGAAGAGGAAAAATAGAGGTTGCCTGATTTCTACCGGGCCCACTTGTGGGATTGCCAGGTATAAACAGGTAAGCAAGCGGAGATAATATGCCCTCATCTGTTATTTAATCAATTTTTTTATGAAATGAAAGGTTATTTCATTCCCTATCCAACAGTATTAGGTTGCCTCAGCAAAAGTGTGCCACAACGAAGGTTGCCTAGATTTTAGAGTTCTTCTGAAAGAAGATTAGGTCTTCCCCTAAAATCAATTGATTGATTGGTAATCGGTGGGGATTGTAATATCAGAAAGTCGGGCAACAGTTCTGTATACCATAACTATGTAGCTTGTAAATGTTTGAAAGAACTTTACCAAATTGTGAAGGAGTATTTAGAAATAAATCTGACTACGTCTCTACAGCCTTCTTAGCTGGTAAACAAGTAAAGTTAGCAAATGATCTGCTGAAAAACACCTCGGAGCCTTCAAATGGCAGATATGAGAGAAGCCTTCTCTGGAGGTGATATTACTTCAATTTACCTGACAGCTATGGAAAGATCAAAACAAGAACTCAGGGGCCCTACTGTCTCCCTGCTATGTTAATTTCTTCCTACACAGTTCGAGGCTTTGTCATTGGCTGCCAGACTGGCTGTGTTTACACAGCCTTCAGTAAGGCTTTCGACTGTCTAAAGCTGATAAAGTTCTTAGTCTGTGGTGGCTGACAAGCAAAGATAAATTTACGTTTGCAAAGAAATATATTGAAATTGACCCTGCAGTATTATTATCGAACCAGAATGCCAACGACACGCGAGTTGCTACGAATGATAATTCCAAAGTGGAAATTCATTATCGACAACCTTTTCAATGTGAAAATCGTCTTTGATTTTTAATGGAAGTTGAGGCCAATCATTAATGGTCGCCCATTGATGCATTTATCACTTGAGAGAAGCGATTTAGAAGCGCTTACACCTAATTATTATGGTTGGGTTCCTCAGATAGAAGCAAACTACCCGGGGAGTTCAATCCAGAGGATCTCTTTCTTCGAAAAGGCTGGAGAGTGTTACAACAGCTCATGGAAAAGATGGCTCTTCGAATACTTACCTACCTTAATCCGAGGAGGCAAGTGGTTCCAGAAAACCTGTAATTTGTAAATAGGCGTCGTGGTTATAATAGTAGATGAAACTCTACCTAGAAATACATGCCCAAAGGGTGTAGCGGTAGATCTAGTGCGAAGTCAAGATGGCTATGTACATCGGGCAACAGTTAAAAAAATGAAGGGGATTTACGTAAGACTTGTGGTTAAATTAGCTGTTGTGAATGTAAGGTGTGAAGATGAATCTTTGAGTCATCTCACCAAGGGGGAGTGTGAAGAAGAGAGTAAGCCGATAGTGCAAGCAAAAAATAATTTAAAAATAACGTAGGCCAATCGAGCGAGTAATTTTGAAGTCACTAGGCGAACCAAAGAGGATCGAGAAATAGCGAAAATTTCTTTCAATTACTTCTTTTTTACTGTTCGACAATCTATTTTTTTTTGTATAGAATGCAAAGTCGAACAGCAGCTCTAGTCGGAAAATAGAGGGAAGAAAGGGAGAGGGAAGTAAGAAGGAGCTGCCACAACCTAGCCGCTATATTCGCGACTCTGACATCGGGGCATCGAGAAATAACTCGCTGGAGTGTTAGGCTTCCTGAAACGAGGCATGCGCTTTGGTGGAACGGGAAAAGGCTAGCGAAGGTTGTGACAGGAGGAATCAGGAATGTAAAGAGGGGAGAAGAAAGAAGGAAAGTTATGTGGGTGGAAAGTGGAAAAGGCGAAGGACCGTGGGGCTGGCCAGAATTCGAACTCGGGACCTCTCGTCTTACCCCTACACTACCGAGGCCCAAACTTTTCTGTTGAATTGAATAATTAATTAATTTTTGACTTATTAATTTAAATAAAAGAATTATCTTTTTCTTATATTTTCAATTTGTCTCGTCGCTATTATCAAAAACACTCGGTTAGTAATTTTGTGAAGTGACAGCCTTAGTATATCCTAGAAACCTATTAGGCCGACACCAATGTTGTTTTTCAGGCAAATATAAATCTCATCAGATTTTTATCCTAAGTCACGTGATTAAAACACTAGCCTCGGCCGCCATCCAGAGTAGAACTTTCGCCGAAGAAAGTAATTTACGGCTGTCTTTTTAAAAAGATACAGCAGATGATACAAGTTGAAAACTGATTTATTCCAAATGTCCCACATTGAATCATAGATCAACTCGATGCTAGAAATACATAAGAAACCTCATCTTCATATTTAAATTACTTACACACTAAGGAGGCTTTTAATTAGTTTTACTACATTTTCGAAATTTTCATTCTGATATTGTCGACTCTGTATACCATCTCTAATTAACCTTAAACCTCTTAGAAGGAAAACACCTTGCATTGAAGTGTATTTTGTGTCATTTGTGGACTCCGAGTAATATTTTACAAATATGTAACGTTCTTCAATCAAAAATCCATAAAAAAGGCTCGAATGAAACTGAATTATTAAAAATTTACTACAAACAACTAAAATTCTTTCAAATCCAAAAATGAGCTATATGTGACGGAAATGGATTTTGTAAATGGCTCAAGATTTCCAGGTCATGGGTCCGCACTTTTAAATAAAATTAATTAAATGGTCGATAGCTCGATTCTTGTTTCCAATAAAATTCCGCTGAAGTTTTGTTTCAATATAAGCTTAAAATATTTGTGATTTATAAATCTTCAGCCACAAACAAAAATTCCAAAAAATTCAAAAAATTCCTTTCCTTGTCTCATCAAAGTAAATTCCGTTGCTAACTAATGAATTATTAATGAACAAAAATTTCATTGACTCGATGAAATATCAATACATAGTTAAATTTAATCCAATATTAATAATAATAAAAGTAACATCGCCAAAGCTTATCCGTTTAATGATGCGTTCGATAAAATTGGATCAATTTGTATGGCCATAAAAACAATTGATGCGGATTTCATATTTTTATTAAGTCAATTGCTACTTCTGGAGCGACATGGGATTTGCTGTGTGCTCATTGATGAAACATTCGTGTATATTTAATTATTATTGTATCAATATAACACATACAGCCTTATTGTGATTGTCACCATAGTGAAAAATGTCACTGGCAAGGTACGGTTTCGAACGAAGCGGCAGACTGCAAACCGCAGGCGACACTATACTGGTTTTTATGATAAAATCACCAAGTGGCGCTTGCCGTTCATGATTAGACAAAACATTTTACAAACCAGTAGTGTCGCCTGCGGTTTGCAGTGTGCTGCCTTATTCGGAGTCGTACCTTCATTGCGACTTTCCATATTGTAAACAGCGAATTCAGTGAGGTGAGATATTGCAGTTCAGCCTTATTGTGGTTGTCACTTTCGATGATATTTCTTGTGACATAAAAGTAATTGCAGCATGAAATCAAACATAACAAAGTGCCTCCTCATTATTTTTACCCTATAAACAAATTACTTTTACTTTCAAATAATTAATACTTATACTTAATTCACTTAGGGCCGGTTTCACAGTGCGAACTTAAGTATAAAAATTAACTTAAGTTATACTTAAGTATGGATGCCTGTTTCACAGTCGCTACTTAAAATATACTTAAGTGTAACTTAAGTAGGCATTTCTCTAGACTTAAGTTTTGCTTAAATCAGAATCCATAGAAAATTCAAATGTCAGTTGATTCTAGTACATTTCAAGGAAAACGCGATTAAAAGGAAATTTTACATGTAAAGTTCGGCTAATGTAAGTTCATAATTTACAATATTGAAGTGCCGCCGTTAGAAACAAATATAATAGTAAGAAGAAGAAAAAATTGCACTGTGAAACCGAATTTGACTTAAGTTAGACTTAAGTGAAGAAATTTACTTAAATTTAAGTAAAACTTAAGTTCGCACTGTGAAACCGGCCCTTAAAGTCACAAATGTCACTTTTTCCAAGAACCACAATAGAATTTTTGCCATTTGTCACCATAAGTGAGAACCTCAATAAGGCTGATAATATCCAACCAAAAAGACAGAGAATTTGAAAACTAGACCAGGACTCGATGGCTCGGACCCGTTATACGGGCTTCTGAAGAGAGAATGGAAGTCATAGGTGGTAGCACGTAAGTTGTTTCAATCGACCTCTGCATTCAAAAATTGAAGATGTCGATTGTAACAACTTACGTGCTACCACCCCAGGGTTTTTAATGGTAGACCATGAGGAAAAAGAAGTAGGATGACCAAGAAATAGGTGATGATGAGGTGCTAGAAGATATACGAAAACTTCGAATATCAAACTAGACAGAGGTAGCAAGACGTAAAGTCAGCTGGAAGAAGAGACTTGAGAGGCCTGAGTCCTATAAGGACTGTAGCGCCATTTAGATCATAGCGTATATTACAGATCCCACTAAGACACCGCGTGCTGCCGGTAGATTTAAAGGTCAAAAAATTGAATCTACCGTTGTCGCCTGGAAAACGATTAACGAAAAAGAATGTACTACCATTAAATTACATGAGAACACTAATGAGAATGAACAATGAGCCATAGAGATACTACTAAGTAACAGCATGGCCGTTTCGAGTGCAAGGTGTGCATTTAAGGATATCGACACTTCCCAACCAAAATATAGACAATTTAATTAAGCATTAAAATTGCTTATAACTTCAAAACATTATTCATAGGAAATTATCCAGGCTTTCCAATTTTGGAAAATAAAATATTGATTAACTAGGAATTTTTGGCAGGTGGAAACATTGACTTTTACAGTTTTAGATAGGGATCTGCGCAGATTGCTAACACCCTATAGATACGCATTTTGAAACAGTGAAACATGAACTGTAATTGATAGGAAGAAAGAGAGACTATTTTTATTTTTATTAGGTTAGGTTAGGTTGAAATGGCTGTTCTCCCACTAGGCACATCATTGGACCCACTGTGATGCCATTCTAGTGTTGGGACAAAGTTCAGGAAATTTCAAGCCATTTGGAGCTTTTGATAAAGCGTCGAAGCTCAGGAACCCTAGTATTTTGCAGCTCGCTCAAGCCATCATGGAAGGATGAGCCGAGGAAAGTCCCTGTTTTCTTTGCAAAGGCGGGACATGTACAGATAAGATGGGAGACAGTGAGAGACAATTTCTTCCATCATCTGCATAAGTCGTTGTGGAGAAATCCCAATCTTTCGGCGTGCAGGCCAAAGGGACACTGACCTGTCAGCACCTTCACTACAGGGCTCATCTCGTTTTTGTTCAACTGAAAGAGATTTTCATCGCCAGACCCAGTCAGAATAACCCCATCTGCCCAGTCATCTCTGGCCGGAATGATGGTATTGAAACCTTTCTCCAGGGTTCACGTAGGTGTAGTGAAATCTAGGTGGTCCGCAGCGGTGGCGAACCTCCTAAGAATGGATGAGTGACTATATGAATATAGAGCCCATCCAAGATAAGCCTTTGTCCTGGCGGTCGTCCAGGTTGCCATTTGCTCGGCATGTATGTTCAAAAGAATAAGATGCAATAGGACATCCAGTGCAGCTGTTGAGGTGCTTCTCATTGCACCACTAATATACAGCTCAGCTGTTCTTTGGACCCTTTTCAGTATCTTACGATACGTAAACTTCTGTAATGCAGTCCACTATACCAATATGCCATGCATAAGTATAGGTCTGTTTTCGGCTGTATACAACCAGTGGACAAAGTGGGGTTTAAGGCCCCAAGTGACTCCAATCGATCTTTGGCATAAGAAGAGAACTGTTCTGGCCCTCTTCTGGGTCTTAGTTTCGTATCGAGTATGAGACCCAGAAATTTCGCATTCTCCTTAAGTTGCAGTGTTTCATTGCATAGTGGTAGCCCAATGAACAAGAGAGTCCAATGCTCGTTGTATTCTATATCTCCTATTGTTTAAAAGTACTTGCCGGTCACCATCAGCACAATATCACCAGCATAGGCAACCGTGGTGCACGCTATACATACAGCCAGCGAAATTTATGTAAATGCTCCATTGTTGTGGTACTTTGGCAATATGTACATACCTCTGTATTTATTGCTGGAGCCAGAAGTGGCGTACCATGTTTTGAAGCAGGCGGCATCTACTTTATATTTGTAAATACTCATTTGAACTATTACAGTTAAATTTTGAAGCATTTTTACTGTGAAATTCTCATTGCCGAGTCCCGTGACAAATGTCACTTCGACCCTCTAATGGTATTCTCATTACCAATTTCAGTGCGACTTGGCGAGCTCCGTCGTCGTATGGTCCCAAGTCCAGGGTGTGATAAGAGGAGGGTGGTTGACAAGAATCGGCATTTTTTAAAAGCAGCACCGACCACAGCGGACCGCCAGCTAACGGATCAAATAAGAAGAAGAAGAGACGTTTGTAGATATCGACAGTTCCTATCTTTAGCAAAATGGAAGCAGAAAAAAGGTAAAAACAAATCTTGTAATTCTATAATCCATAAAAAATTATAGAAAATTAACATCTGGAAACCAAAACACAAATTAGCTCATTTTATTTATTTTAAAAATTCTTATGTTTTCACACAGAATTGTCAAATGAAAATGTGTTTCATTTCACAACGTTCCTCGTATCCCCGCCACTCGCCAACGAGAATACCACACTTAAAGTGGCGTGACACCGCCTATGGCAATTCTCACTTAAAGTTAGTAAGTTTGTGTGCCAATTTGTTCTCAGACTAGAACTCCCCAAAGATTTTCAATTGGGTTCATGGGCTTCGGCCTGGCAAGGAAATAGTTGATGTTTCTTTCGGTGTTCCGGAATCATTCTTCAACCATCCCTGCCCAATGAACAGCAGCATTGTCTTGCTGAAAAGGTTAAGGATTCTGAGCTCGCCCTGGAAAACATCTAACCCATCAATCATCTAATGGTTTTAAATTTCATAAAATATTGGATATGCCGGAAACTGTACGGATACTGCATAGAGTCGCATTAGTACTAAACTATGAAACGTGAAAGTGATTGGTTCAGTGACCAAATAATAGAAATGGCAATGAAAACGCCATTATCCACTTAAATTCTTCTTTCGGGCCGCTAAACACGGAAAGACATGTCACTTGTCAATGTATCGTCTACACTGAGGCAGCATTGAAATCTGGTTCAATCACATAAAAAGGATTTCTGACATCATAGACTGTGAATAATTGCCACATTCAACGAACGTGCAACTTGACAAGTGTACAAGCTGCCAATGGACAGTTTGCGAGTTACGCAAAGTGTGAGGATTTGGGCGCCGAAATAGATGATTACGCATCTTCTAGCCAACTCTAAACAAGACTGAAAAAAAATTCAACTTCGTTCAATAAGTATCGCGAGTTGTTGCTTTCATTCTTCTAAAAAGCACCACTTGTATACTTAAGGAGTTAATTTGTGTTGCTATTACAAACTCACAAGATCGTAAGTCGTTAATGAATCTTTGATATCACGTAACACCATACGGAAGCTAGGAATTTTTATTATTTTATCAGTAACATTCCGTCGTTTATTTTTAGTACGAAGGAAAATGTCTTCATTGAATTTTGTTTACAGTTGCAACAGGTGTTTGGTGTTTTTTCGCATTTTTCTCCCTTGACGTATTTCTTCATGCCACTAAGAATCGAGAAGTGTTTTGTTGTATATTTAAAATTAACAGAAGGAAGAAGGCACGCGTATTTTGTTTAGCTTATTGACAGGCGACGACACAGAAAAAGTTTTTATTAGCAGATCATTCGTCAACTTGAAAAAAAAAATTTATTTAAACGTTTCTTTGAACGCCCAAAATTGTAAATTATAATATTTAACGTGTAACTTTATATTTAGCAATTTGGATAAAAGATATTAAAACCAATTTTAGATATACGATAAGTTTGATAAGAGCTGAAGACTTACAAAAAATTATCGAAACGTATTTTGTTCTTAACATTTTCTTACTCCTTATCTCAATAATTTGATACACACAGAGATGAAAAAAATCCATGGTCACGCAAAATTTTTCTCTAAAGGAACTCGTAATAAAAATTGTTTTATATCTCGTTCATAAAAGGGATAAGGAACAGGCTCCAATTTCGATGCTCTTGCAGTATCATCAGAATTTAATCTCGAGGATATAAAAGTAAAACTCACCCACATTTGTTATCATGTCTCTATCAATTCATTTTATTACATCCCATGAAAATTTTATATATTTACATTCACTGGCCGCAAATGCCTATGTACAGTCCAATCCGCACAGACAATGGCCTGTGGCAAACGGCAAAATAGACAATGTCCAAACCGAATATGGGGAATTTTTGGTTTTCTACTCCTAACTGGTGGAAATAGGAAGTTCACCTCATTCATTATTGGCAAGAAATGCTTGAGTCTAGGTCAGAATCATTATTGCATAGGAGTGAAATCCCATTACTTTAATAATTGACTCCATATTGCTGTAGAATACTGTGGCCAGCATATGGTTAGCTAAGGCTCATTAGGGCAATAAAGCGCCCACCAGAAGAGACAACCCCAACTTTGAATATTTGAAAAGATATTCTCATATATTTACGACTGGGTAATATTTGTCTTGGCCTATACGTGCAATTAAGTAAGAATAATTTTAGCCAAAAAATCCTGTGAATGGTGGGGATGACAACGAAGGGCTTTTAACACTTGGAATAGTTCTGGCTCTATTGAACAGAATCGTTTCATTGGATATCTCGTTAAAAAGTATGTAACGAAAAAAAAATATGATTGTGTATTAAAGAACACAAGGCAGAAACGAAACCTCGCATACATACATACTTATGTCTATATGTTCATATTTATTCATATTTTAGATTATAACACAAGACACGAGGTGTTATAATCTAAAATATGAATGAAGCCATAATATTTTAACTAATTGAGAAATCATAGTATAATGAATATTTTGAAAGTAATGCGGTACAGTGTATAAAAATCAAAAAGCCATCTATTTTTAAGTAGCTAAAGCTTGAAATTCCGGCGGAAATTTTATACATATCGCCCAATGGAACGCAGCTAGTTTCAAGTTGTAACACCTTCATGTACGCTGCTGTTAATCACAGCGTAAGCACTTGAATTTACCCCTTTTCACTGGGTAGTATACTGGTTGATATTATAGAACACGGCCATAATTTCAATTCTGGCAATATAAGTGTGTTTTAATACAATTCAAAATTTATCATAGGAGAAAATTAGAGATAATACATACATATAAGGAATTTTGCGATCCCATATCACTGAGCAAATATCACTTGCCTAAATAGAAAACAATCCAGTTTGTAAGACAAAGAAAACCACTAAATGTGACAGCGATCACCTTCAAATACAAGCTAAATGTGATATTCAAAATTTATTTTAAAAATATGTTTCAAAAATGATCTCTAATGTCAAACTTTAATTGTAACACTTTGCAGCAAACTACCTGTCGATAATACCAGTTCGAAATTCTTATTCCCTAATGTAATTGTGAGCTCACAGTAATAATAATAATAAATATAATTTATTCATTGTACAAAAGAACATAATTCTTAAAGGCGTAGCAATTTATTTGTGTACGTTGGCTGACGCAAGTCTATTTGTCCAAATAAACTGAGCGGAAATTACATCCATTAGTAAGTGCGTAATATATTTATATTATACTTATCTACGCATTATATTATATTATATTGATTATGATATCGTTTGGGGGCAGATGGTCGAACGTCACCATTCACTAAGGGGTATTACCGAGGCTTGAACACCGTTTAGAAGCACTATACTCGCTCGCCAAGTCAATTGGTGCAAATAAACTGAGTGAAAATGAATCGGTTCACACGAAACGATTTATTTGGACAAAGTGTCTGGTGCAAATCAATTGGTCCATTTCATTAGATATTTTCCGAGATTTTTAATTTGTTAATTAATGGTACATTAATTGTTCATTAGCCACTTGTATACCCTCAGACCATATAACACTTGATCAATAAGAGTTTTGAACATTTCTCCAAAAAGCTTAGGACATTTATTTCTACTTAAAAAAAGTGGCTACCCTTTCGCTTATTTGACATGATTAATAGACTATATTATGATAAGGTCGAAGTAGAAGGTGATCGAACGTCACCATTCACCAAGGAGATTCTAACGGCCGAAGCTTGAACATAGGGTAAACGATCATGGCAAAACAGCAACCCCAAACGTTTTTCTATGAACACATATTTTACACAAGGAAACCTTTCTGGCTTGCGCAATCCAAAAAATTGCGTTGACACGCAACGATTTACTTGTGCAAATTGACTTGGGAAAGCCAGTTGGCACAAGTAAATCGTTGCGTGTAAACCGAATTTTAGAGGAGACCAAAGCTCGATTTGGGTTGTAGCGCCATTGGGTGGATGGATATTTAAGAAAGCTAAATTTGGACAGGATAAAATCGCATTGACTAGGACAATATAGTGAAGTCGGACAAGCAAAACGTAAGGAATTGTTTCCTGCCTCAAAATTTGTTTAACGTGTTAGTTACATCGAAAACTATACGAAATGGACGCGGACAAGTTATCGGCTATTTCGTAAAAATCAACCATTTTGGTCGTTCTTCATGTGAAGGTCCAAAAAACCGAAAAAAATTGATGCTGTTAGTATGATATTGGCTATCATCAAATACAATTTTATCTGCACACATAATTCAAAGAAAATAAAACCTGAAAAAACTGAAAAGATGGCCAAAACGATGTCGATGAAGATATTCAATTTAAAAAAAACATCATAGAATATATGATAAATACTAGATAAGTAATATTCAATAATATCATGTAAATATTGTTGAACAACCTTTAGAATTATCATTTATGAACCGAAAAGAATTTTTTGGTTAAAATAATTTTTGGTTAAGAAATTAAAAATAGCATGGTATAAAAGTGTAAAGTATTACTATCGTTAAAAAGTAAGTAAATTAGAACGACTGTATCTCAGTCAATCGGAAATTCTTCGGTTGGTCGTCATTTTAACATAAATTACGTCAGCTTTCTTTTTTACTAAGGACTACCTACACTTAAATCCACTCAGAAAACAGTTATGCACAAAAATGTAAAAAAAATTGAAAGTCGGGTTTATTTAAAGCCGCGTCTCCACCAACCGAACATGTTTGCCGAACAGTGTTCGCGAACATAAAAACGGACAAACATTCCACATTTGGTTCCCAAACATGTTCGGCGAACATTTTCAATAGCTCAAGCCGCGTCTCCACCAACCGAACATGTTTGCCGAACAGTGTTCGCGAACATAAAAACGGACAAACATTCCACATTTGGTTTCCAAACATGTTCGGCGAACATTTTCAATAGCTCAATAGCGGCGAACAAATCAATGTTCGCTACAACACCGAACAATGTTCGGCGGACATCACAAATGTCTGTCGAACACTGTTCGGCGAACACGTTCGGTTGGTGGAGACGCGAGACGATTTCTTAAGAGGTGCAAGTTCCTCCTCCAGCCATCGGCCCGTGCTGTTATTTATAAATCCTACATTCGGCCTCTCCTCGAATACAACTCCCTCGTTTGGGGCGGCGCTCCAATAACCACCTTAGCATGGTTAGATAAGGTCCAAAAAAGGGCCCTTAAGTTAATTAATGACGATACCGCTTGCTCCACCATCGACCCCTTGAGCCACCGTAGGAATGTAGCAGCACGGACCAAATTTTATCGCTACTATCATAGTGACTGTTCCTCCGAGCTAAACGCTCTCCTGCCCCCATGGCAATCCTATACCCGCAACACCAGATTAGCCCACTCGTCTCACTCCCTCCACCTGCAACTCCCCCTTTCACGCACTCAACAAGATATGAATTCGTTTGTAAATAGAACAACTCGACTGTGGAATAATCTCTCGCAGTCAGTTTTTCCGAGCTCCTACAACATCCAAGAGTTCAAACGCAGGGTTCATCACCACCTTCTTCAATACCCCCCGTACCTTTATAATCCTTACCCTATTCCCCCTCCCTCCGTCCCGTACTAAGCTTACTGCTAGACATTGCACCATGACGTGACAAATGACATGACGGACTAGTAGTACAAAGGGTGACTCCTGAGCTTAGCACTGCCACATAAAAAAAAAAAAAATGTTTGCCGAACAGTGTTCGCGAACATAAAAACGGACAAACATTCCACATTTGGTTCCCAAACATGTTCGGCGAACATTTTCAATAGCTCACAAATCAATGTCCGCTACAACACCGAACAATGTTCGGCGGACATCACAAATGTCTGTCGAACACTGTTCGGCGAACCAACCGAACATGTTTGCCGAACAGTTCGGCGAACATGTTCGGTTGGTGGAGACGCGGCTTAAGAGTTTTCTTTTTGACTTACTTCGGTGAAAATTTTTTTGTTTACTTTAAAACGTGCTGATGATTTTATGATGACGTGATTGTATAAAAATGCATAGTTTTTGAGCTATAGTTGAAAAACTAAAAAATGGACCAATTTTCGCCGTGCTCAAAAATCCAAGCCTAAATTTCATAGCACTTGGTGGATTTATCTTTTTTAATGCACAATAAAATACCTTTAACAACATAGTTCCTTGACCTTTGTTTTTTGGACTTAGTCAATAGCCTATATTGCAGTTTATGATAAATTTCTGTATAATGTATTTTATTGAAGAATTGTCGACATTTTTTAGACAGAATGTAAGCAAAGTTGAGAGACGTACATATTTCATCAGCGGTTGGTTAAAAAATGATGTAAAAACTATTGAACTGGCAAGAAAATGCTCTGAAAATACACAACAATTGGAAAAACTATTTTCTGCAATTAAACAAAATTGTTAGTATGTATTGGTTAATTGAATAACAATGCAATTATATTATTAGAAAGGATATTACATGCAAGGATAAATTTACGAATATTGTATGAAAAACATTTTGAGTCCCACAGAACTTCGCCCATCCTCATCTATGTACATCGATTGTCATGTAATAGTAAAATGATGTCATATAATTTTCATGGCGAAACATACATTAAAAATGCAACTTATAAGTTTAAACAGCTAAAGACCTAACTTTTTGGTTTCGAGTTTAACTCTTACATTTGGTGTTTTCAAATTGAATCTCAATTTATTGAGGCGGATATCATGGATGCTGACCCAAAATTTCACAAGTCATAAGTCAGCGACATAATTTTGGACTCGACTAAAACAGAGAAGTATAGAACACTTAATCATCACGATCATCATCAGTACAATCAGTACGTACAGAAAAAATACTCCAAAAAATCGATTCTCAACGCCCAAATCGAACGATTCGAAAACGATCGAAATGCCACGAAACACAGATGCAGTAGTCCCCGAATCTCTAGACCACGCGAGAAAAACAGCCACAGAACCTTTTTAGAGAAAGCACCTTCCTACAAGCAAAGACAGTTATCAGGATGTTTCATCAACAATTTTCAAATTGTTCGTGACAAACAATACTCCCATAAATACACTCGATCAGAAACCTTATTTATTTCTTATTTATTAATTCGCCAAACAAGGCACACTTAAACTAGGTATACATATAAGTACTTAGATTAAAATAGTGTACAGTCTTTTATAATATAATTAATATTAGACCCTGTTTAAACGGTGCGCTTCAGCGCAAGTGCCTCACGAAATTTGTGGGCGCGGGGAGGTTTCGGGGCGGTGGGAAGTGAGTCTTGATCAGAAAGGGATTCACTTGCGCTTTTTTGGCGTTTTAATTTCATTTTGTTCCATCTTCGTGTTCCATTACACTTTCGTTTCAGCCTTCTAAGTGAATACACGTGCGAAAAAACTTTTAAGAAACGTTATTTTGGCAATTTACAAAAACACCATATCACTTTTCTTATTTTAAAAAACGGAAATACTCTGGATATCGTAAAAATTGTTATCACACTTTATAAAAACCCGCCAATACTTCGTAGATAGCAAATTATGCAAATTGTTTTTATTCCATTTGTTCCAGCTGTAAAGGAAGCGACTGGGCTCAAAGCGAATCGTCTAAACAAATGTGCGCTTTGAGGTGACTCAAAGCGCGCGACAAAGCGCAACATCTAAACAGGGTCTTACTATAACTACTGATAGACTAAAAACCTACTATTGTCAAAGGGGGTTGTGTTAGTAGGTATCTGAGTATTTTTTTATAGGATGACTTGTTGAGTGAAGGGGACAAAGAGGAGCTATGGCTATTAAAAATCATACAGCATCCTGTTGACGGGCTCGTTCCTTGCGTAATTGGTGCGGTGTGGATATTCCCTAAGTAGTTTAGTGTGTCGTGTGTGTCGAACTACATCATTGAATTTCATTCTGTCCGACAGAAACTGCACTTTAAGCTTTCCACTTAGGACGTCAAAGGCAACGCAAGATATGAGCAGTTTCCTCCTGTTAGACAGCGGCATGAGATCAAGCACTTTGAGCCTGTCCAAGTAGTGCGGCAGGGTTTGGTAGTCATGGGGGTTGTGTAGATGTCTCAGGGCAAAAAGAAGAAATCTCTTGTGAATGGATTCGATCCTCCTACTGCTCACTTGGAATATAGGATCCCAGATAGGACACGCATATTCCAGGATAGGGCGGACTAAAGAACAGAAGAGTGTTTTTGTGACCCATACATTACCAAATTCTTTGGCTCTCCTCTTAATGAAACCAAGAAATTTGTTGGATCTGGCAGTTATATTATTGTAGTGCAGGTTGAAATTGAGTTTTTTGTCTAGGACGACGCCTATAGATCTACGATATGATTAACCTGATTCAACATTATGCCATTGAGATAATAGTTATGGTTCTGTGTGTTTTTTAAGCGGGAGAAGGTAATTGCATGATATTTGCTGGTGTTAAGTTGCAGTTTGTTCATGGTGCACCAGTCGTGTAGGGCAGTGTAAAAGAGATGTGGAATATTTGCTAATTTATCGAAAAGATAGGAGATGAAAATATTGAAGAGAAGGGGACCGAGATGACTACCCTGAGGAACACCAGAGGTTACCTCGATCTCATTAGATAGAAATCCTTGGAATCTGATAACCTGTGTTCTTCCGTTCAGATATGATTTTGACCATTCCAGGGCAGAACCTGATATACCAAACTTTAATAGTTTTGCGATTAGGATGGCGTGGTCCACTCGATCGAAGGCCTTGCTGAAATCAGTGTACACAGCATCCAAATGATGGCCGCTCTCCATATAGCAATTCGGAAATAAGGACCCTAAGGTTAGAAGTTGTTGAACGTCCTTTCCGAAATCCATGTTGTTGTTCGTTTAGGTATGGATCGATAAGAGGAGCAATCCTGTAATAAACAAGTTTTTCAAAAAGCTTAGGAATTCATGATAAAATGGCAATGCCCCTATAGTTGTCTACCGAGTGCTTGTCACCGGATTTATAGATTGGCGTTAGGTAGGATTTCTTCCACAGCTTGGGAAACTTTCCTAACGATAAAGATTTGTTGAAGATGAGATAAAGAGAAAATGCGATATATTGTGAGCAACACTGAAGGAAAATAGGAGGGAGATTGTCGGGACCCTTACCTTTTTTGATATCAAGATTGTTCAGATCCGCCATGATCTCATCAACAGAAAGGGATATACCATTTATAAGGGAAGTGTGAGTGCGCGAGTCAGTTACATCGTGTGCTGCGCTGGATAAGGGGCTATAAATTTCAGCAAACATATCAGCAAACATGCTACAAATTACTTGGGGGCACGAGGTGTGGGCTCTACCATTCGTCATTGTTGTTGGGTAGCCTGAAGTTTTCCGTTTAATGTTAACGTAATCAACGAATTTTTTAGGATCACTTATGATACTATCACCAACAAAATTCATATATGCAGAGTAGGCCTCGCGAGACCTAACAGCAAATTCTGAGGCTAGTGCTCCCAGTCGACTAGGGATAATTCGAAACCAATACTGTCCGCGTTCTTAAAATCGTAAACAAGTGCATTGTTATGTGATGTACCATGCTTGGAGATTGATGAATTAAATTCGAGGATCCACGCGGAGTGGTGGATGGAGTTCGAAAATAGGTTACGAGTAGAGTATTCAACTCCTCTTGTGAATTGGTGAAGATCAGGTCTAGCCCTTTACCACAAGAATTTGGTTGCCCGATAATTTGGTGAAGATCATTTCCGTAAAGTGTGTCGATAAATTTTATATCGACGGCATTAGTTGCATTAATAGGAAGTAATTTATTATCTTCCTCGTCGGGGATAAAAGAAATATTTGGTCGATTGAAATCACCGAGGATAAATATGACATCATTACCGCAGAGTGTATCGTTAACTTCCTCCACTATATGCAATAGATCGTTATAGTTGGATTCGTCAGAATTGGGGGGATATAGAACGAACCGATGAATATTGGATTTGATTCTTATGAAGACGTGTTCAAAGGATTTTGAACAATTGGTCGTGATTAATTCACTATTTAAAAAGCCAGCTAAAAGGACTCCACTCCACCCCCTCTGGTGAGACCAGTGGAACTGTAGTCTCTATCGCACCTGGTGGATAGTCCAGCTGCGGTCCAAGATCTCTTCATTTACGAATGTACTATTTAACCATGTTTCAGTCAGTACAAGTACATTATAGCGACATGATTTAGAGTCAATGTAGAGTTTATTAAGTTTGGTTCTCATACCACAACAATTGTGGTAAAAGATTCTTACAACCTCGGGTGGGTTAGGTTTGGGAAGAAGAGACTGGGTGGGATCGGCAGTTAGGGAAGTAACTAGTTAAGGGCGGTAATATCTGTTCATCTCATCACGGCTTTTTTGCAGCTGGGACACATGTATTGATCTTACATGAGCAGCATAAGCGGAGAGATTCTTGGTAACTTGATGGGGATTGATTTGATAATGCTCAAGGTACCTAGTGTACAATTCGAGCAGGGCACTATGATCCGTAGGAAGACCTTCCTGTTGGATCGAGACACTGAGGCTGGTCCTGGTTTTACCATATATACAGGTAGAGTCAGGTTTGTTATGCATGTACTCGAGAAACAGCCTTACATTGTGAAAGATCTTCCTTTCTCTTAACCGAGATAACAAATATCGACTATCGGATGAGTCGGCTGAAATCAAGGTATTTTTTACAACCGGGGGTTGTAACGGGTTTAAGAAAAGAGGTTTCGTCAAGGGGATGTTATTGGTGCGGCTTACAGAAGAATCAACTGATTTCTGTGTGTCATTAGGAATCTCATTAACGTCAGCATAGCAACGACCTCCGACAATGATGTGGCTCCGAGAAAAGTTAGAGTAGGGATTGTGATTTTTAGTTGTTGTTATTGCGTTAAGTGTTAGCGGGATAGGTCTGTTCAGGCTCGGAACTGAGTTAGACGCAGTTGGAATGGTGTTAGTATTGGTTCTATTGTAATTGGTTATATTATTGTTACTATTAGTATTATTATTATTCGAGCTAATATAAGGGGATGTTGCATGCTTTGTTAGTATATTATTCTTGGATTTTTTGGAGCTTACGATACGGTTAGTGTTTATCTTATGATTAGTGTTATTAGACGTATTCCTTACAACTAACTTGGGTACAATTTTCCTCGGTGTAACCCTGTTTTTCCAACGGCGGAGAGTTAATTTATTCCATTTAAGGACGTCAGATGTTGAGCTGAAGAAAAGCCATTCGTATCTAGCGGGCAGAGTCACCTTAAAGTTCTTAATCTTCCTTTTACGCGATCCTACTTCTTCGCAATTGAGCGGTTCGACGGAGAAGTTTTTGAGAAATAATCTGCTTACCCAAGACGAGTCCGCTTGTGCTGGTGCGCCTCTGAGAAAGAAGATTGAGGTGTCGTTATCGTGCTGCGAAGGGCTTGACGTGTTAATGGTGTTCCTGTTAGGGCCTCGAGGTATTTTCTTTGGGTGTCTGTCCTCTTTTCGGTTCGTGGTTACCACCTTATTCGCCTTACTGATTTTTTCCAATCTGCTGGCCCATTCCTCCATTGACCACGTAGTTCTAAATTTTCTTATATTTACCGGCAGGTGTAGCGGAGGCAACTTGTGGGATGGGTCAGACGAGATTGATAAAGCCTGTGTGTGCAGATTAGGAGGGCCGAATGAAAAGTTAGCCTGATCCAGCTCGTCCGCGACTGAGATAGGCTCTTCGTTATGGTCACGAATTGTTGGCGCGGGGTCTTCCTGATTGGAAAATATGACTTTGTTTTCAACCATAGGGAGTGATTTGATTCTCGTCAACTCCATTTCGAGGTGATACAATTGTGATATCACGTCTTTTTTAAACTGCAGAATTCCATCATCGAGTTCGCAGAGCTTTTGGATGCAGTCCGAAATTTTTGCTGGTAGATTTGACTTTGTCAAGATTTCGTTTTTGCTGTTGTTGCTATCTGAACTGAGCTTTATCTTTTTCAGAGCGGAGTTTATTGAATTGAGCTCGAATTTCAATAGTCTGGACAACTCCTCAATTATATCATTCTTGATAGTATCCTCTTTGGGAGCGGATAAGTTATCCAAATTTGTTTTTATATTCTCCAGGGTTTTATAGTGGTTGTGGTAATTATTGTCAGTTCTCTCTACCACAGTGGAAAGCTCATCAATATTTTGCATTAAAACATTAATGTTTCTGTCCGTAAATGACTCAGTTAAGCTCATAATGTTATCATTTTTGGACTTAATCGCCAAAAGAATGTGCGAGAGGTTAACGGATCTGCATTCAGTACAATAAAATTTAAAAGCTCTTTTATACTCGCCCATACATCTGAACGCAGTGCGCGAAAGTCCAATGCATGATGCGTGATAAGAATTGTCGCAAACACCATTGCATACAATCAATTCGTCAGCAGAGGTGTTGTCGACAAGGCACGAGCTTTATCGGCGAGAATTTTGTGCAATTGAAGAAAAACCATCGCGTGAAGCCGATATACACGATGGAACAACCGGCCCGACAGGTTTCGAGACTGACAAGCTCTTTGGAAGTGGGTGTTGTGGCCATTGCTTTACTATTTCCACTGAGAAAAGAGTTGACAGATAACTGCGAAAAGTCAGCATCACTTACCTGCGTTGTAAATTAAATACTGTACCGGTATATTTTAAGTAAATGTTAATAAAGTTTAAATAACTAAAGCCTTCACGTTTTCGTTTTGAGATTAAAGATCTTTCAACCACCTTATGCTATTACTTCCATACTCTCAAACAAATGAAAGTGTATATAACTTTTCCAAGGGCCTAATTTATTTTTTAGCAATACTTTTAACGACTTTTATTAGTATGAACGAATTTACGAACCGTATTGAAGAAATTTTCTAAACTACCCTGCACCCTACACTGATATCGATTTTGTTATTTACTTCACACCAAATTGCTATCCGAACACCAAAAGCCCTCCATAATTAAGTTTTCTTATTAAAATATTAAACTCGAGATATTTTGAACACTGTCACAAATGTTTCAAGGGCGCAAGTGCCTGCTTTCATTTTTAACAAGGCGCACTTAAAATTACATTAAGCCTCAAGTATAACATTAATTAAGGTGAAAAAATTAATCAATAAAAAATTGTTTTTATTTAATTCGAAAAAAAATCGTCGTCAAAAAATAAAAATAAGGAAGAGAAACTTTCGTTAATGGAAATATAAACTCTCATTAGCATCTTGATAGGCGTAGCTGTGCTTCGCTAATGAAGCCTAGGTGCGGGGTGTGGTAGCTACTTTTGTAAACAGGAGGCTCAACAGGTGAAGGAAATAAAACCTGGCAAATTGTCGCTCAGTCCTAAATTAACAGGGAATTGCAGGTGGTTCTGTGGGGTGCTAAAGGTGAACCTGATTCTATTACTAGTTTATATTTACGAGGAAGATTTCTCTGCGACAAGTATTTTCGGTGCCTTTACATTTGAGTATGTGGATATCACTGCGTAGCGACAATTGCTCCATCCGGATATGTCCTAGCCGATTTAGGGGGTTCTTCTGTATGGCGAATGATGTGATTGCTTCGGTTGATGTAGGATTCCTGATGATGTCTTGATTGTTATACATATTTGTCGTTAATGATGAAAATTTAACTTGCCAAAAATATGTTTTGTAAAAATTTAGTCTCTCACGACCTTCAATGCCCGATTCAAAGAAGGGATTTATTATGTTTTGCTGTAGTGTAGGGTGATTGTTACAAATTTATTAGGACAACCATGAATAACAATCGTAATATAAAGGTTTCATTACTTTTTGGAGAAAAACTACTTCCAAGATATTTGAACAAAATAAAAATTGAATTAATTTGTTTACCTATTAAAAGTGTACAACTCTTCACTTAACATTCAAGTTACAAACAAAACGCCTAAAGGTACACATGAAATATGTACATATATTTTAGTGCAATTTAGACAATGATTTAGGAACAAAATAAAATTTTACAACATCAAAATAAAAGGCGGTCAGAGTTTTAGTTTTGTTCAGTTTTTGCGGTAAACACAACACTGGGTAACAGACATACCTGATCTTGAAAATGGAAGAAATTTAAAAACTGAAAATAATAAAATTTAATTAGTATCAAAATTGTGTAACAAAATATGGTAGTACAGGATAGATAATATTAAAAATTACACACATCTCAGTAGTGAGCACCAACCTGACACATAAAATTTCCATACCAACCTCGACAGCTCAGAAAATAAAGCTAAAGCCCCTGTTTTTTTATGTAGAAGTCTAAGCTTAGGTGTCACCCTTTATGCTACCATTCCGTCAGGTTATGTACGTCATGGTGCAATGTCTAATAGTAAGATTAGCCAGAGAGTGGAAGTGTTAAGTTGAGTTTAGGGGTTGAAATTAGTAATTCGACTGAAACGTCACTTTCTTCAAATCAAACGACTTGTCACTCCACACAAATTGACTTTCTGCACAACGGCCTAAATTTCTGGGTCTATTAGATTTTTTACAATTGGCTGGCTATTAGCTTTACATTCGCAATAAATAAATTTAAAATATCGATGGTAACGTAGTTTTTTTTCACTCACGGGTGCTGATATCGTCGGTCTTCTACTGCATTGGATGTCTGTGAATATGTTGTGCCTTTCTCAATTTGTTTACATGGAATTATGTCGTACCGAAAATTTGTTTTCACTGATGTTCCCGAACTGAAGTTACCGTCAAGTCAAAGATATGTGTAGATCAACCTTAAGTGAACAACTTTCAGGTTTTATGTACTTAGTGTTGCCCTTGCTTTCTTGGTCTTGTTCTTGCGCAAAACCAAATCCACCTATTCCTCGGCAAGACCACCAAGTCTTACATAGGCTCCGCTTGCATTGCAATTTTTTATATGTTCAATCATGTCCATCATGTACCCATATCTTCGTAAAATATCAGTTTTTTTGCAAATACATCTTAAACCGTAAGTCCTATCATAAAACCTCTGTTAAGTTGGCGGGATCAAGTCGGAAAAATATTTTCCGCTACGGCTCAAAATTATCCGCTTTTTATCCGCTTACGATCGCCACAAAAAAAAATTTTCCGCTGACCCACCCTAAAAATTACTTATTTTTCAGAAAATAAAAGCACTGGAATTATCCGCTTTTTATCCGCTAGCGATTGCCGCAAAAAACATTTTTTCCGCTCTTCTCATCCCGGGAAAATGGGGTCCCGCCGCTAACTTAACCTAAAGTTAGCGGAACCTCTGTTAAGTTGGTTAATTTTTCCGCTACGGCTCAAAATTATCCGCTTTTTATCCGCTAACGATCGCCATAAAAAAACAATTTTTCCGCCCTTCCCATTTCCGGGGAAAATGGGGTCTCGCTAACTCAACATAAAGTTAGTGGGACCCACCCTAAAAATTATTATTTTTCAGAAAATAAAAGCACTGAAATTATCCGCTTTTTATCCGCTAACTAATGCCACGAGAACAAAATTGTCCGCCATTTTCATTTCCCGGAAAAATTCGGAAATGTTTTTTTTCGCGTTTTTTTTTCTGTGGATGAAAAGCGGATAATTCAGGTACATTTTTTCCCTAAAGTAATTATTGTTACGGGCCGATTTACCCCGGTGAAAAATCCATTTCCCGGGTTTCAAGAATGAGAAAATACAATTTTCGCATACCGTTTTTGATTTTCCGCGCTGAGAGGGCTGAGAGTACCTAACCTTACCGCTCTCCTTCACCTGTTTTTACAAGTTCGTATGTAAATCGGCGACGCGCGCGTTTTGTTTTTCATTATCGTGCTTTCGTAGAAAAAATGTGCCTCGTGCTTTTCGTTGATTTTCGCAGTTTTCGTTTATATAGTATATCTATTATTTTTATTGTTTTTTACATATCTCGTGATATATTAGATATAACAACCTTTCAATCAACAACTTCACTCCAAGTATAAGCACTACAGAAATAGACTATGCACCCTCATTAAGATAACCAAATCTGCTTTCTAGAGAAATGAAATAAACAATATAAAGGATAACCCAAAGAAGCTTTGGGGGAAAATTAATAAGATTATATGCAGGGGAAGATCAGATGAGGGGATCTGTGAAATAATGTGTGCAATGATGATTCTTAGCTTAATTTTCCAAAGTTGTTAAATTACCCAAAATATAGATAATTCAGGGCGTTACATAAAATTCTAATTCATCCGACACACGAAACTGGCTGGAAGCGAGTTATTCGTCGAGAAGTGTCGTAACCTGCCCTGTTAACTTTTCACCCGTTATGTTGCGGACATGAAACGACATAGAGTTTCGGTCAATAGCCCATTTGAAAGATATTTTAATACCCGTATTTCTGCTGCTTACTACAAATAATGGGATAGGTTAAGGGAAGTCTGTGGAAGTAATGAGGAGGTGCCGGCGAACCTTGCGTTTGACTGCTTGGATGTTGTATGAGTTCAGGGGCAACCATCAGGGTTAGCGGGACACAGCCCCATCGTAGTCTTACGTCACATGATGAATCTCGCTAATCAGCTAACAAAAGCTGTGACGCCGGTAGTTCCCAGCGAACAGGGAGGTGTACCGTCCGTAGAGGAACAATTTTTCCATTTAAATTATAACGAAAAAAAGAAACCCTAATTTTTGCATTTCAAGTCGTACGGAATGGACTCAAGGACATTAATTGTAAAAGGCAATGTCTTCTACATTCTTTGTTTAAATTTTTTTCTCTAAAGTGCACTGATTCACAGAAAAACGCACCAAAAAACTTTTTGAGTGATGGCACCGTTGGATAGACGAATGAAGCTTATCAAACTATTTGGACATGGCCACCTAGCAATCAGATGTCAAGACGTTTTGTTGGCATATGCGTTTCTTAAGTTTTCATAGGCGCATATAAAGCATATATCTTTGCTTCAAAATAGTAACTAGAAAGCCTAAACTGAATAATGTACTAAACCTGATACTTTCCTGCACATACCGGTTTCTGCCTAGGAACCATCTGTGTACCATACTAATCCACTTCTGAGCTAAAATTTTCATTCAAATCCTCACCTGGTATGAAATGTTGCTCCTGAGTTAAAGAGTCAATAGCAGCGCTTCATTGATGCACTCCTAGCTATCAAAGATGAACACTCCACAAGTCGCATCGTCATTTCCCTCTATCTACGAGTAAAATTTTTTAATGACGTTTATGCGCTCCCTTCGCTAGCAATAGGTTGCACCGGTAAAAGCCATCAACCTGCCTCGTTTCTAGTTGTGCGGCGCCGCCCTTCTTTCAAAACTCGTGAAAAATGTGTTCCTCTGAAGAGATTCAACGATTGTAATCTCGTGGCTAGGAAAACATATGAATACACTGCAAACGTCCATCAATAAGCGGGCATCCCACAACATGACGAATGTTGAATCAGTAAAATGGCACCACGTACCTTCGTCTCAAAATCCAGGTCACAGTGGCCTAAACTCACGTGCAACTCCTTGAATTAGGACAGTTTCCTCACACAATGCGGATACTCATCTCGAAACGATCCTCGCTCATTTCTTTTAATTGAATCGTCTGTTAATCTACTGCTTCCAGTTCATTCAATATTGTCGAAAGGCCAACAACCTCGCTTGGCCAACCACCGATCTTGAACTAAGTCTCAAATTTTGGTGCCAATGTGCCCAATCCTACCATTTTAGGCCAGAAATTGACTGCTTACTTCAGGGGAAAGCCACTTCCCAAACACACAAAGCTTTTATCCTTGTACCCCTTTCTGGTTGACGAACGCCTTATCCGCGTAGGTGTCTGTTTAACATATTCTAATTTACCCTACGAAGAGCGCCATCCGATCACAAGGCATTTCACTTAGTTACTCGTACTCACTTACTTCTTGCGTCGCCCGTACTGGATTCTTCGGGCCTGTCACTGTGTAAAAAAGTACTTCCATAATTGTGCGAAATGTATTCGTTGAAAAAAAAACAGTCCCCATCACAGCTAATGGTCCAATTACCACCTGAATTCGTCCTCGTCAGTCGACCATTTTCATACGTCAGCTTCGATAACACTAGTCAGAGCAGGCCGAGGTAGAGAAGGCAAGCCATATAAAGGATATCTTGTCGTCTTTGTGTACCAAGGCCATCCACCTTGAAGTGGTGTGAGATATGACAACCGCTTCTATCCTCGCAGTATTCCGCCTAGGAGCATGTAAAAGGGTATTTTCAAACAACGGAACTAAGTTTGTAGGGGCTGAAACAGAATTAAGCAAAGAACCCGACTTGGCTGTCTGCCAAGCTAAAAAGGAAGGAAGTTTGTGAGAAGCCAGCGTAAAGTCATTGAAATATCATTTGAAAAGAATTGCTGGTAATCGAACCTTTGTATACGAAGAACTCATTACTCTCACAACACATATTGAAGGATGCCTTAATTCACGACCTCTGTGCCCTTTATCTGACGATCTCTGACTACTGAGCCGTGACGCTATATTCAAAACAGACTGAATTCCAACGACAGATCACCCATATATGTCCACTACCTCATCAAGATCCTGTATGTTGGGAAGAAACACCTCCGTTGGAGTTTGCTTCCTCCTGAGGTACCACTAATGTTTTAAATATAAATTAATTTAATTAGATCAGAATAAAATATCTTCCTCATCTCCTGCGATCGCCTTTCCTATGTCCCATGTTTTTCTTTGCCTTTTGTCTGTTTGACTAATGAAATTCCAGAAGGAAGCCGTTCAAATCAACCACAGGCAGCCAAGCGAAATACAAAACGGCCGTATGGTGGTGGTGTAATACCCAGCGGGAAAAATTGGGAGCAGTCCCAAAGGGAGGGAAGTTGGAGGGCTCTCAATGGACTCCCAAGGGAGCATTATTGGAGTTATTTAAGAAATTGAATAGGCCAAGCTCAAAACTGAAAATTGTATTGATGCGATGACTCACTATTATACTGAAAACGTAAAATTACTGAAAAATTCTTATGGTACTTTAATGTTGACCTCTACTGTAGATATTTAAAAAAGCTCAATAAAGCTCCTTTTAGTCTCCAACTACATCGTTGCAGGAGTGCTCCTATGGGAGCTCAAATGGAGTGCTAGCCTAGGCGGACATCTAATGTTAAAAAATATATGGAGAGGGAGCGGAAAGAGAGCACTCCATGCTTCCATGGGAGTGCTCCTTCATTGTCCTTAGAGCACTCCATTTCCCACTGGGTATGTACATAGTTTGTGGTTGTACACCCCATACCGATCCGAGCTCTGTGCTAGGCCTACAATCTTTGCGAGACTATAATTGAGTTTTGCATCTAATGTCACTCCTTAAAATATTACTTTTAAGTGAAAGACTAGACTCAGGGAAAGCTCCTTTGTACTGTCGACAATATATTTTCCATATAGAGTGCACAGCAGGAAGATAGTGAAGAGAGAGAAGGCAGGAACTGCCACAACCAAGCCGCGATATTTTATTACACCTACTCTCAACCATTACTACCACGACTCTGGGAAGGGCTAGGGAAGGATATGAAGGATAAATCAGGAATGTCAAGGGAAGAAGACAGAAGGAAAGTTATGTAGGTTGGGCAAGTGTGAAAGGCGATGGACCATGATGCGGCCGGGATTCGAACCCGGGAGCTCTGGGATGGCAGTCAGGCGCCTTACTCCCTAGACTACCGAGGCAAAACCACTTCAAAGGGTTGTAAGGATATCGTACCTTCTGAAACCGATACTTCAAAGGTGCCTGGCATTGATATATAGTTGACGCTTAAAGCGTACATATGTATATAGGTTAGAAACATAAACAAAATCAAATTAATTTTTTTCGGGTATTAATGGTTAAGTCAACAACAGCTATAAGGATGTGCTAGATTCTCGCCAACACGATTGTTTTAATCCAGACGAAGTTTCTTTTATAAAACTTTAAGAAGTTCCCCCAAAACAATCAAAGGAAATTTTCTCTAAGTTACAGAACTTAAGTTATCCATAGGCATTTTCGATTATTAATTTAATTAAAATCTTGTTTCATCCACAGGTTTAAGGAAAAATTTCATAAATATTCAACCTGCCTTTCTTGTTTCGTCTCATTTCCTTGGAGAAATTAGTACGAAGGCGAACTTTTCTACTCTCTCCTAATGAAGGGAAAAATTTATATAAATTAAGAAAAAATTATAGATGTAAGTCATTTCCACGGTGGGGATTTCTTATCAGAGACTCACACAAGCCAATCTTTATTGAATTTCCGTTTCATTGCGTTGAATCACTTTACAACTCATATATTTACGCTAAGCCGCAGATTCCCTTCTTTATCAACGTTTTCAAAAGTTTTGGTCGAATTTTTTTATCAGCTGCTAACATTTAAAAGTCCCGGCTGTTAATTAAGCACAAACAAAGGAATACCACATTCACAGGTGGGAATGCCATTGTAATTCATCAATGGCAATATATAATTTATTTAAATATAACCTCGTCAAGTCTTGCAAACGCGTTGCAACAACTTGCATTTGACAATTCTACACGTGGCAACTGCTCCATGGTAATTGAGGCTGCATTTTTATTGATTTCGTAATCTCTTCGGCAACCAAGTCTATAAAGCGAAAATAGTACCCAACTGCAGACAGTTTTGAAGCAGCAAACGAAGACAATGAAGAACTAGTTTGGGATGATCTGGAATTTTATTCTAGAATGCACACAATTATGGACAAGTGCATTTCGGCCGTGCGAATACCTGAATGGTATCAAATTGGAAAGTCCGGAATTAAGTGAAACCCACATCGTACGATTTCCAAATTAGTGACATCCCACGCCTCTGATTATTTGAAGTTTCAGCTTTTTATATACAATCTAAAAATCTAAGATAAAAACTAGGAAAAGAAAATTCTCCCAGGTAACATCAGCCAAGGGGCACCAATTTCTGCATTAATTGCATGTCGTGTAAAATCCGGCGATTTAACAATGCCGCAAACTTATACACACTTAAGTATTTTATGAGATAGACCCAGTTTTGAACGTTTGTTTCAAGTATTTATCTTCTCAGGGACAAAATGTTGCTTTGGAACTCACCTTCCTTGGAGTTTTTTGTTTGACTCGAACTGTCAGCTCCTCCAGCTGATTGGCTCTTCTCCATCGAGCAGTACATGACGATGACGATCGGTATGAATTCCTGCAGTTGCCCCAATTAAAACAATTTGCACTAAACACTTGTTTTTCACTATATTTCATCGATACATTGAATTCATAACGCGTATTTGGATCTTTTCGTTTCGATTTTTAACACAACAAAACACATACACAACCCACCGCAGCCATTAAAAGACCCGGAACTGAATTAAAGTTAGCTGCGATTTGCGAGTTTTAATGTTGACAATATGACGAAATCAAAATCAGTAAATTACATGTACTTTGAAAGTATAAGCACATTTATCACATTTTTTACTAAAATATATGATTACTAAAATTGATGCAATCAATTACGTATAAATAAGATAAATTTAGAAAGTAGCAAATAGTTAAAAATGTCGAAGTTTTGATGACTCACAAACAGATGGCCATTTGAGTTAAGGCTTAACTGCAAGAGCCCAATACCGCAATTGCTACGGCTGATCAGTGGAATTTTCGACCACTAGCGGCAAAAATAGCATGGACCTCCGCTGAGGAGAGTAAAACTATGCCATGAACCATCTATCTTAATATAAATATAACTAATACTCTAAATTAATAATTCTAGCATAAATCTATCTCAATTACTGGCCCTCAATTGCCCCTCTAAATTAATCTATAATTTAAATTAACTTATGCCTTTCGGCTAACATCTATCTTTCAACAATCTTTCTTTTTTTTAATCATTGCGGTCTTATTTCTAAGAACATTTACAGAAAAACTAAGTACAATGCAAATAGATTTACGTGGTTGCGAACATTTTACATTTAGCACACCGTATACTTAAAAAATTTAGTCTCGCTGCTGAAGATTTTTAAGACAGATGTTGTTGTGTTCTATGTATCTTGTGTATTTTCTGTAGTTAGATCTTAGAGCACAAAAGTGTAGGAATGATCTCCGATGAATTAAAGAAATTTGGATGAGTGCCCACCACTGACGTATGTTAATGGACTACTAAATAAGCACAATCCCATATAAAAAATGTAATGTCACTATTGCGGTCTCGCTCCCACGTGAAATTCCTATGAATTTGAATCATTCAGCGAATCTCAGCGATATAAACACATTTATAAAAGGATACACAGGAATAGTTTGTGTTTCTTTACTCGTTCCACAGAAGGAATAGCATAAAACGAATACTTGATAGAATATTCGGAATAGAATGAATAAAGGAACACAACGGGAAATTGTGATTTATTCAAAAGAGTTGTGTATTTTGAAAATATTGTGGGACCTATATGTAAACTATGATAAGATTAGACATTTGATGTCTCCTGGGGTCCATTTGAAATTATTATTATCCATATCTGAAATTATTATTATTATTAGAAATACTTTTAAAAATGATAACAAATAAATATTTACCAAGGGCCATGGCTGCCGCTTTCAATTTTCACAATTTTGACAGTAGCATATTTATATTATTGTGATGATTTATGCGCCATTTGTCCGTTAAAAAGCTGAATCAACGATTGTCGTTAACGACTGTGGTTGTTGTCTGAACTAATGATTTATGTACTAAACTAAAATTAGAACGCGCGATAAGTGAAGACAACTTCAAGCTTCTGGACGAAAAGAAAAGAACATACCACTAGGCTCGAGAAAAGGGACGAAGGTTCCAGAAGTTAGATAAAGGTGGAGCTTGGATATAAAAGCGGCTTAAGGCCCCCACACACGGTCAAATTGGATGTACATCGAAGGGCGGATGTACAACCAAAACTATCGATTGTGGGCCGGTCGGCCGATCAAAATACGTTGTTCTTATGGGTTTGATGAAATTCTGGATGTACAACCAATTTGACCGTGTATGGAGGCCTTTACAGGCGCTGAGAAAGTCAGTTTTAGTTTGAAAGGCGATAAAAGTGTTCTAAAGTGAGAACAGTGAAAAGTGGTGATTTAAAAGTGAATTATAAAGCGATAGATATAATTTAATAGTGCGTGTTATTAAATTGAAAGTGATTATAGTGAACTGTAAGAATTGTGTTTGTTGTTAAATTGTGTTTTGTAATAAATAAATTTTGTGTGGATAATTAAAAAGTGTATTCCTTAATTAATCCTACGAATCCGTTAAGCCGTAAAAAACGTAACAATTGGTGTCAGAAGTGGGATTAATTAAGAGATAAGTGAAATAAATGAACTTGAATAATAATTGTGATTGGAATTTAAATTTTGTGCGTGAGAAATAAGGACTTCTTAATAAAATAGGTCGAAAGCTAGTGGATTTGCGCACTGTAGAGTTAAAAAGAGAATTAAGTAAACGCTCGTTGTCAACGGTGGGGACTAAAAATTCCCTAACCGCCCTGCTTCGAGAAGCTATGGTGAACGAAGGTAAGGATCCTGAAACCTACATGTTTGAAGGCGAGGTAGAAGCAGAGCCAGAAGAAGAGTATGGCAGAACTTCTTAAGACATTGATGGTGATAAAAGAAGCGCAAGAACGGTCATCAGCAGAGATGAAAGAAGCGACAACAGAGATGAAAGAAGCGCAAGAACGGGCATCAGCAGAGATGAAGGAAGCGACAACAGAGATGAAGGAAGCGAACGTTCGACAACAAAAGAACGTTCGACAATGCGCGCTGGAAATGCGTTACGGTGATCAGCACCTGCAAGAGGTTTATCGACTTCAACTGCGAAATAGACTTCAAAAGCCAGGAGAAACTTTACAACAACTATGCGCCGATATCGAAAGGTTAGTGCATCTGGCTTATCCTAGTTTCGGCCAAGACTACATCAACGAAGTAGCAAGAGAGGCTTTTCTTAACTCTTTTGCCGACCGAGATCTACAACAAGCAGCCAGATTGGCCGGAAAGAATACTACCCAAGAAATTTTGGCATAGGAGTACGCAACAAGGAGTACGGTCCACCTCAGGGGAATCAATGCGACTGAGAACACCTCGGAAGTACGTCGCCATCTACGATGCTGGAACTGTGGTGAGACGGGCCATCTCCAAAGGAGTTGTCGAAAGCGAAGGAGAGTGGAATCTCCAGGGAGTAGAAGTGGCTCAACATGCTGTGAAAAATGTGGACAACGGGAGAAGGGCGACCGGAGGGAGTTGGTGGGGAAAATTGATACCTCTGATGTCTTCTACATCACCCAACTGCAGCGTAGCAGCAACAGCCTTGTAATCGAGGGGAAAGTTGGTGATGAACAATGCACAATTACCGTGGATACAGGTGCTTCAAGATCTGTCATCCGGGCTGACTTGGTCGGTAGAAAGTGGCTGAAGAACGCGGACCAGTACACTTTGAAAACGGTAGCCGGAGAACCAGTGAGATTACCTGGGCAGACAGTGATGGATGTGGTGCTTGGCGACATTGAGTTTACACATGCGTTTCTGGTAGCTGATATAGTAGACGAGTGTATTCTCGGCTTGGACTTTATGAGAACACACGGAATACTATTGGACATTGGAGAAGGAATGATGAAACATCACAACAGGGGAATTCCAATGGATACTGCACTGTCCCGGCGACCATGCAAACCAGGTTTTAAATATCGTTGGTGTATTGAGGAAAAGTGTCAAAAGATGACTGCTGAGCCAAGCATAAAATACAAGGACCAGGGAATTCGAGATGCGCAACGCGACGACCCGGACATTGCTGCGATTTTGTCATGGAAAGAACACGAGGAGAAGCCTAAATGGAAAGACATCGCAGAGAGAAGTGAAATCCTGAAGAGCTATTGGGCCCAATGGGATTCATTGCATATCGAAGGAGGAGTATTGAAGCGCAAATGGGAAACAGCTGATGGTACCTCTCATCGAATGCAGGTGCTACTCCCTCGTGCTGGAATAACAGATATTCTCGAGGAGTGTCATAATAGCCCGTCAGGATGACATTCGGGAGTCAACAAAACTCTGGCAAAAATAAAGGACAGATTCTATGGCTTCATATGCGGGAGGATGTTACGAACTGGTGTCATAAATGTACAGTTTGTGCCGGCAGTAAGGGTCCTTGAGTCAGAGCGAAAGAAGAAACTCGACAATACAACGTTGGGACCTCAGCGACCTCGTTTGCCTGTTCAATCCTCGACGACGAAAAGGCAAGTCTCCGAAACTTCAGCGCCAGTGGGACGGGCCCTATAAAATCCTAACACGGATCAACGACGTTGTCTACAGGATTCAACAAGGACCCAAAGCCAAGAAGAATATTGTGCACATAGACAGGCTGTGCCCATATCATCAACCGGATCCAGGATGGACAACTGTTCGGGACGAACAGTCCTAAGAAGGGGGCAATGTGATGATTTATGCGCCATCTGTTTGTCAAAAGCACAATTAACGATTGTCGGTAACAACTCTGGTTGATGTCTGAACTAATGATTTATGTACTAAACTAAAATTGGAACGCGCGATAAGTGAAGACAACTTCAAGCTTCTGGACGAAAAGAAAAGAACATACCACTTGGCTCGAGAAAAGGGATGAAGGTTCCAGAAGTTAGATAAAGGTGGAGCTAGGATATAAAAACCGCTTGCAGGCGCTGAGAGAGTCAGTTTTGATTTGAAAGGCGATAAAAGTGTTCTAGTGAAAAGTGGTGATAGAGAAAAGTGAACTATAAAGCGATAGATAGAATTTAATAGTGCGAGTTATTAAATTGAAAGTGATTATAGTGAACTGTAAGAATTGTGTTTGTAATTAAATTGTGTTTTGGTTTGTAATAAATAAATTATTGTGTGGATAATTAAAAAGTGTATTCCTTAATTAATCCTACGAATCCGTTAAGCCGTAAAAACGTAACAATATTAAAAAAATACATTTTTTCCTTCGGAAACACACTATATCTTAGTGGATATTGGGGAGCTCACTCTCTAGCAAAATTTTTCTCTCCATAAACATCCAGGAATCACCCCTGATAGTTTTAGCCATGTAGTGCAACAGATGGTTTATTAAACGTTTGATGACCGTATACAAGTTAGGGGATATGAGTATTTTAAATCTTTAAAACGGCGATATCTCATGAACGGTGATTCATAAGGGAAAATCTATAATACCATTTTTTGTCGATAATCGCATGATTTACAAACTTTGTAAACATTATTTTATGATAGGACTTGCCGTTTAAGAGATATTAGCCAATAACAAAATTTTCTGTTTTTAGGGGGCTGTTTTTAGGGGTAGCGTAACACCCATTTTCCGAAACTTTTTTTAACATATTCTACTCACTTAAAAGTACTTTAAAAAAAATTTATATTAACATTTAGTTAGAGTTCAAACCCCCTAACAAATGAACTAATTGTGATTGTGGATGTTAAAAAACGATGAAAATTCAAGGGATTTTTTTGGACAAGTTCGGTTATGTTCTCTCCAGCTCCTCAAATGCAAGCTACGCGTATTGCGTGTGAGAGCACTAAATTTTTTTTGTGCAGTAATTTAGTTGAGTTTAACGAATATTTTTTGGGAAAACAATTTATCCTACGACACCGAGAAGTAAGTTAAATTTCCATTTCTTTATTGTAAAACTAATTATTTATTAACAAATTATATATTTTTTTATGTTAATTATTTTGTTTTGTCCCTCTTCTTTTCCTTACAGTTTTCATTGAAATCCAGTAATTATCCGCTGAGATTTTAAAGAAAAATACCCGAAATTTTCAATCGCCTACAAGAAAAATTCAAATTTTCAAAAACCGTTTTAGGGTATTACTTTTAACGGATAAAGCTACCAAAACATGTTAATAGATATATTAAAAACTAATAATCAATTTTTAGTGGCCCGCTTAAGAAATTTTGACTCATAGCAAGTGCTCCGCATTTTCGGAAACTGCCCGCAGAACCGATAGCCGGCAATCATGTACAATTTTCATCTACTCCCCTAATAGCATTTAACTTACTCCCCTAATAGCATTTAACTTAACACTCGAGTTTAAAATCAGTGTTGAATGAAGTAAAGTTGAGTAAAATTTGCTGAAGGAAATTTGCCATTGCCAGGACTGAAAATATTGCTCGACTTCTACTTCAAATAAAACATCTGGTTACTTTGCTGTGCCTTATATTACATAACACAAAAACAAACCCGGTAAATTTACTACAGTCCGAAAGAAAATCTACTCCTATAAAAGGCGTGAAAGATTTGTCAAACTCGACAAGTCACGATTCAGTAGTTGAAGTAAAGAGCTTAAAAGTGAATTTTGTGTTTTCTAATTTATAAATATAAGTTTAAAAGGTACATTTTTTTCTAATTAGCGCTTAAAAAACATTTCAATCAAACATTACAATTATCAATTCTTATCACATGATGACTTTCGAATCTTCTTGATTAGTAGTGGACTTCAAACCAGGAGTCATCTGCAATATTTTTTTTTAGAATTTCGCAATCACTTGATGCATTTCTTAAGTTTTTTTTTTGTTAATTTTACACAAGTGTTATTTTTTTTATTATAGAGACTAATTAAATAGAGAAATGCCAACACTTCCAAAATACTTCATCGCGGCCTTTGCTATCGGACTTGGAAGTTACCTGTATTATTGCAAAAATGTAATTATTATCATGTCGATGATTATTATTTAAAGAATCATTTAATTTATCTGATATACTTATGCACTTTTTTTGAAAAGATGTTGGACGCTAACAAAATCAGCAAATTATCTTTGGCCTTTATAAACTTTCTGATTGCGGCTGCTCTACTTGGATTGTATCGTGTTTTTCGACAAGTAATCGTTATTGAGTATAAATTATTTTTATCTTAATCTAGATATGCTAATACTATGTATGTATTAAATTTATTTGGGTATGGGCAACAATTTTACGGTGATTTGAAGAAATTTTCCTTTTCCTATTTATGCTCTCAAATTTAGAGAGATTGTTGGTTTCTGATATACAACTAATTTTTGGCTTGGCTTATGTAAATTATGAATGGTTAAAGGTAGGGACACACTGAGCCCACGTACGCAACGTATACTATCCAACGTGGGAGAGTTGGTGTGCACACTACGCGTACGCAACGTATATGGCGGGTGTACGTCATAATCCAGAAAGACAAAATCCAGAATGACAAAATCCAGAATGACAAAATCCAGAAACGACAAAATCCAGAAACGACAAAATCCAGAAATGACAAAATGCAGAAATGACAAAATCCAGAAACGACAAAATCCAGAAACGACAAAATCCAGAAACGACAAAATCCAGAAATGACAAAATCCAGAAAAAATCCAGAATAAAAAATCGCGCGATTTTTTATTCTGTATTTTTTCTGGATTTTTTCTAATATTATTAGTAAAAATAATGGTAATAACAATCGAAACATTTTTAATAAATAATAAAGTTGATAACATAATTAAATAACATAAATCGAAACAGACATTCTTTTCTAGACCAACTTCAATTATAAGTTTGTTTTGCTAATTCGGCAAATTCTGGATTTTGTCGTTTCTGGATTTTGTCGTTTCTGGATTTTGTCGTTTTTGGATTTGGTCATTTCTGGATTTTGTCATTTCTGGATTTTGTCGTTTCGGGATTTTTAAAATTTTTCTGGATTTTGTCGCTTCTGGATTTTGTCTTTCTGGATTTTGGCATGCACCCGTATATGGCGTCAGATTCGTTCAATATTTCTTCTGGCGCTTCTGAAGGGTTGCGAACGTAATTTCTAGAAACACACTGGTCTTACGCGTGGGATGGCGTATGATATCCACTCCACCTTCACACGCCGATCTGGATCGACAGATATAACGTTGCGTGGGACGCGTGTGACAGTATTGCGTATGATAAAGGTAGGGACACACTGAGCCCACGTACGCAACGTATACTATCCAACGTGGGAGAGTTGGTGTGCACACTACGCGTACGCAACGTATATGGCGTCAGATTCGTTCAATATTTCTTCTGGCGCTTCTGACGCGTTGCGAACGTAATTTCTAGAAACACACTGGTCTTACGCGTGGGATGGCGTATGATATCCACTCCACCTTCCCACGCCGATCTGGATCGACAGATATAACGTTGCGTGGGACGCGTGTGACAGTATTGCGTATGACAAGTGTGTTTCTAGGCATACAAATTCAACCGTTTAGATTTAATAACGCGTTGCATACGTTGCGTACGTGGGCTCAGTGTGTCCCTACCTTAAGTGTGTTTCTAGGCATACAAATTTCAACCGTTTAGATTTAATAACGCGTTGCGTACGTGGGCTCAGTGTGTCCCTACCTTAAGTCTCTTGCAAAACTTCTCCCTTAGGTGACGGACACCTATTTTGGTATTGTGATAAATGAATTAACACAAACGAAAATATTAATAAGATCCAAACAATTAGCAGATTTCTACCTGTATTTAGCATAAACTTCCTTGGTAACTTGATTGGTAACATTTCCAATTGTTATTAGGTCGAAAGCACACAAGAGATTATCAAACTAATGAGCAAACGACCAAAACGCAGTGGCACTATCACTATGTCATCATTGATTATCACACTTCGATCACTTAAACCGGTCATTTTATGTAATATGTGCTTAATAGGTAGAAACTTGATACATATATGTACATAGTTATATAGGATTTATACTGGGAATTGATTTTTTTTTGGAAATATCGTAATTTCATTTTTCCCAATCATTCCATTCAAAACTACCTCACTTAATTTTATAACCGATGGCAGAAAAGATTCCAAAGTAAGCCAAATAAGAAAGAGGCTGAAGAAATGGAAAGGCAAGGCACCATATCGCCATGAGGGACTGTCCTTTCGGATGTCGGGTGGACGCCCTAACCTCTAGGCTACCTAGCCCTAGATTTTGTGTTGTAACACATTGCTGTTATTATAGTAGGCTTTGTTTGCTAATATGATACCCTCATTAATATTATAGCCATGTATGCTCTAGTCTAAGTTTTGCCGATAGGCAAGAAATTTTGACAGCAATGGAAAGATTTGGGCTTGTCTGTTTTCATTTCTTGATAACTTGATTTATTTGGTTTTCTTCCTATTCATTTCACTCATCAATACTCATGAAGTTACTTTATTGCATCGTAGCTTTCTAACCGCGATCGCTAGTCGTCATTAGCTTGTTCCTCTCACGTTGCAAACAGATTGAGTTATAAAACAATATTTAACAGAGGAAATGATGGCATCTGAAAGTTTATTATTAAAACATAGACTTTTTTTTAAACGAAAAGTGAAAACACATGCAATAAATACAGAAAAAAAATTTCCAAGCAACTACTCTGCGTAATTTATATAAGTCTTATTTTGTTTTTAAGAAATAATATATTTTTCCTTTCTTTCTAACCGATAAATATTTCATATAATGATGAAATAAGAAGTAAAAATAAAACATTGAATATCTACTTACTTGTGACTTTCATTTCATCAGTCACTTCATTCCTTAATCTACCAGTCAAATTTCGGTCGCTGCAATCTTTAATTTTCATGTCCCATAATGGACGTCTCTTTTGCACTTCTAAAATTAATTTTTCGCAATCCATCTTTACTAAGTACTTTAGCAAAGCAAAATGTGAGTTACCTACTTTTGAAACACTCGCGCTAGTATCAATGTTTCAATCGATTGCAGAATATGACTAGCGCTAGCGCTCGAGTGCGTTCTTAAACACCACGCACTGTTTACATGTATTATATTTGCTAGCGCTAGCTAATACTAGCTAGTGCTAGCATTACTAGCGCGTTCAGTAACCGCAGCCTAAAATAGCTAATGAAAGTTGTAAATTCTTAAAACATATGTACAATTCTGAATACATCCATCCTGCAAGAACAAGTTGCAACTACTAACATATTTAAACTTAAATTTTTGGGTTTCTAATGCTGATATTGAAAATATTAACAAATATGTAAACCTTATTGATAAAAATTAAATCAAATGAAAGTGTTAGAGCAGATAATGAAGTTATGGTGTCCGATTACAAGGTAGATATGTACATTATTTTGGCATTTTTTTAAAACTTGAAAAAAATCGATTTTTGCAAATTGCGTCAAATGTTTTGCGCTTTGACATTTATGTTGTAGACCGATAGAGAATTAGTTGACACCAAGCAATGGAGCGACACACCTGAAACATGCGGAGTAAAGCTGGTGAAATATCCAAGCCGTACATGCATTGCATTCAGAGGCTCCATGAAATCCGGCGAATTTCCTCTGACACAATATTACATGGTTGCGTTCCGTGCCGGCTTTCACACATAGCCCGAAAATCTAAGTAACGTGTTCATGTGTTTGTGTGCTTATGCTTGTGTGTGCTATCTCGAATGCGGCAATGCCCCCTTTTAGACGGGCGGACACCGAACAGACAAAACGAACGAACGAACTGGGTGTATAGGGAAGAGGGTGAGAGAGGACGATGGGGAGGGCAGACAATTTTCATGGACACTTTCAGCGAACTGTGAACGGACAATTTGACAGTTCCTGCGTTGTTGTTGTTGCTAGGATGAGAGGGCAAAAGCAAATTTCAAAAAGCAAGAACAGCAAGCCATGAAGTTTTTATAAAAGCAACAACAAAACCCAATCATTTTTGGCATTTTGTCCGTTCGTTGGTGTCCGCCCGTGTAAATGCCCAGCCGACACTCCACCGGGCTTCAAAGGAGAATTTGCGATTACAGTTAAGTTTTGTCTGTTCGGTGTCCGCCCGTCTAAAAAGGGCCAATGCAGAAAAAGTTGAAAGTAGCCCGACCTTTGCGTGGCATGCCTTCCATTCACGGGATATTCCGTCAGCTCGCATTTGAATACACACACTTCTATATTATCTGTAAACGAATGCAATGCATGTACGGCTTGGATATGTCACCAGCTTTATGCCGGATTCATCGTTGCGGATGAGTCGCGCGGCACAAATTTCCCAAAAAGAGAATCAGCTGAACTTCGATTCATTGTTGGGGTTGAAGTGTGCCGTAGATTTTGTATAATTTGACATTTGCCAAAGTTTTGTTGATAAAATCGTATAATTCGGTAATTTAAACTTGAAAAATGATTAAAAAAAAATTCGTAGTTTTTAAAAATCGGTAGGCAGGCTGAAGTGTTTTCATATATGTATTATACAAAAAAAAATTATATTAGCAAAAATTTCATTCAATTACCTACCTTTTCCTCATACATTTTCCATTTTATTTTCCGTACAAATTTTTTTCATACAATTGATTTTTTTGACAATTTTTGGGGTAAACTACACTAGTTGTGTTCGTTTACTTAAAGTTTTATAAAGTTTTATAAAACTTTATACCAAAACCCGTTCGTTTACTTTCTGGACAGGGGAAATTTCGCTCCCCAGGCATAAATTTTTTTAAGTTTTCTACCCACAAAATTTTCCGTGGTTAAAATGTTCTGTCAAATTCTATTCGTGACATTTCAGAAATGACAAGCGTGCTTCATTGACAAGCGTCTTAATTTTTTTAATATTTGCGTTAAAAACATGGAGTAGGCAGCAAGCATCCAAATTGAATGTTCTCCAAGAACAATAGAACACTCAAAACTTTATTATCTACCATTTTTATAATTAAAACTCCGTAAACATTTATTTGAGAAATGTCAAAATTATGCCATATAAAGTTTCCACCCAAAACCCGTTCGCTTACCTTTAGTAAATTTTACCCCCACTCTCATAAAGTTTTTACTAGAAAACTTTATCAGCCCAAAGTAAACGAACACAACTACTATCTATCACTTTTCTATCAAATCGGTCTTGAAACTGTTTTTTTAGGCAAGGGGTCGCCGAGAAGTGTGTGTTTTTCCTCACTTATGAATCTCAAAATTTTTCAGTCTCACCCTCCATGACACTAATACAAGTATAAGGCTGCATTCGGTATCGTCAAATGACCGTCAATCAACTGCGTCGGTTGCACAATTGACTGATACAGTTTACAGAAATGACTAGTTTTACAAAAGCAAGCTCTGCAATTTGACGATTCCGAACACCTGACTGCAATACCGAACGAATGAGTTGCGTCTACTGCCCTGCAAATGACGTTACCGAATGCAGCCTAACTTCGTTTTTGTGAGTTTTCGAAACACTTTACTTTTGAATGACACATGATTTGCTTCGTACACAACTACATAAACATTGCAATCGTTATACAAAGTGAGGGCAGAAAAGTGAGTCCATAGTGTAATACCGACCTCATATTCAAAACGGTGTGATGTGATAGACGAGTGATGGATAGTGTAGTTTACCTCTTTAAAATCCCCCGCACAAAAGTTGAAGTTGGATCAACTTTTTTCCAGAGAGGAAAAAATATCCCAAAATTGAGAAATGCTCAATTTTTTATGCAAAAAGTATGCGCGCACATATAAGTGCGGCGCGGCTCATCCGAAACGATGAATCCGGCATTATTGCCTACTTATATACCAATTTTCGGTCTGTTGAATTTCGCCAGCGTGAATTTCGGTCAAAAATGACATTCCCAACAATATCTAGGGGGTGCGCAAGCATGAAACTACCTGGAAAATTTGTGGGAGCCCAAAAATTGAAAAATTCACTAAAAAATCCCTGTTTTTTACCATTTCAATTGGTAAATTTGATTTTCGACGGTTTGCGTCTATGGAAATGCTTAAATCATTATAAACATTTCAGTTGTTACTTTAATCAAGTCAGCCGTTAAATAAATTTAAAAAAGTAAACAAGTAATAACAATAAATTATGGGAAAAAGGAAATGCAAAGAAGATTTTACTTAAAATAATAAATTTGTTGCTTAGCTAAACGGAGATGACAAATTTTTAGAGAAAAATATGCAAACAAATTCTTGCTCTGAATTTTTTTCCACCCAAATATGCTTGTCTGATATCTTAATAATCAACTGGAAAACACGAAATAAAAGTAAAAATATAAAAACAAAACATAACTGGTAACCAGTTATTAATTGTTTATGGTTTTAAACACTCGCAAGCAGACATCATTTTAGTACAATACTTTTAGTTTTGCAGGAAGAAACTAAAAAAATATTGCAATTAGGGATAACGCTCAATCATTCATTTACAAGAAGAAGAATAAACAATCTAGCAATATAATCAAAAATAATAAAATATTAAAAATTTTCAACAAGTGTTTGTTTCTTCGTCCATTTTTACTGAATTTTTTAACTGTCATTGAAAGACCGGTTCTACACATTCAACTTTGCATTCCACTTTTTGACGTTCAATTCTGTCGCCCGTGTCTACACATTTTCTACTTTTCAAGAAGATGATCGAAAATCTCGCCTCTCACTGCTATCCGTGTACACTCATATGCATACATATACGCACACTCATAAAAATGTTGAACGAAAATACAAAAGTTGAACGCAAATTTCCATTCCATTCTGAGCTGCTTTCCATTTTCCTTTCAACTCTAGTCTGTTTCAAACTTTTCATTGGAGTGAAAGAGAAAGAAAAGTTGAACGTCAAAAAGTGGAATGGAAAGTTGTATGTGTAGAACCGGTCAAATGTGTGAATTGGGATTTTGGCACACTTTAGAATATCGAAGGGCCTTGGGAAATGAGAAAAATTCGAAATGGTATTTTGGCAAAGGGCCTCAGTTACAACAGCACAGCACAGCACAACTTTCAATAAAATATTGTTAAACATAATTCATTAAAGAAATTAGAAAAATTACCTAATTTTGCTTGAATTTAGTCTAGTTAGGACGCGGTGCGGCTCGCTGCACCCAAGATTAATGCCCGATTTCTTCACATTGGGTTATACCTCTGCTAATGTTGTCCATAGTTTATCTGGAGAAATTGGGTTTCTTCACTTTTGCTATCCTTGGGTTAAGACTTATCGGAGGGTTAAAGCTATCTCGTCAATTTTGAGGGTTTATCCCTTCGTTAGTTCGAAATGTCAAAATATTACCGATGAGAGCGAAGAAAATTTAATGGAAAATATTAAAATTAGGTCTGTGGTGCTAAGGCAGAATCCAATATACCAAAATATGTAATTGTCGATATTGTCTCGTCATATTGAGTTGTACCATTGCCATATTGTAAGCTTATGGACATATTGGGCTCTTAAGTTTGCCTCTACATTATTTTAGAGAAACACTCTACGATATTGAATTTGGGGAACATATTCTTTAATAAACTTTCGACATGTTGCACTTTGTTTAAAATTGGCACTATATTATTTTTCCTTTTCCATTTTAACTGCAAAAATAAAATAAATATATATTCTTCATACATACATAGATGAGAGCATTAATTTAAATACTCCCTGTCACCTAGGCCCGGTTTCATGGACACGGATATATCCATGGATAATAAATATCTTGGATATTCTGTCTATTACTATCCAGGTCGATGAAAACGGGCCCTAATGACAAATCAAAAGTTTTTGAAATTATTTCAACGTTTGACGTTATAATTTGGCGATTTTGTTCGACGACTTGCGCAAAAGCCAAATATTTGTCAGAGCTGCCATATGAATGATAGGTTAACTATCTGTGGAATACGTAACTTTCGATTCGCATGAAGAAAACCGTCCAACATTTAATCGAAGGTTATTTTTATTCTAAAGTTAGAAAACCCGTGGATAAATTTAAAGTGAAGAAATCGGGCATAAAACATTTAAAATTAATCCAAACCATCAAAATTAAACTCTTCATAACTAGTGAACAAGACAAAACTGATATAGTCGTGGCCTTGGTCTTGCGAGCACGGTTAGTCTTGGTCTTGCGAGCATAGCTAAGTTCTAGTCTTATTTTTGGTCTTGCTAAATGTACAAGACGAAGACAGACCGCAAGACCAATATAGAGGTAGTGAAGAGCTTTAAATACCTAGGAACAATAGTCAACAAACGAAGAGCTGGAGGAAGCTAAAAGCAGAACAACAGGGCAATCAAAGTTTCTATTCACTGCGTAAAGTACTTCAGTCAAGAGTGTTATACAGGAAAACTATATTTGAATTATACAAATCTGTTATAAGGCTTGAGGGTTGTTGTGACTCGAAGGTGTGGACCATGACCCCCAAAAAGTCGCAAACTAATTAGGCGCTTTTGAGAGAAAAATCTTAAGACACATTATTGGCCCATTAAACGGAAACAGTCCGTTACATCATGCCAAAACCAAAATTTATAGGTTTTACTGCTCTAGCGCCTGGACTATTGGGGCTTTTTAAAATCGTGCGTGCGTTTACTACCATTTCACCAATTTGGAGCCAGATGTTTTGCGAGAAACATTCAAAATGTCGTAAAATGACCACAAATGGTGTATTATCTCGGGAGGTCTTCATTCGACCGATATCATTTTTTCAACTTAATGTCATCAGGAGCGCGTTCAAAAACCTTACTATAGTAAACCACGAGGTAAGCTGTGGTTATGCTACATCACTTCACTTAACCACGAAAGTTTATGTTTAACCATGGAGGTTTTTGAACGCACCGTAGTTAACTACGTGGTAAAGAAAATTTTAAAAAAAAATTTCAATAAAATAGTGTCGGCTATTTGCCTCAATTATTTCCAATAATTATTTATTTAAAATAATCTCACAAATCCCACTTTGATTTGTTCATTTAACATTAAAACAAGTGTCAAAAAATTGTTTTTATTCTTCTTCTTAACTATCGCTAACCATGCTCCCGAGCATGGTTAAAATTTAACTACACCATGGTTAACCACGGGAGTTTTTGAACGCCAAAAAGTTATGCTCGTGGTTATGTTGTAGTTAACCACGGAGTTTTTGAACGACAAAAGTTTACCATAACCATGGTTAACCATAGTAAGGTTTTTGAACGCGCTCCAGTTCATAAAATTCATGTACTTATACATAGTGTCTTGTTTGTTCTGTTTCAAGTTTTTCCAAGTATGTAGCTGCATGGTCGTTCGTTATGAGAAGATTGAGTTTTTTAGATAGAAAATCAGCCAATCTTTAGATAATAGTTAAACCTAGGCAAATATGTGTGTCATGCTAAATGCAACTAGTGAGCAGCGCCGTAGCGAGGGGCTCGGGGGCCCTTGTGCAAGATTTCGTAAGGGGCCCTTGAAAATGAATTTCTAAAAAAAAAGTGATTTCGAAGCCTTTTCGAAGTCCATTAAAAAAAGGGTTCAAAGGTCGTGAGAAATTGAAAACAGCATTATACTTTGGTTTAAACAGTTTCTTTATTTCTCATATGTGTGCACATACTATTACACTATATTCTGTATTAGGTAGATAAAAACTTTACGCCCAATGCCTGACGCTCATTCCATGAAATCGCTACTTAATGCATGTAAATAATAAAATCATAAGCTCTCTAACAAAGCAGCGTTCATTAAAAAAAGTGTTCTCGAAAACATTTTCTATTAGATACTAATAAGAGCGTTCTAGAAAAAAAAGTTTCCCAGGGGCCCTTTCCATAAAAAAGTAGATCCAATTTTATACAATGTTCATACTTTAAAACGAATTCTAAAAAAAAAGAAATCTTCGGGGGCCCCTCAGGGCCGGGGGCCCTGGTGCGCCGCACCGCCTGAACATGCCTAGTTACGGCGCTGCTAGTGAGAAGTTACATAAATAATTAGACCCCCTCAGAACCAACCTAAAACACTCAACGCTTTTAGAAAAATCGAGGAAATCATAATACAATTTTGTAAGAGTTAAAATCTTATTTCATTTTTATGGGATTGCATTTGGGAGTTTTAACTAACAACACAATTTGGAATTTTAAATAACATACAAATAACATAACAAGTTAATAATGTCTTAACCCAAGTTTATTCACAGACACTTGTTAGAACGTCAGATTTGTCCTTATCAACATTGCATCCCATGTGGATATAGTGAAACAACATAGAAAATTGAATTTAGTTTCAACTTAGAAAATATGTACAATAACGATGCGAGGGATTTCTTCTTAGGCAAATGCATACTCGATATTGGTTAAACTTAAAAAAAATTTATTTATTTAACTTTATATCTGATATTGTAATAAGCTTTTAATAGGGATAAATAATAAAAAATTGCAAGCTATATAAATGTTAAAAAAATGACGAATCGCTACTGTATTACCCACCGAGCGTTTTCCAAGCTTTGTTTCACCCCTTCTTCATTTTATATATTTAAGTGTGTACAATGAAACAAATTGATCTAGCAGTGAATATAAAAACCAGTATTTTGGTTAGACTTAAGCCCCTATGACACTTCTTTTTTTTCCGTATTTTTAATGCGTTAAATCGAGTCATGTGAGAATAAGATAACCAGACTTTTATGAGAATGAAACAGAAATAAATTAATCAAATCTTACTTCTTCTTGGACATTAATGCGCATGAATTTTTAAAAAAATGATCACATTGCCTTTGATTCTAATTCATTTATAACTCTTTTGAGTATGTATTTACTTGTTAAATTGCTCACAAAAAAGTAAATTTCTCAAATATGTATTAGCTGTTTAATGCAGAACTGTCAAAAAATTCTCCAAGAATCTTAAAAATGTAAAAAAATTACATTTTTAATGTATTTTTTTGACAGGTTCGCATTTTTAATGAAATTTTTATATTTTTGACACTTACTGTTGACTCACTTACACTAATAGCTTTTCTACATTGGAAAATATTCATACCTTTCTAACTTCATTTTTTATGCATTAAAAATACGAAAAAAAAGAAGTGTCATAGGGGCTTTAATAATAATTAATTAATAACAATACACCAGAAATGCACGGGGTCTTAGTTGGCCGTTATTAATATGAATTTCCATGATAATTCCAGCTTCGATGTTGTCTCAGAATTTAAGAAGACTTGGACGTCTACCGTTTGCTAGTTACTTGCAAAAATCATCGCCTACAATTCAAAGAGCAGGACGAGTTTTATTTGTATTAATACCTGTTCAGAAGTACTCATTTCCAATTGTTCGCTGTCAATCTTCAAAACCAGATAATGAAAAAAAGGTAGTGAGTAAAAAAGTACTTATAAAATGAGTTTATTTTAAGGAGACATCCTGAATTTGACTTAAAACAAATCTAATTATTTTCGAAGTTATACAGTTATAAGTATTTACAGCGAGCGAGATATACATAAATGGATCACCCCCTTCGTTTCTGATTGTATTAAAAAAAATATGTTTTCCATGCTACAGCGATCACAAAAAAAATTTACAGAGAAGCTCGTCGGTTAAATCGGAAATCCTTTAACAAAAAAAAACTTTTACATATATTTTTTGTTCCCAAAAAATCGAAAGGATTTTTGTTGTTTTGTTTATTTTACTTTAAAAAATTAAAATATGCCTATAGCACTAGAACAGGATGTCTCCTTAACGGTTTTTATGTTGAAGTTTTTAGAAGTTATACTAAAATCGAATGAGCGATGTTATCCTAATCTTATAAGAAAGGCAACATTTTGAATTTTGTGGAAATTGTTATTTTTCGATTGCTTAAAAACCTATATGATAACTTTTCGTATATGAAATATAGACATTGCTTTTGTTAATAATGTGTTTTGCGATATAGTATAGTCAATCATCCGAATTAGTAGCAGAATTCCTGGAATCGACTTATTTTTGTCATATCTATTGTTTATTTATTTCTCTTTAGTATTTTCATTCTCAGGTGTTCCATGTTTTCTATCTATTCTATTTTATCTATGTGAACAAAGTAAGTTCTATGTTCGTTTATTGTCTATTATCACTTTGCCTTGATATATTTCTTTACATGGTGGCAATATCTAAGGAGAGAAAGCTACTATTTTTAAAAATTTGTTTGTCTCTTAGCACAGTGACTGTCTTAAATAATGTAAAAGTATGTTCAGTCCATCTTGGTACGTACTCTATTTGTCTCAAAATATCACCTTTAATGCTGAGCAATGGCCTCGATTCCCAGATCCGACGGGAGGAAAGTGAGTGCGGATTTGACACTTTGCGATTCTCAAATCCGCAGTCCCGGATTGGTTTAAATCGAAAATTCGGAGTAAAGACTCACGCGATAATGAAATATACGATGTCGGATTATCTTAGGCGCATTTGTCGTTCAAATCCGCAGAAAATTTGTTGCGGATCACACTTTTACAGCGCGGAAAATGTCAAAAAGAGATTCGGGGTTGCGGATTTGAGAATCGCAAAGTGTCAAATCCGCAACTCACTTCCCCGCCGCCGGATCTGGGAATCGAAGCCAATGTCAATCGGTTGAGTCTTCAATCTGTTAAAGGGATATGCGTCATAATCCAGAAAGACAAAATCCAGAAGGACAAAATCCAGAAAGACAAAATCCAGAAACGACAAAATCAAGAAACGACAAAATCCAGAAATGACAAAATCCAGAAACAAAATCCAGAAACGACAAAATCCAGAAATGACAAAATCCAGAAAAAATCCAGAAAAAAATCCAGAATAAAAAATCGCGCGATACAGTATATTCTCCGAAGGCTATGCTTTCGTAAAAAAAATTTCGATTTTTTGAAAATTCTAGACCAACTTCAATTATAAGTTTGTTTTCGGCAAAATCAGGATTTTGTCGTTTCTGGATTTTGTCGTTTCTGGATTTTGTCGTTTCTGGATTTTGTCATTTCTGGATTTTGTCGTTTCGGGATTTTTAAAAGTTTTCTGGATTTTGTCGCTTCTGGATTTTGACTTTCTGGATTTTGGCATGATACCTAAGGAAAGGTATATTCTTACGTCAATCGCGATATTAGGAAAGCACTCTTTGGTATTATTGTTTAATATAAGTTGGTACGTCCACATATTTTTGCTGCCGAAATCTGTTATCGGTCATTAGAAAGTGTTTAGTTTGAGAAGAAAAACAAAACGTGCATTTACCAGTTGGTACGCTTCAAATCTTATGCCAATGCACTTCCAAGTTCATCTATAATTGGAATGAAATTCTGGGTTCGAAATTGATCCGACTGTCAAATTATCAAATTAACTTGCGGGGCTTGCGGACAATGTAGACGTATATGTGTTCTGCGTTTGCATGTTGTTCCACCCTCATACCTTTAATTCTGTAGTTTTTTTCTCAATTTCTTTAAAGCACTCCTGTTTGCTTTCAAGTATTGTTGTTGGTCAGTATTGTTCGCTTCACCGAAGATGTTATCTCAAACTACTGTGTACAAGACTATTTCCACATTGAGCAATTTTTGTACAAACTTAGAGCATTATTGATAATAGTAAGGCCTAGGATTGTTAGGTGGAATTTGTATCTTTTAAAAAAGTTAAACTAGTTGGGAATGTATGGATTTAAATTTCTAACTTTTCTTAAACCACTGGGTGGAGGGGCAAGCGCGGACCGCGTTTGATTTGTAATTCGTGCGGGTTATTTAGTCACAATGTCGCAGTGGACTGTTGAACAACGTGCGTTCGCAATCGACGCGTTTTTGGAGGCAAATGATTCTAGTAGTACTCCTGTAAAAGTAGCTGCAGACTAAAATTGGAGATCTCATCTTGAGTTCCAATGTGGTATGAAATGGAGGTCTCCTTTTTAGATTTCAATTATTTCTGGAAAAATATTGCATAAGAAAAGAATATATTTACGTACGTATGTATTTCAAATATTTTTAATTTAAAATTATTTTTAACATATTAATTTGAGTACATAATTTTTTCACTGCACTTCGCGCTACGGATGAAGAAATAGTAAAAAAGCATAAACGCAGTCCACGGTATAAACTCTCTAATCAATGACTGAAACCCTATTTGGGATGGCTCCTTTATTTATCCTCTAAGGAGGTCTCCGAAATTTCCTGGCCACCAAGATCGTCAGATCCCACCCCATGGAATTTTTTTCTAAGGATACCTCAAGAGTAAGGTTTATTCATTAAATCCAGCCAATATTTTTGAACTGAAAGAGAATATCGTTCGGGAAATAAACAACATTCAGCCATCACTTATCCAGAGCGTTGCGCGAAATAAGGTGGGCAGATTCCAGGAGTGTGTACGACGTGACAAGCTACATTTGGACGGTATAATTTTTAAAAACTAAAAACCGTATTCATTATTTTTAGCACGCAGGTTTAATTAAATGGGGGCCTCGAATCCCGGCCAGCCCACGGTCCTTCCCCTTTTCCAATTTCCCACCCACATAACTTTCCTTCTTTCTTCTCCCCTCTTTACACTCCTGATTCCCCCTGTCACAGCCTTCACTAGTCCTTCCCCGCTCCACCAAGCGCATGTCATCGGTTGGGTGATGAGATTCAACTCGTTTCAGGAGGCATAACACTCCAGTGAGTTGTTTCCCAAAATGCCCCGATGCCAGAGTCGCGAAATGGTTGGAAATATGTATGTGGAATAAAAATATCACGGCTAGGTTGTGGCAGCTCCTTCCTACTTCTCTCTTTCTACTCCCTATCTTCCGGCACAGTACAAAGGGGCTTTCCCTAAACTTCTAGTCTAACAAATAAAAAAAATGTTTTTTTTGTTTAATTTTGAAAACCTTATTCTGCCACCGGATACTCTATATTTGTAGATCTTCGGTTAACATTTGTCTGAGGATATTAAGATTAAGGCAGGTTGCGGAAACCTTAGTTATCAAGAATGAAACTTTTCCCGCAAAAGGAATTGCTATTAAAGATTGTACAGTAATGTTTTAAGGTCTAATACCTACTTAGACTTCATAATTTTTGTTGGAACTCACGCCACAATTTTGGAATGAATTTCCGTTGGCAATGACATCGATATGAAATCTTCAAGGATGAATTAGTTTCGTCGTTAATGTCCTTTCCAATAATAGAGAATTTGTGATAACAAAATAAAGTCTCGGCAGTCTATAAATAAAAAGTCATAGTTTACTTTCAGGTGGGTTTTTACCTCTGCTAACTCATCCCCTGATCATGAAGTTCAAAAACTTTAAGATAAATTTGTTAAAAAATGCAGAGTCCGTCCGTCGCCCACTTTCATCTCCAAATATTCTCATTACAGTTACGTGCTTTATCTTAAATTGCCGATCTGAGTCGAGTGAGAAATAAACAGAAATTCGAACTACTAAAAGTTTGTAAATGAAACGGAAATTCGAATCTGAAGTAGACTTACGTGTGCTTTCGTACATTGCAATTTTTCTTTCAAAACCTGCTGTGGGACAAATCCTACAAACACGAGCCACTGTAGTACTTAATGAGAATATATAGAAGTGAACAATTGATCCTTTATGAGTATAGAGATTGCGGCGTGGCGGTTGCGGCGAGGACGATGAAAACGCGGAGAAACTAGATTTATTTAGGGGGTATATATGGGGAGTCCTCACAATATAATTCATGGGAAATTATCGAAATAAATAACACTAAAATGTTGCATAAAATTTTCCGATTTTCCAATACTTGATATTTGTACTTTTTTATACATATTCTATAACATAAATTATAAATCTATTATTTGCTTTTTATGCTTTTACATCTGTAAATCATGCTATAAGTTATTCTAAAATTAGGAACTCCTCACGAGCATTAGTTAATACGCTCAAAGATTCAGGAAAATCGTAAAATTAGTACTGGTGTCAAAAGTAAAACTACAAATCATCGTACTAGTGCTTTTAAAGCAAAAGGGGTAATAGATTGCAAGAGATTGAGTACACTCGTTAAGGAATGGGGGCTCTGCCCTCATCCTCCGTTTAATTGTTGGGGGGCTTCGCTTCGCTAGCTTTTATGGTGTAAATCTGTTCCAATCGATTTAGCAATTCTTACTATGTGGTAAGTTTGCTGAATTTGGTAGATCTGACTGATCGCTCGAAAATATTATTATTATTATTTTATCTATAATACTTTTTAAAAGCATTGAATGTAATTAGTTTATCCCCAATTAATATTGCAATAACTTCAATTTTTTTTTAAATATTAATATATTTTTAGTTGTATTAAAAAAAACTCACGTCATTTTTGTTACTTACCTCTTCCATCTGTAACTTTTAATCATTTCATTTTCATTTTTAACTAAACTTGCAGACATACATATCTAACCTTTTTGTCACAAATTTTCTTGTATTTGATTTTTTTCTTTTTATTTATTTAAATTTTTAATTTCAGTTTGTAGACATGTCTGGAAACGACGATTATAAAAATGCCCAATCAATTTATGATTTTACCGTGAAGGACACTTATGGAAATGATGTTCCACTATCTAAGTATAAGGGGCACGTTGTTCTTATTGTAAATATCGCATCTAAGTGTGGATTAACAAAGAACAACTACGAGCAAATCACGGAATTAAAGGAAAAATATTACGATCAAGGATTACGAGTTTTGTCCTTCCCTTGCAATCAATTTAGCTCCCAAATGCCTGAAGCAGATGGTGAAGCAATGGTTTGTCATTTAAGAGATGCCAAAGCTGATGTTGGAGATGTTTTCAAGAAGGTAAAATAAAATCTTATATTCGATTGTCACTTAATAATTATTTTCAGATTGACGTTAATGGTGACAGTGCTCATCCACTGTATAAATATTTGAAACACAAGCAAACTGGAACTTTAGGGAGTGCCATCAAATGGAACTTCACCAAATTTTTGGTTAATAAGGATGGTATTCCGGTGAACCGATATGCACCAACCACAAATCCTAAGGATATTGCTAAAGATATTGAGAAGTTGCTTTAATTTCCATTTCCTAAACTCTACGGCTTCCTTTACTACTATTCATCAGATATAAAGCATTTTTCTTTTTCTTTTTTTAAATTTAAATATTAATATCCTATTTGATCATGTTTAGTTGAATAGTTTGGCTTAACATGGTTATAGATTTTACTATAAAATTATGAAAAAAATATATTTATGAATAATTATATTTCAATATCTGTTTTTTTTTTAATTATTTTATCTTACCTTCAGTTTTGCCTTGCATCTATCTCGTTAGTTGTACCGAGTCTCATTAGATATGGAATCTTCCGTTGCAATAGGTTGTTTGAACCATCTTATGAATATCAAGGTTATTTAAAAACTTACGCATATCTCTAATTCCATCTCTACTGACTCACTGCTTCTGCCTGTGCTACAATATTATTCTTGTAAAGTTGTCTCCATCGTCAACAGCCGCCTCTCTGCGGCGTACATAGTACTCTGCAGGAATCGTCCACTAATATAACATGAAATAGCCACCAGTGAATTTTCTTTAATGATGCAATCTCTTTCCTCAAAGTGGGAGTTTTAACTGCGGAAATAGAAAACAGTAGCTCCGGCAAGTGCGCAAGTTAGTCATGTAATTTATTGCTGAGCCTTGCCAACTATTATAGGAAGGTTACACATGCATTTTTCCAAATTAACCCACTTCCTAACAAGTTTATTACGAAAAGGCCTAAACATAAAGCATTCTTTAGTCCTCGCTCTACCAAACCAGTTTGGTGTATGATGTAAATAGTACCATACGTACTCACTTTTCTGCATCTTTTTCGTGTAACCATTGTGATGCTATTTGTGAACAGGAGGAGGAGAATTCCTTTTAGTTTACATAGACCCCAAGTACGATGTTATGTTTGTGAGTGTAATGGACGGGTCCCAGTAGGAAATGGAAGTATGTACTTGAAAAATTCTTTCTAGAAGTTACTCTGCAGAAGCAGTCAAGTATTTTCACCCATTACAAAAAAGACATTACATTAACACGGCGATGGCCTAGGCGAGGAATGAATGAGATGATTAACAAAGAAAACGAAAAACTATGAACTTTTTGAACGCGTCTTTTGTCTTCTCACACGGCAGCAAAGTCAAACGCACGGTCACCAAACCCATTCCGGATACCGGACCAAATAAAGGACATCTAAATATTGGTATTAATTTTCCAAAAACCGGGGTTTACGACATTTTCGGAATTTTATATTTCTCAAGTTCTAACAAAAAAAAAATCAGCGCTAGATAAATTTAAAATTGAATAAATAGGTTTAAAAATGGATCTGCAAATTTCTGAATACGAATTCAAGCGGCTTACTGATCTAGCAGGACATTTTGAAATACCTACAACCAACTACCCCCGGGACTCGGTAGTCTAGGGGTAAGGCGCCTGACTGCTATCCCAGAGGTCCCAAGTTCGCATCCCGGCCAGCCAGCCCCACGGTCCTTCGCCTTTTCCACTTTCCCACCTACATAACTTTCCTTCTCTCTCTTCTTCCCTCTTTACATTCCTGATTCCTCCTGTCATAGCCTTCCCTAGTCCTTCCCCGCTCCACCAAGCGCATGCCATCGGTTGGTTGATGAGATTCAACTAGTTTCAGGAGGTGTATAACACTCCAGCGAGTTGTTCTCGATGCCCTGATGTCAGAGTCGCGAGGAAATGGTTGCGAGTAGGTGGAATAAAATATCGCGGCTAGGTTGTGATAGCTCCTTCCTTCTTCTCTCTCTTCTCTCTATCTAGAGCTGCTGTTCGACATTGTACGAAAAAATAGATTGTCGTCAGTACAAAGGGGCTTTCCCTAAGCCTCTAGTCTGTCACATAAAAAAAATACCGATAGCCCAGTCACTTTATACATGAACCTCTGAAAATATGCAACTTGAGATTTATTTGCGGGATTCTCTTTGTTTTGGGCTCACAAATAATTTCCCAGAAGTCTATAAAGCCAACTGACCGGCTACACGAGTTATGGAGGGTCAAAGGTCATGTATTGGCCGGTACAATTTGATGTCGTCAACGTAAATCAAGATTCTACGATGTCTCAGCAAGTGAACAACGTCATCAATCGATAGAATAAAGAGAAAAGGACCAAGTTGACTGCCTTGAGGGACACCAGGGGCCAGTTCACGCAATTCGACGTCGACTGAAAACGACACGAAGCGTGTTCTAAAATCTTGCTATTCCTAACTGTGATAAACTTTTGTCGTTCTAAAACTCCTTGGCTAACTACAACATAACCACTAGCATAAGTTTTTGACATTCAAAAATTCCCATAGTTAACCATAGTAAGGTTTTTGAATGCCCTTAGTGTCGTTTTCAGTCGACGTCGAATTGCATGAACTGCCCCCAGATGATGCTTCTATGGTTGCAGATTTGAATCCACGGAAAAGAACTTGGTAGGTCCTGTCAGCTAAGTAAGACTGGAACCATACCATACTAGACGGGCTTGCGGAAACCCTAATTTAAGTTTGAGAATTATAATGAAGTGGGAGAGCTTGTCAAATGCCTTACTAAAATCAATGTAAACACAATCAGTTTGGTAGCCGGAACCGAAGCCCTGGACAGCATGAGAAGTAAACTGGTGTAGATTGGTGTTGGTGGAACGAGCTGCAAGAAAACCATGTTGATTCCAGATAGGCGCAGTTGCAGAATAAATGATTGATTCAAACTGGTCTATAATTCGATATTTCATTCTTGCTCCCGCTTTTATGAATAGGGATTATGTACGAATTTTTCCACAGGGCAGGGAAATACCCTTTGTTAAGGGATTTTTGAAAAAGAGTTTTCAGTGGAGACTGGAAAACCTCTGCACAGCACTTAAGGACAGCAGGAGAGACACTGTCGGGGCCGGAAGTGAAACCGAATGGGAGTTCTTTAATACGTTTAACGATATCGTCACTGGTTATTGAGAGAGATCAACTATGAGCCTCTCGGTTAGGAGTTAAATTATGAAAATTATTGTGGTTAGGCAGAAAACCAGAAGGTGAGAAAGATTGGTGAAAGAAAGATGCAAACATGTTACTAGACCAGTTGATATGCTGCATAGTATTCGGGTAGTTATCACTTTTTTTAGAGTTGATAAATTTGAAGAAGTTTCTAGGATCGGTATACACTTTGTCCCTCATGCTGATGAGATATTCTCCAAACAAAGCAAAAGATAGTGAACGAAACCGGTTAAAGCAATCCCTAATTGAGAACCAGAGAATCTTTTCTCTTTAGATAGGTTTTCCAGAGTGTATTCTTCTGGTTCATTATTGAACCACGATGGAGATGAGCTCAACAATTTTCGAGGCTCAAAAAGTACGCAAGAAACGAAGGCTTCATAAAGTACGGCATAAACCGTCAGCGCCGGCCCTAGCCCTTGTTGAGGGTGGAGCAAGATTGTCTTTCGGCGCCCTTTCTTCGACGCTTTCACTTCACATAAATTGTATTTCCAGTTATCCTAAATAAAACTTTTTTCGAGTACTGCCAGCCTGCCATTTCCTTATGGGACTATATCTCCCCTTTTGCAAGCCTTTATGGGCTGGGGACCCCAGAAGGATTTCGATGGTGGTTTTGGGTCACAGTTCCGCCTGTAGCGGCAACAGAGCAAGTATGTTTTGTCAGAGTTGCTTCCCCGGAGTTTCGCCAACAGCACCACCTTCTTTGGAGGCTATTTGGCTGTTTTTATTGCTTGGTTGCTTAGGGCTTGCCCCATCTAGTACTACCAGTCCTACACCCTTAGGGTGTTTTTTTGGACCCCTATCCTTTCAATATAATGCCAGTGGGGTCCAGTTGCTGCCAGAAAGTACCCTATTACAAAAAGGCTGCGCGGCAGCTTGTTCCTGTCTACTGCGAAAAGGCTTGGCTAGACAAGGTGCAAAACCGCGCCATCAAACTCATTGGCGATAACACCCTTTGCATCGATTCTTTAGGCTACCGTAGGAATGTAGCAGCGCTCAGCAAGTTTTACCGCTATTATCATAGTGATTGCTCCACTGAAATCAAAAACCTCCTGCCTACACGGCAATTTTTTTCCCGCAACACAAGACTAGCCAACTCGGCTCACCCCTTCACCCTACAACCCTCCCCTTCACGCACCTTACGTTTTAGTAATTCGTTTATAAATAAAACAACTCGATTGTGGAATTCAGATCAAGCTTACTACTATACACTGCACCATGACTTGTAAGACAAGACGGACTAGTAGTACAAAGGGTGACTCCTAAGCTTCATTTTACCACAAAAAAAAGGCTTAAGGCGGCCCATCATAGAGGGCGCACCGACCCCTGCTGACCTGGGCTTCATTTTGGCGGCCCTTACCACCTGGCGCCTAGAGCGACCGCTCCACTCGCTCTACCCTAGGGCCGGCGCTGTAAACCGTGCCACGTCGACATCCAACTCATTAGCGGAAAGCAAACTGTTAAAATCGTTCGATGCAAGCTTAGATGACAGTTCCCCAAAGTTAGCCTTTTTAAAGTTAAAGGAATTGGTTACTACCTCCAGACAAGGAGTATTTTCTGAATTGAAGCAATAATTAAACCGTAGAGGAGGGTGGCAATTGTCAACAGGCGTTATGACTATTGGACTGGGTTTGACAGTCCTATTGACTGAGTCAGTAAAGAATTGTTGTGTTACGTGCGTAGTGGCACAATGAAAACACCTACTTTTAACACTATATATTTTTAAGTTTTATTTTTAACCCTTTTGCTTCACATATGTACATAAATAGTTATTTTATTATATTCAATTTTAACTAAACACAGCTATTTATTTTTATATTCTTTTAACGTCAAAGTTTTTATACTGACAACTCATTAATTTAATTTAATTGCTTCATTGTTTCCTATTTTTTTTATTACTTGATGCAAATAGGCTATGCTTTATGCCAAAGTCTTTTGCAGTCAAGTAATAGGTGAGTAGTGGGGCGATGTCCCTACATACTCCCCTCCCAGCGTAGCATTACCTGAAGTGTACCGAGCAAGTTGATGCTGCTTCAACGTTTCGGTCACACTCAAAAGCAGGTTTCAGTCTGTCAAGAGCTATTGACTTGCTTGTGCCGTTTATCTTGATCTTTTGATTACCTTAAATAGGCCTTCGTATGGTGTTTCGAACCACCGCCTCCGAATACGATCAGTACGTATGAAAACATAGTCTGCGTTCTCTAAGGCGTTCGGCACGTACACATCCTTCTGTATGGACTGTCGGGGCTGTGTTGCCGACAAGCCTTTCATGTGTGTACGAAGCCTAGTTAGAAATTCTGAGTGCTCTATTGGGTTCTCATCCGTTGGAATGGAAATTGATTTGGGGAGCCTCAGGTTTTGTCCATAGACAAGCTCTGCTGGTGAGCATTGCAAATCGGTTTTAATTGCCGAGCGAATGCCTAATAAGACAAAGGGCAAATCCTCACTCCAATGAATAGTGTTGTCCCTTGCCATTAAGGCCGCTTTCAGTTGTCTATGGAACCGCTCTACCATCCCATTTGCTTGTGGATGGTAAGCCTTTGTACGTATTCTATGTGTACCTAGTACGTATTCTATGTGTACTATAATTTCGATTCAAATTGCGACCCTTGATCTGTTGTTATTTCAAGTGGTGCGCCAAATCTTGGGACATACTCGGTGACAAAATGTTTGGCCACCGTAGAAGCGGAGATGTCCCGAATGGGATATGCTTCTGGCCATCTCGTAAATCGGTCTACGATTGTTAGAATATATGAATATCCTCGAGATGGGGGCAATGGTCCAACAATATCCATATGGATATGTTCGAATCTATTATTCGGTAAATTAAAAGCTTCATGTGGAGATTTGGTGTGTCTCGAAACTTTAGATTTTTGGCAGCCTATACAGAATCTACACCAGTTGTTACAGTCTTTGTTGATCGCTGGCCAAAAATATTTTTTAGTGATAGCTTGCCTTGTGGCGCGTATGCCTGGATGCGATAAGCTATGTTCAGCATTGAATGCTAATTTTCTTAATGATGAAGGTATATATGGGCGTACTGTACCCGTGCTAATCTCATACCAAACTTCATAAGTTGTGAAAGGAATTGTTGTGAGTATTAGTTTTACCTTCGAGCTACTACTGGGATGCTCTTGGAGTCGTTGTAACTCTTCGTCATTTTCTTGTGCTTTCGCCAGATGTGGCAAATCGAAGGTGATTGTGTCCACGTTGTCGGCCGATTAATGAGCGAGATAAATAATCTGCGACGTTTTGTTTCCCAGAGACATGTCTATTGTGAACTGGGAAATTAGGCTCAGGTGTCTTGTATGGCGTGGAGATCTTTCGGTTTTTGTGTGAAGGGTGTATTAAAGGCTTGTGGTCAATGCAGACTACAAAATTTCTTCCTTCAACAAAGTACCGAAAATGTTTTATTGCTGCAAAGATTGCGAGTAGTTCGCGATCAAATGCAGAATAATTTCGTTCAGCAGATGATAACTTCTTAGAAAAGAAAGCTAATGGTTGCCATCTGTGACCGTTAAATTGTTCCAGCACAGCTCCGATCGCAAAATCGGAAGCATCAGTTGTGACGCTATATTTAGCGTCCTCTAGTGGGTGTATCAGCATAACTGCTGCAGCCATTGCGGCTTTCACGTCGAGGAATGCTTGTTGACATTCTGCGGGCCAAGGAAGTTGTTCCTTATTTTTTGTTGTTGATGAACAATTGAGGAGTTCCCTCAAATATTCATTAATTGGAACTAACATTTGTGCTAATTTAGGAATAAACCGGTGATAAAAGTTCACCATTCCTATAAATTTTTGAATTTGTTTAACTGTTGTTGGAGTTGCGAGGTCATTAATTGCTTGGACACGTTCGGGTGATGGAAGGATTCTATCCTTGCCGATACTATGTCCCAAAAACATGATCTCACTGACCCCAAAAACGCATTTTGATAACTTTATGGTTGATCCAAAGTTATCAAGGCGTTTAAACAGTACTTCGAGGTGAGTGAGATCCTCATCCTCGGATTTACTAGCGATAAGTATATCGTCTAGGTAGACATAAATGAAGTCTAAGTCTCTTGTGACTTCATTTATAAATCTTTCAAATGACTGGGCTGCATTTCTTAACCCAAATGACATGCGACTGAACTCAAACAGACCAAAGGGTGTTATCAAGGCAGTCTTATGCACATCTTCTTGTGCAATGGGGATGTTATGATACGCACGTACCAAATCCACCTTCGAAAAAATCGTGCATCCGTGAAGGTTGACAGAAAAATTGTGAATGTGCAGGATTGGATATCTATCCGGCACTGTGACTGCATTAAGGCGACGGTAGTCACCGCATAGCCTCCAATCATTTGTATCCCGTTTAGGGACCAGATGAAGTGGAGATGCTGCGGGAGACGACGATGGTCGACAAATCCCTAGTTGAACCATATGTTCAAACTCCAATTTCGCTACCTTGAGCTTCTCAGGATGAAGTCTACGAGCGGTCACGAAAGGTAATTGCCCATTAGTAACAATGTGATGTTGCGCATTGTGTTTAACCGGTAGGTTAAAATTAGGTGGTTGCGTTAATGAAGTGTACTTCATTAACAATGCTTTATATTTGCCAAGATGTTGGCATTCAAAGCTCTCGATCATATACTCACCAGTTGCACAGACGTCAGTCCGAAGATTGGTCTGTGAGTGAACTAATTCTCGCCTTTTGAAGTCGAGGATGAGTTCGAACTTCGTGAGGAAGTCCGCACCGGGTATAGCTTTGTTAGTGTTGGCTATTATGAAGTTGTGTATGAACCGTCGGCGAAGACCTAGGTTCAGTTCCAGCAACTTCGTGCCAAAAGTTTGGATCGTGGATCCATTAGCGGCCCGCAGAAGTAAATTAGGGCATGTAGTTTGCACCCAGTATGTGTTGGAACTAAAGATATGTGCGCACCAGAATCGACCAAAAAATCGATTTGGTTATTGCAATCGCGGACATATAATCTACACGAGCGTCTCTGCTGAGAGACACTCGCGGAGGTGGTGACTCCCCGCCAATTTAATTTTTTGACTGGGGGCCCTTTGTCCTCCGGTCCCTCTTGGCTGCTGAGCCTGGACGTTTAAAAGCGCAAGGCGGGGTGCACCGCTCTTCCCCACTACCGAAGCGGTAGTGGAAGTAACAGAGCGTCCCCGGCAGTGCCTGTGCCGCGGAGGACTTAGGGATCGCTCCCTGATTAGTGGGATCCCTGGTCCCCGCCGATGTAGCTTTCGGTTGTTGAACCGGAGACTGGCTCCATCGCCGTTGACCAGTTTACCCTCTCGCCGGCTCCTGGCCCTCTCTTCAACACAAGTGCCCGCAATTGCTGCACTTCGCGTTGAAGAGACTGCACGGCCCGCTCCAGGGACGACGAGTTTCTCACCTCCGACACCTGTGCCTGGGCTGAACGGGGAGTGATCTCCCACACTGTATTCGCCAGCTTCGACAGCTGCCCTAGGGACTGGTCCGCGGATGCGGCAAGCACCAGCTGGATATCTCTGGGTAACCTGCGCTCCCAAAGACTCCGGATGAGGTCTTCGCCAGCCCCGAGACAGTCCCCTGTCAGACTCTGCAATCCCCTCAGAAAATCCGAGGGCTTGCGGTCTCCGGGCTCATGCGCTGCCAACAGTTGCTCGAGGCGGTTCCTGATCGATAAACCATATCGCTCCAACAACCGCTTCTTAGCATCAGTATAGCTAGCAGAGCTGAGGTCCGGAAAAGCATGCAGCAGGATCTTGGCTGCCTCCGTCGGGAGAGCGGACACAATGTGGGACAACTTCGTTTTGTCCGAAGTAACCCCGTTCAGCCCAAATTGAGCCTCAGCCTGGTAAAACCATACTGCCGAGTCGCTTTGATGGACTTCGGGCAGGTTAAATCTAGCCGTTGAGGCTACGTCAACTTCTTTCCGAACTCTACGCCGATCCGGCAGCCCCTCCTCCAGGCTGGCCAACGATTCCATGTCGACAACAAATGAATCGTTTAACGCTCCATATCTCTAGATTAATTTATTTTTTTCTTGTAAAAGTGGAAGAGGAAAACAAACCAAAACAAATTTCTCAAATACCAAATCAACTTTCACGTGAAAACAATAAAAATTACAACAAAATTGTTACACTAAGAGAAATCAACGATATTTTAACCAACAACGATCCCAACTGTATATATTTATAGGTAATTTTTTTAAATATTATTCAAATTCCTAAAATTAAATATGTGTATATAAATTTTAATATTTATAGAATAAATTAACAAAGAAAAAATAATTAGTCACTAATATTGATAATTTGATTACTGTCTTCCTTTAATTAAAACAATATGTATAACCAGACTTATCTTTTATCTTCCTCTTGTATCTTTGCTGGATAGCTAGCTGCTTGCTGGCAATTTTCTTTAATTGTTCTCTTCCGTGTCCTAATTCGGGGTCACCAATTGTTGTGTTACGTGCGTAGTGGCACAATGAAAGCACCTACTTAATTGTTGTGTTACTAGCGCAGTGGCACAATGAAAACGCCTACTTTTAACACTATATATTTTTAAGTTTTATTTTTAACCCTTTTGCTTCACATATGTACATAAATAGTTATTTTATTATATTCAATTTTAACTAAACACAGCTATTTATTTTTATATTCTTTTAACGTCAAAGTTTTTATACTGACAACTCATTAATTTAATTTAATTGCTTCATTGTTTTCTATTTTTTTTATTACTTGATGCAAGTAGGCTATGCTTTATGGCAAAGTCTTTTGCAGTCAAGTAATAGGTGAGTAGTGGGGCGATGTCCCTACAGAATACAAGATCTAACTGCCTCCCCAAAACGTTAGACACACCGATAATTTGATTCATGCCAAGTGAGAATAAGCAATTAAGAAAGAGAGGTAGTTATCGTCATCTTCATCCGATACCCACTGAATATTGGGCAAATTGGAGTCCCCTAGGAGAACTAAATCATCACCAGTGTCCATCATACTCAGGATATGATTAACACAATAGATGAGAATATCATAGAGATTTTTACCTTTATCGTCAAGAGTGCTTAGCATATCTGGTGGGATAAAGCAGAAAGAGATTAGTTTTTGATAAGGAAATTTTAACACTAGAACTACCGATGTCAAATAGATACCTAGTTTTACCGCACCCGTCAAATTGACGGATTTTTTATTATGGCTTTCATTGTAACTTTTGACTTAGTTTCAGTAAATAAAAGAATACAATTTAGCAATAACAACATTTAATATAATAATTCATTAATTATTAGTTAAAAAAACAAACAAAAACAGTTTCTATTTGAATTTATATTATAGCAAATTTGGCATGTATGAAATAACTATGAGCCACTTATTTTACATGTACATGTTATCTTAGATGAATACTTGCCACAAACATATTTGTTGCATGTATTGCAAGTATAAATCACCCTATTTTTGTTGCACAATCGAATTTGGCAAGATTTGCGTTCATAAGGATTTTTTTTTGAGTTTCTGGAGTCTGTTTTTGTTTTTGGGAGGAGGCTTATTTTCTAGGTTGTGACAGTTCCTTCCTTCTCTACTCTCTCTCTTCTCTCTATCTTCCGTCTAGAGCTGCTGTTCGACAGTCTATACGAAAAAATAGACTGTCGACAGTACAAAGGGACTTTCCCTAAGCCTCTAGTCTGCCATCTACGTGAGCCTGCTTTTACGCTATATTTGCGGGTCATTTGGTCAACTACATATACTCCAAACTAGTTTTATTGTAAAAAAAATACAGTTTCAGGAATTTGTTATCGATTAGAAGCAATTTTTACCGATTTGTAGTAGTAGTACTTTTTGCGAGACTTACTTTTGTAAATTGTTAGAGCAATATCATTTGATTTGTAGAGCTTTGTGAAAAAAAGGCATGTTATCTTTTCTATATTTTCGGCAATTTTCTTTTATTTGCCCGTTTGTTTCTTTGGCCAGTAGTTTCTTTGCAAGTTGTACACTTGTAAAAAAATTGTCTGTCACAATTTACATAGTTGTCTACAAAATTCAAAACTACAAATTCATTCAAAGGACCTGATGGTGCCTAAGTAGGGAAAGCCATTTATAAAAACATGTTCATACTTTTTTCCGAGAATGGGCTTTTCACAGATTACACACAGATTACACTTTTCGCCAAGAGCTTTATTACATTAGAAGTACAACTGGTAATGATTGCGTCCTGAATACATTTACCACTAAACTAACGGCGTCATAACGGCTTCCGAACACTTTAGATCATTCAATTCAAATGTCTGGAAGCGTTGTAATGAATGTAAATATGTATTGATGTCCATCATTGCATAGATGATACATAAATTATTATAAACTTTGAAACTCATTTGACGGGTCTTGGTATAAATAGGTATAGGTCATACTGATTATAGAAATTAAAGTCGGTGAGGGGAAATTGAATAGTAATAATTAACTGTTGTTATATTTTATTAAGGGCCGGTTTCACAGTGCGAACTTAAGTTTTGCTTAAATTTAAGTAAATTGTCTCACTTAAGTATAACTTAAGTCAAATTCCGTTTCACAGTGCAATTTTTTCTTCTTCTTACTATTATATTTGTTTCTTACGGCGGCACTTCAATATTGTAAATTATGAACTTACAATAGCCGAACTTTACATGTAAAATTTTCTTTTAATCGCGTTTTCCTTGAAATGTACTGGAATCAACTGACATTTGAATTTTCTATGCATTCTGATTTAAGCAAAACTTAAGTCTAGAGAAATGCCTACTTAAGTTACACTTAAGTATATTTTAAGTAGCGACTGTGAAACAGGCATCCATACTTAAGTATAACTTAAGTTAATTTTTATACTTAAGTTCGCACTGTGAAACCGGCCCTAAAAGTCGTAAAAAAAATTCTAGAACAATTACATACATTATATCAAATTTTTAAGCATGAAATTTAAAACCCATCAAATTGACGGTCTTGGTAGCTCTAGTGGAGCGACCACCTTGACGGGATAGAGAAACTAGAAAGCGAAATTGGATTACAAGACTGATGGCTACAAGCAAGAAGTACGCCACCCCCACGATTTTCCGAGTCAGCGTGATTCGGAAAGATTTGGTTAGAGGAAACAAAGAGTCAGCATTAAGAATGCCTTCATGGAGCCAGGTTTCAGTGAATGCTATGACATCGAACCCACTAGCCTTTGATGCCTAAAGGATTATTAGTTTTAGAACTGGCGCCCTTACATTCTGGTAAAAGAGGGAGAGCGACTCAAGTTTTTTCACATCTGTGGAGCTCTAAAACGTCAGATGTTGGGCCTACCACTAACCCATAGAAAGTCTACTTCCAGGGCTGTAGTTGAGACGGTCTTGGGTGATCTTAAAGTCATAGGACTGCTTCTTGAGCTTCAAAATTTGGGACAGTAGAACAAAAAAATATTTCAAAGCAAAAGAAAAAGTCAATAACAAGAATATGCCTTTATGTGATCCTCATGAGGTGAAGCTAGCTTCTTTGCATATAGAACTTGGATTGATAAAAAAAACTTAGTTGAGGCTCTAGATAAGAACAACGATGCTTAAAAGCAGCTTAAAGAACCGTTTGGAGTTTACTCTTTAAGAATCGTGTCATATATAAGCACAGTATGAAAAATATATGTGGAGTAAAAATCAAGCGTTAACAAAAACAAGAACCTTTAACTTGATTGTGACCCACTTCCATACAATCGATCAATATAAAATTTTGCGCATATGTATAGCTCGTTTCAAAACATCTGGCCATTTTGTAAAAAAAATCAAGATGGCGGCCGATTTTTGTATTTGTGTTCCCAGACTCCAAACATGGGTATCAAATGAGAGGGCATGATAGATAAAATTGAAGTAGTGTTTCTCCAAATTCAAAATGGCAGCCAACACCAAATGGAGGAAGACTAAAAAGTAGAAAATATAACTGATCAACTTCAAATTTTGCACATATGTATAGCTAGCTTCAAAATACAAAAAAAAATCAAGACGGCGCGGCGGTTCAAGTATGGCGGCCGATTTTTGTATTTGTGTTCCCAGATCCTCGACATGGGTATCAAATGAGAGGGCATGACAGGTAAAATTGAAGTAGTGTCTTTCCAAATTCAAAATGGCAGCTAACACCAAATGGCGGAAAACTAAAAAGTAGACAATCAGGCCTATTCTGAACTCCGCCGGAATTGATTCCGCTGGAATTTTTTTACATCGGTAGCATAAACTCCGTTCCGCTCCGTCGGAACGGAGAGAAATTTCGAAATTACAATTCCGCTGGAATTTTGGTATCATGAACTCCAGCGGAATGCTAAAAGTTGGGCATAATCTCTCCGCGAGAAATTGTTGACGGAGGTTCACGGAACGGTGCGGTTTTGTGTTAAATTTTGTTTTTTTGTTTGTTTTGGTGTTTTAAAAAGTGCGTATATTGGAGAGACTATTGGCAGCAGCTTCAGGAATGAATGTTACTGTACAAATTTGTTTAATTTTTTTTATTTTAATTTTTCGAATTCCAATATTTACTTTATTTAAGAAAAGTTTGAATTTATTTTAGTTTTTTTATGTTATATGAAAAAGGCTGTTACTTTCAATATTAATTTTATTTAAAAAGAGAATTCAACTTTTATTTACATCATTTTGTTTTTTATGATTTATAGAAAAGATTCCATTATATTAATTCGTATATTCGAAGCGTCCCTGCAGAGCCTTGAATTTTCTCCAACACGTACATTTTTCACAACAAAATTTTTAAACAAACAAATTTGTGACATTTAACAGCTGCTTTTTGGGTTTTCGAAATTATTTCACATCGGGCACCTCATTTCACTAATTCCGGCGGAGTTCATGATACCCTTAAAAATTCCGCTGGAATTTTCTCTCCGCCGGAATTGCAATTCCAGCGGAGTTCAGAATAGGCCTGAATATAACTGATCAACTTCGAATTTTTCACGTATGCGTAGTTTGCTTGACAAACTATGTGGCCATTTTGTAAAATAATATATATGGTGGTTCCAAGATGGCGGCCGATGTTTGCATTTGTGTTCCCTAACCATCGACATGGGTATTAAATGAAAGGGAATGACAGGTTGAATAGAATTAGCGGAGTGGCGTCATTCACAATTCAAAATGGCGGAAGACATGTAATAGACTAAATTACTCCTTAAGAATCGTTTCATATATAGATAGAGCACGTCATGAAAAATAGATGGCGGTTCCAAGATGGCGCCCGATTTTTGCGTTTTTGGACTTTATTGGAATTTACTCCTTAAGAATCGTTTGATATATAGAGACGAAAAAAGAAGGGGAGTAAAAATCAAGCGCTAACAAAAAACAACTTTTAATTTGATATTTACTATGATTACATGCCGGATTGAGGACTTGACTTGAGATCCAACTGACAGCTCAATCCGCGGCGACAGTTCATCAACTTGAGAGCTTGATTTCAAGCCGGCTTGAAATATACTTGACACTTCGCATAAGTTTGCTTCGACATACGGGATGGAACAAATGCTTTTTTCTCATTTATGTGCAGCTTATATGTATGTATAAATAAAATAAATTTATTAAGTGAATTGCACCGGAAGTGAATTGCACAATCAAGGGAGAACTAATTTCAAAACCCAAGCGCTGAAGCAGGGGTTACATGGCTTAGTTCAAGTCGATCCGACAAATTTTTCGGATCTACTTGAGTCAAGCTTATTTGAGGTCGATCTGATGATACATGTACTACGTTTTCATGACAGCTTGAGTACTCGAAAGCTTGAAAATCTCAAGAACTCGAGCGCGTATATGCTCTGCCTACTTGAAGCGGCATATTAGCTTGAAATGATTTTGAGTTCTTTAGCTGTCATTTGAAGTTACTATTATATTTCTTCCTTTTATCGTGCTTTTATTTCTTCATTAATATTTTTGCCTCCTCATATTCCAACAAATTACCTTTAGACACATTTACAAGTCTAAATTTCGCACTTTCGAGCACTCAAGCTTTCAAGCTCGGTTTACATGACAAGCACTCGAGCCGATCACAAAAATCTTTTTTATCGACTCCAGTCGAGATGCTTGCGTTTACATTTGTACTTGAAGTACGCTTCAAGTAAGCTTCAAGCTGTCATGGAAACGCACTAATGACTTTCAGTCTACTTAAAGCTGACTTCAAGTATGCATGTAATCAAGGTAATTGACCCCCTTCCATACAACCGATAAACTTTAAATTTTGCACATACATATATATTTTGGTTTAAAAATATAAATAAAAAGATTATAATTTTAAGGTTAATAACAATTTTTAACACAATAATAGAGTCAAGTAAAAATTGAGCACTATCCTTTAAGTTTAGAACTTTAGTATCACGCACAACTGATAAATACAGTATAAAATTTCTTTCACTTTGATTTGCTTCCTCTACTTTAACTTCCTTCAAAAATCAACCGACTCCTGACACTATTCCTTCCCTCCTTACAAATTCTAAAACCAGCCTAACTACACAATAGATGCGGTAAGATGTACCGAAATTATCTCTCGCACATGAAATGATTATACTGTAATCTGATACAACAATGTTGATTCAACAAGGTAAGCTCATAAGAGAAAAAAGCTTTTGCCGTGACGTCACTCAGATCTTTTTCAAACAGATTTGTATGGTATAAAATAGGTTTTCAATTAAAAAACGCTTATTTTAAGAGAAATATTTTTGCAATTTTTTATTTCTATTCTTTCGTTGTTGATTTTTAATATTATTATTTAAATTTTTAATTCTGCAATATAATCTACATCTAAAAAACAAAGATTTTACATTATCTGGTAAATTCGCATGTTGTGACTTTCTTAGCGGATTTTTTATATAATTTCTTTTTATTCTAATTTAGATTTTATTATAATTTTGAAAAATGTTTTCTTATTCAGCAGCTTTGTAACGCGTTTTTATTTAATATTTTTTAAAAATTGAAGGCAATATTCTAGAATTCAGAGTATAACTTTCTTCACTGAAATGTACTGAACATATACCTAGTTTATAGCTACTCCCAAAATAATTCGAATTATGGATCATCCAAAATTTTTTACCCTATAAACGAGGTAATTCGAATTATGGCTTCTTAAAGCCATAATTATAAGAATGTATTTGTAAGAATCTGTTTTATAAAAAATACCCGTTTATACGCTAATTCGAAATTTCGACGTAACTTTGAGTTAAATCGATTTAATTTTTCTGCTATAAACTTGGTAATATAATAGCCTTTTGAAAACTAATTTTATTTTTGTCGCACATTTCACTCTACAATTTTGATATATGTATGTATCTTGATTTTTAGGAAACGTAAAATATTGAAAATTTGTTATTGCAGCATTTGGTTTCTTATTATTCTTATATTTGCAACCTCTTATGCCGGTTTCCCACCAAACAGACAAAATAAGAAACAGAAAAAAAAACTGTTGTTGTCAACAAAATATCAATGTTTTGCAAAACTCTAACAATTTTGAGAACATTTTTGTACGGGAATAGTGTTTTTAAAAACAAAACGTTGTCCCATCTCGAGTGGGTAGTTAAAAACAAACAAAATGTTTAAAAATAAAACTGTTTTTTGAAACTCTCTGTTTGGTGGAAATCCATCATAACATTGCTTTAAACCATGATGATTAATTGTCTTCAATATCTGTTATTTATTTTTTTAATTTTATATTGATTATAAACAATAATTTTGAATGAATACCTCTTACAAAAGAATTAACTTTTAAATGGTAGAGAGTTAAAAGATCTTGATGACATCAAAGCTTTTCAAGATGGAAACAGAACTTTTCCTCATGAGCTTATATTTAACAAAAAAAAAATGATTAACTGATTTCTATTAAATTATTGAATTGTTAATTCTTGTTGCTTTGATGATTGAAGTTTATTTCTCATCCAACATATATAGCTCTCTTGAAAATGCAATCTGACCATTTTGTAAAAAAACCAAGATGGCGGTTCAAAGCTAGCGGCCAATTTTGTATTTGCGTTCCCAGACCACCGACATGGGTATTGTGATGATTTATGCGCCATCTGTTTGTCAAAAAGCTTAATTAACGATTGTCGGTAACAACACTCTGGTTGATGTCTGAACTAATGATTTATATTGTGATGATTATGCGCCATCTGTTTGTCGAGAGGATGAATCAACGATTTTCGGTTGTTGTCTGAATTAAGAATTTATGTACTAAACTAACGAGCGATAAGCGAAGACAACTTCAAGCTGGTCGAAACTAAAAGAAATATAGAACATACCACAAGGAACCAGAAAACGAAGGTTCCAGAAAGTAGACAAAGGTGGAGCTGCCTATATAAAAGCGCCTGGCAGCCGCTATCGAGTCAGTTTTGATTATAAAGGCGATACAAGTGTTTTAAAGTGAGAACAGTGAAAAGTAGTGAAATAAAAAGCGATAATTAGAATTGAATAGTGCGAAATATTAAATTTGCTAGTGATTATAGTAAACTCTAAGAATTGTGTTTAGTTTTAAATTGTGTTTGGTTTGTGATAAATAAATTATTGTGTGGATTATTAAAAAGTGTATTCCTTAATTAATCCTACGAATCCGTTAAGCCGTAAAAACGTAACAATTGGTGTCAGAAGTGGGATTAATTAAGAGATAAGTGAAATAAGCGAAATAAGTGAACTTGAACAATAATTGTGATTGGAATTTAAATTTTGTGCGTGAGAAAGAAGGACTTATTAATAAAATGGGTCGAAAGCTAGTGGATTTGCGCACTGTAGAGTTAAAAAAAGAATTAAGTAAACGCTCGTTGTCAACGGTGGGGGCTAAAAGTTCCCTAACCGCCCTGCTTCGAGAAGCTATGGTGAACGAAGGGAAGGATCCTGAAACCTACATGTTTGAAGACGAGGTAGAAGCGGAGCCAGAAGAAACGACAGTGAGTATGGCAGAACTTTTTAAAACATTGATGGTGATGAAGGAGGCGCAAGAACGTGCATCGGCAGAGATGAAGGAAGCGACAACCGAGATGAAAGAAGCGCAAGAACGGTCATCAGCAGAGATGAAGGAAGCGCAAGAACGGTCATCAGCAGAGATGAAAGAGGCGACAACAGAGATCAAGGCGGAAATCAGTGGCGGGGGGGCAGAGGGGGCCATGGCCCCGGGCGGCGTAGATGTTGGGGGCGGCAGCCAAACTGGGCCGAGCTAGAGATCCTGCCGGCAACATCAGGCCCTAACCATTACCACATTGAGCACGATGTTCTCGCTGATAGTGTCTACAAGCCAAATCTAAATGGGACGGGAAGTGAAGTGAGGTGAATTTGGTCTCTCATGTTTCTCGCGTTCAACTCATGAATAACTCATGCATGGACCTTCTTTTTGTATCTATGTTGGTGTAAATGGTTCAAAACACTTGTGTGGATAATACCTAACAAACATATATTCCTTATGAATGGAGTCCGTGTCATTTAAGATTCTCATCTTTTATAACGCGGGCTGTAAATGCTGAAGTTTGAGAAGGGCTCCAACAGCTTCCGCATTTGTCGTTAAAATGGCCTGCAATAGTTTAGGGCTGCGATGAGTGGAAATTAAACCTCCAGATATTGGACAGAGAACAGTTTAAAGCTTAAGCTCGTGAGTCTATGAGACTTTCTATCTAAAGACTGAAAGAAATTACAGAGAGAAATGACTGATTCCAGCTCTCTGGGTTTGTTAAAGTTTATAGTTTAGGCCAACCCTGAAGCACGGATATAGCCTGCGCCAAAACAAATGGAAATCTAAAAATCGTTTTTTTATGCGCAGTGAAAGTCTCAAATCCTCACCTAGAAAGTAGATTCGAAAAGAAAAGTGCACCCTGTTCTTCCGTTCGTTTAAAATCCCAAATCAACCGCTCATTTATATTCTCAATCACAATTCAATCCTTCTCCCTACGACTCTTGTCCTGGTCAGATACTATGGTGGAGTGTTGTTCCCCGTAAACAAGTCTCAAAAGGGAAATTAAAATACTCGTGCACTTATATTTTACCTATACACAGAATGTTAATGTATGTGGAATTGTCATTTTCTCGCCTCCGCGTAAAATTCCCAATTATTTTGGCGCACACTATACCGCACATTCATTAGTTACATATAATTCATTGCGTTTACATGATGCCTTGAATTCTTGGATTGAAAATTACTTGAAATTGAAGTTGCGTTTTCGATTCATTGATTAAAAATTATTGAAAATCTACAATGTCCATGTTAACATTAATCTAGCTCTAGAAATCTAATCTAGCTTTCTTACTAATAGAACAAGTGGTATAAATTAACATTGGCTTTTGTCTTAAAAAGTTCGCTTTGCAAAAAACACGCAGAAAATAAAGTTTTAAATTAGTAGTTGAACTTCCTGAGACGCCCTTATTTTATTTCCTTTTCAAATAATGAATTTTCAACATCGCAGACTTTTTACCAATTCAATTCGAAAGTAAGGGGCGGCAAATTTATGGCTGGCCCCGGGTGGCAGAAATCCACGCTACGCCACTGGCGGAAATGTTGGCGTTAAAAGATGAACAGAAATTATTAGCAGTAGCTCATGAACGCTCGTTAGCAGAACTCAAAGAGTCTATGGAAGAACAGAGAAACCAGATGGAGCAGAAATTCGAACTAATGTCACTCTCTGTTGACAAAAAGCTGGAAAATCTCGAATCTTCCATTAAAGCAAATGTAGAGAATGATCTGGAAAAGCTCGAAAATTCCGTGAGGGAAAATGATGAAAAGTTGAAGATTGAGCTAGAATAGCCCTAACTATAATGATCTTAAGACATCATAAGATTCTTCGTCAAATTCTCTTAAGACTGGTTAATTATCTGTCAAATCTTAAGCTCAGCTATAATAGCCTTAAGACGTTTTGACATTTGTAAAAGGTAAACAAATCGAGTCTGGGAAACCGTCCAATAAATTAAAAAAATGGAAATTAACAATAGTTTTAATGAAGAACTGATTGAATTAGTTCAAAACTGTTTTTTTAATGTCTCTATTAATTTTTCTTACACAACACGATCTAGGTTTTTTTCATATCTTCTACCAATTTTACTAATAACGCCAAATTATTTAATAACTCCAAATTATTCATTTTGCAAAAAAACGTTTTCTGCAACTAGAAACACTATAGAAAATTACACTTTTCTTATGATTGCTTAAGATTTGTACGCTCGTTACCGTACATTAAAGACTTGACGAAAGATTGGAAAAGTTAACGAAAGATTGCTTAAGGCCATTATAGTTGGTATTATGACATTTCATAGGAGCGTAAAAAATCTTAAGGTATCTTAAGACCATTATAGTTAGGGCTAATCGGTCAGAGCCGAGCTAGAAAGGGTAAAGATTCACCACCCAGCGACGGCATCTCACGAAGTCATCGGAGTTAGGAAACTGCAGCCTCCAACTTTCGACGGGCAAAGCCCATGGTCTACTTATAAGCTCCAATTCGAAGCAGCAGCAGCAGGCAATTGCTGGACTGAGGAGGAGAAAGCAATGGCCTTAACGTTGTCACTAAGGGGCACCGCAGCAGAAATATTGCAGTCAATACCAGCAGAACATCGCAACAGCTACGAGTTCTTAGTTCAAGCGCTGGAAATGCGTTACGGTGATCAGCACATGCAAGAGGTTTATCGACTTCAACTTCGCAATCGACTTCAAAAGCCAGGAGAAACTTTACAACAACTATGCGCCGATATCGAGAGGTTAGTGCATCTGGCTTATCCTAGCTTCGGCCAAGACTACATCAACGAAGTAGCAAGAGAGGCTTTCCTTAACTCTTTTGCTGACCGGGATCTACAACAGGCAGCCAGATTGGCCGGAAAGAAGAATACCGCAGAAGTTTTGGCATATGCTCTGGCATACGAGGCAGCGAAGCAAGCATCAAGAAGTGCGGTCCACCTCAGGGGAATCAATATGACTGAGAACATTTGCCATCGAGTCAACACCTCGGAAGTACGTCGTCGTCTACGATGCTGGAACTGTGGCGAGCCGGGCCATTTACAAAGGAGTTGCCGAAAGCGAAGGAGAGTGGAATCGCCAGGGAGTAGGAGTGGCTCAACATGCTGTGAAAAATGTGGACAACGGCAGAAAGGCGACCGGAGGGAGTTAGTGGGGAAAATGGAGACCCCTGATGTCATCGTCAACATCACCCAACTGCAGCGTGGCAACAACAGCCTTGTCATCGAGGGGAAAGTTGGTGATGAACAATACACAATTACCGTGGATACAGGTGCTTCAAGATCTGTCATCAGGGCTGATTTGGTCGGTAGAAAGTGGCTGAAAAGCGCGGACCAGTACATCCTGAAAACTGTAACAGGAGAGCCAGTGAAATTACATGGGGAAACAATGATGGACGTGGTACTCGGCGACATTAAGTTTACACATTCGTTCCTGGTAGCTGACATAGTAGACGAGTGTATTCTTGGTTTGGACTTTATGACAACACACGGTATACTATTGGACCTTGGAGAATTGATGATGAAACACCGCAACCGGGGAATTCCAATGGATACTGCACTGTCCCGGCGACCATGCGAACCAGGTTTTAAGTATCGTTGGCGTATTGAGGAAAAATGTCAAAAGACGACTGCTGAGCCAAGCATAAAATATGAGGACCAAGGAATTCGAGATGCGCAACGCGACGACCCGGACATTTCTGCGATTTTGTCATGGAAAGAACACAACGAGAAGCCTAGATGGAAAGACATCGCAGAGAGAAGTGAAATCCTGAAGAGCTATTGGGCCCAATGGGATTCATTGCATATCGAAGGAGGAGTATTGAAGCGCAAATGGGAAACAGCTGATGGTACCTCTCATCGAATGCAGGTGCTGGTCGCTCGTGCTGGAATAACAGATATTCTCGAGGAGTGTCATAATAGCCCGTCAGGAGGACATTTGGGAGTCAACAAAACTCTGGCAAAAGTAAAGGAGCGATTCTATTGGCTTCATATGCGGGAGGATGTTACGAACTGGTGTCGTAAATGTGCAGTTTGTGCCGGCAGTAAGAGCCCTCGAGTCAGAGCGAAAGAAGAAACGCGACAATACAACGTTGGGAGCTCAGTTGAGAAAATCGGAAGGGAGAATCCTAAGACGGCCAGTGATAGGATGAAACCAAGGTACGACCTCCGAGCAAACTGTAGCGGATTCCAGGAAGGTGACCTCGTTTGGCTGTTCAACCCTCGAAGACGGAAAGGCAAGTCTCCGAAACTTCAGCGTCAGTGGGAGGGGCCCTATAAAATCCTAACACGGATCAACGATGTGGTCTACAGGATTCAACAAGGACCCAAAGCAAAGAAGAAGATTGTGCACATAGACAGGCTGTGCCCATATCATCAGCCGGATCCAGGATGGACAACTGTTCGGGACGAACAGTCCTAAGAAGGGGGCAATGTGATGATTATGCGCCATCTGTTTGTCGAGAGGATGAATCAACGATTTTCGGTTGTTGTCTGAATTAAGAATTTATGTACTAAACTAACGAGCGATAAGCGAAGACAACTTCAAGCTGGTCGAAACTAAAAGAAATATAGAACATACCACAAGGAACCAGAAAACGAAGGTTCCAGAAAGTAGACAAAGGTGGACCTGCCTATATAAAAGCGCCTGGCAGCCGCTATCGAGTCAGTTTTGATTATAAAGGCGATACAAGTGTTTTAAAGTGAGAACAGTGAAAAGTAGTGAAATAAAAATCGATAATTAGAATTGAATAGTGCGAAATATTAAATTTGCTAGTGATTATAGTGAACTCTAAGAATTGTGTTTAGTTTTAAATTGTGTTTGGTTTGTGATAAATAAATTATTGTGTGGATTATTAAAAAGTGTATTCCTTAATTAATCCTACGAATCCGTTAAGCCGTAAAAACGTAACAATATACTAAACTAAAATTGCAACTTCAAGCTTCTGGACGAAAAGAAAAGAACATACCACTAGGCTCGAGAAAAGGGACGAAGGTTCCAGAAGTTAGATAAAGGTGGAGCTTGGATATAAAAGCTTGCAGGCGCTGAGAAAGTCAGTTTTGGTTTGAAAGGCGATAAAAGTGTTCTAAAGTGAGAACAGTGAAAAGTGGTGATTTAAAAGAGAATTATAAAGCGATAGATAGAATTTAATAGTGCGAGTTATTAAAGTGAAAGTGATTATAGTGAACTGTAAGAATTGTGTTTGTAATTAAATTGTGTTTTGGTTTGTAATAAATAAATTATTGTGTGGATAATTAAAAAGTGTATTCCTTAATTAATCCTACGAATCCATTAAGCCGGAAAAACGTAACAATTGGTGTCAGAAGTGGGATTAATGAAGAGATAAGTGAAATAAGTGAATTTTTTTCAACTATTGTGACCGGAGTTTAATTTTTGTGAGTACGAACTAAAGACATAATAATAAAATGGGTCGAAAATTAGTGGATTTGCGCATTGTGGAGTTGAAAAGAGAATTAAGTAAACGGTCGTTGTCGACGGTGGGGGCTAAAAACTCCCTAACCGCCCTGCTTCGAGAAGCTATGATGAACGAAGGTAAGGATCCTGAAACCTACATGTTTGAAGCCGAAGTAGAAGCAGAACCAGAAGAATCGACAGTGAATATGGCAGAACTTTTTAAGACATTGATGGTGATGAAGGAGGCGCAAGAACGGTCTTCAGCTGCGAAAACGTGCATCAGCAGAGATGAAAGAAGCGACAGCCGATATGAAGGAAGCGCAAGAACGGACATCCGCAGAGATGAAAGAAGTGACAACAGAGATCAAGGCGGAAGTGTTGGCGTTAAAATATGACCAGAAATTATGACCAGAAATTATTAGCAATAGCTCATGAACGCTCGTTAGCAGAACTCAAAGAGTCTATGGAAGAACAGAGGAACCAGATGGAGCAGAAATTCGAACTAATGTCACTCTCTGTTGACAAAAAGCTGGAAAACCTCGAATCTTCCATTAAAGCAAATGTAGAGAACGACCTGGAAAAGCTCGAAAATTCCATGAGGGAAAATGATGAAAAGTTGAAGATTGAGCTAGAATCTGTCAGAGCCGAGCTAGAAAGAGTAAAGATTCACCACCCAGCGACGGCATCTTACGAAGTCATCGGAGTTATGAAAGTGCAGCCTCCAACTTTCGACGGGCAAAGCCCATGGTCTACTTATAAGCTTCAATTCGAAGCAGCAGCAGGCAATTTCTGGACTAAGGGGAAAAGCAACGGCCTTAACGTTGTCACTAAGGAGCACAGCAGCAGAAATTTTGCAGTCAGCAACAGCTATAGGTTCTTAGTTCAAGCGTTGGAAATGCGTTACGGTGATCAGCACCTGCAAGAGGTTTATCGACTTCAACTTCGAAATAGACTTCAAAAGCCAGGAGAAACTTTACAACAACTATGCGCCGATATCGAGAGGTTAGTGCATCTGGCTTACCCTAGTTTCGGCCAAGACTACATCAACGAAGTAGCAAGAGAGGCTTTTCTTAACTCTTTTGCCGACCAAGATCTACAACAAGCAGCCAGATTGGCCGGAAAGAAGAATACCGCTGAAGTTTTGGCATATGCTCTGGCATACGAGGCAGCGAAGGAAGCATCAAGAAGTGCAGTCCGCCTTAGAGAGATCCACACAACAGAGGATAGTTGCAACAGAATGAATGCAACGGAAGTACGCGGTCGACTCCGATGTTGGAACTGTGGTGATACGGGCCATCTCCAAAGGAGTTATCGAAAGCGAAGGAGAGTGGAATCTCCAGGGAGTAGAAGTGGCTCAACATGCTGTGAAAAATGTGGACAACGGGAGAAGGGCGACCGGAGGGAGTTGGTGGGGAAAATTTAGACCTCTGATGTCTTCAACATCACCCAACTGCAGCGTAGCAACAACAGCCTTGTAATCGAGGGGAAAGTTGGTGATGAACAATGCACAATTACCGTGGATACAGGTGCTTCAAGATCTGTCCTCCGGGCTGATTTGGTCGGTAGAAAGTGGCTGAAGAACGCGGACCAGTACATTTTGAAAACGGTAACCGGAGAAAAAGTGAGATTACATGGGGAGACAATGATGGATGTGGTGCTTGGCGACATTGAGTTTACACATTCGTTCCTGGTAGCTGACATAGTAGACGAGTGTATTCTTGGTTTGGACTTTGAAGTGGACTTTGGACTTTGACACACGGATTACTATTGGATATTGGAGAAGGGATGATGAAACACCGCAACAGGGGAATTCCAATGGATACTGCACTGTCCCGGCGACCATGCGAACCAGGTTTTAAGTATCGTTGGCATATTGAGGAAAAGTGTCAAAAGACGACTGCTGAGCCAAGCATAAAATATGAGGACCAGGGAATTCGAGATGCACAACGCGACGACCCGGACATTTCTGCGATTTTGTCCTGGAAAGAATACGAGGAAAAGCCTGAATGGAAGGACATTGCAGAGAGGAGCGAGACCCTGAACATTGAGCGAGGAGTATTAAAACGCAAATGGGAAACCGCTGACGTACCTCTCATCGAATGCAGGTATTAGTCCCTCGCGTTAGAATAAGAGATATTCTCGAGGAGTGTCATAATGGCGCATCAGGAGGACATCTGGGAGTCAATAAAACTTTGGCAAAAATAAGAGATAGATTCTATTGGCTTCACATGCGAGACGATGTTGCAGACTGGTGCCGTAAATGCACAACTTGTACCAGCAGCAAGGGCCCTCGAGTAAGAACAAAAGGAGAAATGCAGCAATATAACGTGGGAGCCCCATTTGAAAGAATCGCAATCGATGTGGCGGGACCTTTTCCGGTGTCAGACCGAGGAAATCGTTATATTTTGGTGGTCATGGACTACTTCAGTAAGTGGCCCGAAGCATATGCCATTCCAAATCAGGAAGCAATCACTGTTGCAGAGGAATTAGTGAACAATTGGATCTGCAGATTTGGTGTTCCTCATGAGCTTCACTCTGACCAAGGGAGAAACTTTGAATCTCAAGTTTTTCAAGAAGTACATATGTAAGATTCTCGGGGTGAAGAAGACCAGGACGACGCCCCTTCATCCCCAGTCCGATGGAATGGTAGAGCGATTCAACAGGACAATGCTAGAACATCTAAGGAAAGTTGTTAGTGAGCACCAGCGTGACTGGGACAGTTACATCCCTATATTTCTAATGGCATATCGGACAGCGGTTCATAATTCCACAGGACAAACCCCTTGTAGTGTGATTTTTGGAAGACAAATCCGGCTGCCAAGCGACTTGAAATTTGGGACACCTGTTGAAAGCAACGAGTCTACTGGCGGTTACACAGGTGAACTTCGTGAGCGACTTGCAGATATCCATCAGCTTGCAAGGAAGAATCTTAAGATAGCCAGTGACAGGATGAAAACTAGGTACGACCTCCGAGCAAACTGTAGCGGATACCAGGAAGGTGACCTCGTTTGGCTGTTCAATCCTCGACGACGAAAAGGCAAGTCTCCGAAACTTCAGCGCCAGTGGGAGGGGCCCTATAAAATCCTAACACGGATCAACGACGTTGTCTACAGGATTCAACAAGGACCCAAAGCCAAGAAGAAGATTGTGCACATAGACAGGCTGTGCCCATATCATCAGCCGGATCCAGGATGGACAACTGTTCGAGACGAACAGTCCTAAGAAGGGGGCAATGTGATGATTTATGCGCCATCTGTTTGTCAAAAAGCATAATCAACGATTGTCGGTAACAACTCTGGTTGATGTCTGAACTAATGATTTATGTACTAAACTAAAATTGGAACGAGTGATAAGTGAAGACAACTTCAAGCTTCTGGACGAAAAGAAAAGAACATACCACTAGGCTCGAGAAAAGGGACGAAGGTTCCAGAAGTTAGATAAAGGTGGAGCTTGGATATAAAATATAAAAGCGGCTTGCAGGCGCTGAGAGAGTCAGTTTTGATTGGAAAGGCGATAAAAGTGTTCTAAAGTGAGAACAGTGAAAAGTGGTGATTTAAAAGAGAATTATAAAGCGATAGATAGAATAGTGCGAGTGAATAGTGAAAGTGATTATAGTGAACTGTAAGAATTGTGTTTGTAATAAAATTGTGTTTTGGTTTGTAATAAATAAATTATTGTGTGGATAATTAAAAAGTGTATTCTTTAATTAATCCTACGAATCCGTTAAGCCGGAAAAACGTAACAGTATCAAATAAGAGGGCATGACAGGTAGAATACAATTAGTGGTGTAGTGTCTTTCCAAATTCAAAGTGGTGGCCAACACAAAATGGCGGAAGACTAAAAAGTAGAAAATATAACAAATCAACTTCAAATTTTGCATATAAGCGTAGTTTGCTTGACAAAGCAATGCCACCATTTTCTAAAATACGGATAGGTTAGATTTGGTGAGATTCGGCTCGACCTCCTCCCCCTTAAGGCCTCACGTAATTAATGGACGACCCCTTATGGATTTTAAGGAATATTTTCAGGTTGTAAGAATGTCATTTCAGTTGAGAAAAGACTGTTTATCAAATACTCCAACTACGCTGGCTTACGTACTTTAATGCAAATGAAACGCATCTATGGTTTCCCTCCTTTGGACAATTGCTAGCAGAACCACCGTTTTTTAGCATTTCCATAATTTGCTCACATAAAAAATCGGACCTTTTTGGATACTTCCGTCTAAATAGAGGGCAACGCACTGACATGTAGTAATGGACTGCTGATTGACGATGCTGATTGGCACCATTTTTCTCCAGAAATAGAAAACCTTTTTTATGCAAACAAAAAATTTTTCTTCGAATTTAGGAGAAAATAAGTGATAAGAAATAAATTTCCATCACTCATTTTTATTTATTAGCAGTTTTTTCATTAGTTTTTGGTGCCATTTTTTTGTATGGGATTTTGCTCATTTAGCAGTCCATTACTATATGTCAGTGGCTCAAACTCAAGGTCCGTTCCGTCCGCTCCGCACGTTTTTTCTTTGTTATTTTTGACGTTCCGTCCGCTTGATTGTGGCTACCGCTCCGTTCGTTTCATGGAAAATTTATGGGAATATCAAATTTCCAACTTTTGAGCCTTAATTCCTAAGCGGTGTTTAGAACCGTATGAATATACGCAAGCTTTTCCCAATACACCTGCGCCAAGAAATTAAATGTAGGAGAAACTTTCTCGCAGGCGGCCGCCGCCAATCTCTTCGTGCCTTAATGAATTCTTATGCCGGGTTTCCACCAAACAGACAAAACAAGAAACACAAACAAAAACTGTTTTTGCCAACAAAAATGTCAATGTTTTTAAAAAACATTTTTGTCGGAGAATAGTGCTTTTACAAACAAAACACTGTCCCATCTTGAGTGGGTAAAGCAAAACAAAACAAAATTTTAAAAACAAAACAGTTTTTTAAAACTGTCTGTTTGGTGGAAACCCGGCATTACTGCCGTAGCAGGTGCCTTTTTTAAGTTGATGCATAATAAAAGCTCAGAAATTTCTTTTCGAGTTGTGAATAGTGATCAAATATTTTACAGTCCGCTACAAAAGTTGAATCTAAAAAAAGAACGTAAAGGTACAAACAGATTGGCGCGAATTTTGTCGCGGAGGCGGTGTCCGTTGCGGCAAAATCGATTAAAATACACGCACCACCATATATGCTACCACAAAGGCGCGGAGGCGACTTGTCGCGCGGACAAATTCGAGCTATTTCGAATTCTGCCGCTTGTCGCCCAGTGGTACCAACCATGACGAGCTAATTTAGTACCCATTTTTTGCTTTGAACTGCTGTCTGCCTGCAAATTGACAATTTGTTCGTGGCGGTTATTTTTAAATTTAATTCGTGATTTTTTTTTAGTTTTTTAATGCAATTTATTATAAAATGGCAAAAAAGAAATTTACCAATTATGGGGCATAAAAAGACTGTGTTGCAGGTATTTAAAACTAATTATTGTAATAAAATTAAACAAAAACAGTCAACAATAAAAAAAATTTGTCTCTATTTAGCAACTCAATGTGACGGTTAATTTAAGCTTCTGGAGGTACTTCAGGTTTATTTTTTAGTGAAATGTTTATATTTATCCCAGAGGAATTTAACATAGGATTAGAAACTATAAAATTCCGGAGCCGGAGGAAAAACAGGAGCCAAAGTAAAAGTAAAGTATTAAATTAATTTCTGGGAAAGTTTTTAGTTAAAGTTTTTGGTCAGATAAATTTTGAATTAAAACATGCTGAGGGTTCAAGCTGGAAATATTGATGATAGATATTTTAGGCGGAAACGCGGAAGGAGAATTTTTTAATACTTTCTATTGACGTAATATACATAGTTTAAACTTTCAGGTTGTGAGGCAAGTGGTATTTAATAGGCAAAAATAGGTTTTACGGAAAAGAGACGAAAGAATTTTGATCCAAAACTTCCCTGAATGACAACATACATATGACCGTTTCTTTTTCTTGTTAACAAGAAAAGTTCCTTCTCCATGACAAGGTGTTACACACCCATTCAGGGTCTTGTATCATAAAATGCGAATACGGGAAAACCCTGACTACCAGATTCTTGAGTCATCTTCATTCTTATATGAGCAATTTATTTATTTGCTGAGTATAGTCATAGGTGCAAGTTACACTATCCATCACTCGGTAATCACATCAAAACGGTTGGTGTATGATGCGGGTATTACACTAAGCATTCATTTTTCTACCTCTTTTTGTGTAAAGATTGTGATGCGTTTGTAGTTGTGCAATAAACGCGAAATAGAGGGAGAATTTCTCATAGTTTTCGCAGACCCCCGAGTACGATGTTATATTTGTGTTAGTGTAATGGAGGGTGAGTCTGGCAAATTTTCTGGCTCAAAAGTGAGGAGTCATATGACGTATGAAATGTACTTCCCTGCGACCCCTTGCCTAAAAACCGGTTTTGTGTATGGGGGTAATAAACGAAATGAATGATAGTGTAATTTGCACCATAAAGAATAAAGGGTTTAAAAACTAAATGGTGGGTTTCTCGCCCTTCTCTGTTTTAAAGAAGTATTTACGAGAGATAATTAACCATTTCGCTTTATTTATATTGCCTGTGTGAAATATTGTTCTTTGGAAACCATATGCCATGAACACATTATACACATTATACACAATGTGTAGGTGCCAATTAAAGTTCTTGTTCCATTATTGAAAATTTTTAAAAAACTACAATCACAATCACTAGCAACGTTTGAAATTTTAAAATCAACTGATATGGAATTTTTAAAACTAAGCTGTTTAAGGTCCTATAAATGGGAAAAACAATTTCGAACAAACCCACCCTTTTATTTTAATTTTTCGGGTAATATTCGGTGAAGGAAAAATACCATTAAGCAACCCAATGTAAACAACAAATCGCCCATTGTTTACTTACAGGTAAACTTATATAATGTAATATCATAAATCAGGTCATGGAACTACCCTCTTTCAAATCAAACCCTTTAATTTTTAAATTCTAAGTAATTTTGGGTACATGGGAAATGTCATTATGCAATTCAATGTAAAAAACAAACCGCCAACTCCTAGTTGAAGGTAAAATTATCTAATTTAGTACCATAAAACAAGTCAAGGAACCACCCTCTTCAAATAAAACATTTTAGTTTCAGGTAATTTTCTGTAAATGGCAAAATATTATCTAACACCACAATTCTTCTTTTTTTAATTCCAAGTAAATTTTGCTTTATTCAAATATTGAAAAAAAAAAAAAAAATAAATATACTAAAATATTGAAAGTAGCTTAAATTTTTATTTCTAGGTAAGAGCACAGTTATAATTAAGGATCATGTGTTTTCACATAATAAATAATTAAAAAAGTACAAAATAAATTCATTATATTATATTTACATTAAAAATTTCAAATTCATTTATTTAAATTCCATCGTCTGTTACATTCCGTTAAATTGTCCGCGCCGCGCCAATCTGTTAGCTAAGGCGGAATCTAAAATCCGTCGAGCGGCGCGGCAAAAGTTGTCGCGCCAATCTGTTTCTACCTTAATTGTTAAAAATTAAAAAAGCTCCAAGCCGCAAAGCAAATGTCAAAAGCCCGCTGACTTGAAACGAGGGATAAAGAGAGTGATAGTATCTATTTAAAAGTGAAATCTGTTTTTATTTGGTATATTGTTTAACAAGGTGAAGAATATATTTATTAACAAAACAAAACAATGAAATTGAAACAAAATAAAATATTAATTGTCATTTTGTAGTGTTGTGTAGGTGGGAGTTAGGATATTGCGGAGTATTATGATGATGCTTCTTGTGGTTAGAGATAAACCATGAAATGATTGAAATAAAACCGATGACTCATCGGGTTTTGTTTACAAAAGCTCTTTGAACAATTCGAAGTATATGCGCTGTAGATAGTGTTGCCAGATCCGATTTGTTTTACATCGGGGTAGAAGGTAAAACAAATCGGGATTTTAGGATTGTAGATCGAGACAAACAAAAAAAGTTAAAGTTTAATTTATTGCGTTCTGCAACTAATATTACTAGTACCTACATCTGAATTTAATCCTACATAATAATAGTCAGACATGCTGGACTAGTAGAAATTACAAAATATTGCAATAAAATCGTAGTTTAAGTGTTCATGTGGTTTAAAAGTTTAAATAGTTTATTTTTAATTAAAATTATATTTTTGATTAGATTTTGCTGCCTTTATGATGGCCTTGCTTTTCATAACGTAGTTATAAAATTCACTGCAAGCCATGCCAAAGTTGGTTTTAATTTGAGTTCCTGCTTTGACATGCTCGAGTGTCAAACGGTTTCGCCTATCGGACCAAATTAAGTTAGCTTGGGTATTGAAGCCATAAAAGAAGATTTGCGAAGTCTTGATTGTCTTTAAAAATGTTGTGCCATTTTTGTAGCTGCGTCAAGTCTTTGTTTTGCACTGCTGCCTTCACTACTTCTTTGACTTTAAATACATACTTCTTCATAAAGTTGATCAATGTCGAAGAACGTATCAATTTTTAGATTTTCGATAATGTTAACCATTGACCCGTAAGTGAATGGGTCGTCCTGGAGAGAAAATGGTTTACATAAGTCCAATCTGCTATCCTTGAGTTCGTAATGTAATGTAGAACAGTTTTGTACCACGCACAACAGTCTTTTCTATTTTCATAACTTTATCATAGGGCAACTTTTTAAATAAGCTGTTGCATGTGAATCCCACAAATTCATCTTCCATCCTCTGCCTCAATTTTTCACTTAGATCAACCATTATTTCATGACCTTCGAAACACAGTAATGCTTTGTTTTGAAGAAGTATTACTGCATCCTGTAAGTTTTTTAGTTCATTTTGGCAAAAGATACAATTAAAACTCTTAAAAGACACTTAATCACTTTTTTTTTTTCATTTTTCTTAATTAAATCACTAACGAACTAATCACATCTTATCTACGTGCAGTTAAAAGTAATAAAATACGAAAACAGTCCCGAAAGTATTGTGCGCCATTAAATTCTAAGCAAAAATGTCGAATTTTGGGCCACAAAAAAACCTAACCTAAAATCACTTATTTACTGATATTTTATAATTAAAACACTAAATCACAAATCACTGGTAATCCTTTTCAATTTTTGCAGTAAAAAGTTATAAAATACAATGTTTTATTCACTTTTTACTGCAAAAGTAAACACAAAAATTCTGCGCGTACGGCTTCCGCGCCTGTTACTCCGGTGTGCGGTGACTTTTGGGCCTGAGACCAACACCACGAAAAATTCATCTACGTGGCCTGTAGTTGAGAGGGTCTTGGATGCGTGCTATTTTGAGCGCATGTGCCATAGTCTCGTCATAGTGATGTGATGCGTAATTTATTTATTTTTTCTAATAATAATGGTTTTTAATAAATTTATTGATTTATCGGGACATTTATTGTCCCGATCAGGTGCAAATTGGGACTCGTCCTCAGACCATGAAAATCGGGACGTTCCGCGCAAATCGGGACATCTGGCAAGACTAGCTGTACAATAGTTGCTATGCATGTTTATTTTATGTAGTAGCTAACCCGGGGGCTAGACGATTAATTTTTCAATTGCAATAGTGCATTGCAGCATTAAAATTGATCGTCTAGCCCCTGTTGCAATATTGCATACAATATTGTAAATACAATGGCTCATATGCAAGAAATTCAGATATTTATTAATACAAAATGGCGGAAAATGGAAAATCCTAAACAGTGGTGATTGCTTGATGCGGGATTATTTAATTGGACGAGAATTACCATAAATTGTTTTTACAAAGTAAAAGTTGAGGCTGTTAACTATTTTTTTATTACAAAATGACTAAATTAACGAAAATTAGTACAAAAAACGAACAACTACCTCAGGGAGACTATACAAGGAGATATAACTCTTATGGGGAAAATAACCGGAAATTGATGCGTAGCAGAAAATAAACTTCTAGTTCCTTTTTGGCCACAGATGTCGCCTAAAGCTGACGTGTTAGCTGAATTTTACCCATTTCGACGATTTCGTCAAAATTGTCAGTCGAAAAGCAAAAAAAAATCATTGGGAATTAATAAAAATTCATTGGAAAATCCATAAAATGGTTAAATACGAAAAATCAGAAGCTGATTTTTCAAGTTAGGCGTAAACATAAAATATTTTAATAGTTAACGAACTTGGCCATGAACCGGATGAATATAATCCGCCGTGCTTTTTGGGGTACATGTGACTGTGGCGCCCTCATTAATCAAACGGAAAGTGACAACACGGAGTTATATCTCCTTATACAGGGTGTTCCAGACCACCCGTCCAGGTTGATTATTCTGAAGAGTTTCAAAAAAAAGTCTGAACAAAAAAACACGTATTCAATATTTTTTGAAACTCTATCCAACCATACCAAAAACACCCCCCACCCCCTACCCTTTGTTAGGGGTAGGGGGTGCAACTTTAAAAAATCAAATGGTAACCCTTAATTTTTTTTGCAGATTTGGATTTGTCGGAAAAAAAGACAAACATTTTGTTTGAGACATTTTTTTCGATTTGCGTTAGATGGCGCTGCAATCGACCAAAAACCGCTCCTAATTTACATAAGTAAAAATGAATTTCTATTTTGTTATTTTAATTTTTTTTAAATTTACTACAGAAAAAATTTATTTCTGTTTTGTTTTTTCTATTTTATTATGATTTTGAAGTTTTTTCTGTAGTAAATTTAAAAAAAATTAAAATAACAAAATAGAAATTCATTTTTACTTATGTAAATTAGGAACGGTTTTTGGTCGATTGCAGCGCCATCTAACGCAAATCGAAAAAAATGTCTCAAACAAAATGTTTGTCTTTTTTTCCGACAAATCCAAATCTGCAAAAAAAATTAAGGGTTACCATTTGATTTTTTAAAGTTGCACCCCCTACCCCTAACAAAGGGTAGGGGGTGGGGGGTGTTTTTGGTATGGTTGGATAGAATTTCAAAAAATATTGAATACGTGTTTTTTTGTTCAGACTTTTTTTTGAAACTCTTCAGAATAATCAACCTGGACGGGTGGTCTGGAACACCCTGTATAGTCTCCCTGAACTACCTCCTGCGCAGTTCTTGTAAGACCGGTTCTACACGTACAACTCTCGTTCAACTTCAACACTTTCTTCTCTTTCGCTCGCATGCAATTGTGAGAGGGGTAAGATTATTTCTTTCGTAAGTTGCATGCGAGCAAAAGAGAAAAAAGTGTTGAAGTTGAACGAAAAGTTGAACGTGTACAACCGGTCTAAGAATGAAATTGCAATTGCAATGAAATTCCTCCCGATAAAACTTTGACATGCAATATTTCAAATTGCAATTGCAGACAAATTGATCGTCTGGCTGCCGGGTAAGAGGACTTAGCTGAATTGTAAGTATGTTAAGTTATGGTGGTGATTGCACCTCCTCATAAGTTTCGAAGCGGTTTTTTAAGTAGAAAATAACTAAGTTTCCTTTGTAATTCACACTATTTTGCTCCGGCCGCACCGGCCTCAGTTCAATTCAATCGATATTAGTGGCTACACCGGCAGTTCAGAAAGCTTCGTGTCTGAGGTATAATTTTTGTGAAATGAGAACTGTCAAATGGCATTGTAAGAACGGTGCAAAGTAATTGCGCCTAAACGCGCCCTATAACAAAAGCGAGCAACGTCACTCGGTTTATTTAAAAGCCCAAATTACCGGCTCATTTATATCTCAATCGCAATTCAATCAGTCTCACTGCGGCTCTTGCCGTGGTTAGATGCCGTGAAGAAGCGTTGTCGCCCGTAAACAAATTTCGAAGGGGAAAGTACGCTTGGGTTTTATCGCAACCTTCTATATTACAAGCCAGGGAGATTATATCCATAAAGCAGGAATGGACTGCTGATTGACAATGCTAAATGGCACCATTTTTCTCCAGGATTAGAAAACCTTTTTAACCGACTTCAGAAAAAGAGGAGGTTACTCAATTCGACGTGTAGGTATTTTGTGGTCCTGTTAACGCATAACTTTGTAACCCAATAACTTTTTTGCTTTTTTTTTGGTTCATTTGAAGGGGGAGCTTCCCACGGTGGTCCCGTTAAATTTTTTCTAAATTCTGATAACGGAGTTCGAAGTTAGGCAGAAAAAACTGTTAAATTCAACCTGTTAAAGTTCAACCTAAACATTTCATGGGCACCGAACAAATTACTTTATTGTTGTAAACCTGTCAGCAGGCCGATGGCGGAGTGGGTAGAGCGTCGGATTGTTAGTTTTGCTAACACGAGCCCGTGGAAGCTCGTCGCCTGGACGGAGTACATCCGAGGCAGGTCCTCCGCTGTACCCCGTCCGGATAGTTTTGTGTTTAGGTTAATTAGCTTGTAAGTAAGTGGTGCGAGCTTTCACGAACTTGAGCTCTAGCATCACTCGAGTCTGTGGAAGCCCGTCGCCTGGACGGGGGTCACCTGAGACGATTTTATCGTCTCCGCTGCCCCCCGCCCAGATAGTGCTAGATCTAAGTCATAGAATTAAGTAGTTGTAAGGTTTTATATAAAATAAATATAGTGTCTAAGTTTTTTTTCCAATTTGTCTTAGAATTAAGTTGATATTGATAATGTTTTCCTTTTAGAGATAAAATATAATTATAAAATAGATAAGTTTTAGCCGAAAGGCATAAGCTAATTTAAGACATAGATTAATTTAGAGTGCCTGCTGAGGGCCAGTAAGTTAGATAGATTAGAATAGGCTAGATTAATTAACTTAAGCATTAGTTAAATTTATATTAGATAGATGTTAAGGTAAATAAAATGCTTATTTAAAAAAAAAAAAAAAGAGCGTCGGATCTTCGATTCAGCGTTTCAGGTTCGATTCCGGTCGGGGCAGCCGGTTTTTTTCTTTTTCTCTTTTTATTTTTTCTGAAATGATTTATTAACATATTGGTCAGCGGCCGATAGTACTTGACATAGCGCAAAGGGCTAGAGTCGAGTATTCTTGTCTGTGGGATCTGTGGGGTGCGAGTTCGATCCTTGGGCTCGCGGTGCTATTTTTTTCTATATATCGACAAAATAATTATTTTTTAATTTCCTTCGGGGAATTTTGTTCCATATTAAACAAGTTTTCGACGTGATTGCGTCTGTAAATTTGCTTCCAGAACAAAAGCCGATAAGAACGAAATTATGGCGAAATTTGCAGCTCAAAAAACTATTGTTTATATCGAATAAATAAATGTACCATGACGTGGATGAAGAATCAAAGAAGTTTATTGTTTACATTTAATTTCCCCGATATCAATGGCAACTTAACTTTTTATATGCCTTATATTATCTTGATCTGTATGTGTGTATAGTGTAAACAAATCTTGCAACTTGATTTTGACCCAGTTCCATATAACCGATCAACTGCAAATTTTGCACATACGTATAGTTCGCATGACAATACAATCTGCAATCAAATTTTGCAATTGCGCTCCCCGACCCCAGACATGGGTATCAAATGAAAAGGTGTGACAAGTACAATACACTTCGCTATGTGGCGTCGTAAAAACGTAGGCTCCTTGCAATGACAGGCAATATTAAAAAATGAATGGACTAAAAAGCACGAAATAAAAAAAAATTTTAAAAACCGACTTCAGAAAAAAACCCGCGATGCACAAAAAAGGATGAAATAATTGTTCTTAACAACATCAATCCAATAAGAATGGATCTAGAAAGAAGAATCACTTTTGAAGACGGTGCTAACACATGTGGGTGATATATTAAGGGCATAAGCCTAACAAAGAAATGTAAACAATTGCCGAAGCAAGAGTTAGTGCAATCAAAGTCAACTACTACCTGGCACCGTCTTCAAAAGTGATTCTTCTTTCTAGATCCATTCTTATTGGATTGATGTTGTTAAGAACAATTATTTCATCCTTTTTTGTGCATCGCGGGTTTTTTTCTGAAGTCGGTTTTTAAAATTTTTTTTTTATATAAACAAACAAATGAATTTAGGAGAAAATAAGTGATAAGATGTCTGTTATAATAAAAGGAAATAAATTTCATCACTGATTTTTATTTATTAGCAGTTTTTTCATTGAATAAATGTATTTATTTCAAAACTGTGACGGTTATTTCCCCTGTTTAACGAACTTTTCAAAATAGCTCAAGAGTGAGACAGAAGAACGAAAAATATACCTGTTTGTTTTTTTCTTATGTTTATATTGCTGACATGCGCTGACTGATTTAAATGTTTAATGCAATGTCAAACAGCAGCTCTAGTCGGGGAGGAAGGAACTGCTACAACCTACCCGCGATATTTTTAGTCCACCTACTCCCAACCATTACTATCGCGACATGGAGCAGCTTTGACATCGGGGCAAAAAGAAACAACTCGCTGGAGTGTTATGCCTCCTGAAACGAGTTGAATCTCATCAACCAACCGATTACATGCGCTTTTAGTGGAGCGGAGAAGGGCTAAGGAAGGCTATGGCAGAAGGAATCAGGTAGGTGGGAAAGTGTAAAAGGCGAAGGATCGTTGGGCTGATAGTCAGCACCTTACCCTTAGACCACCGAGGCCCCCAGGGACCGAGACTTGTTTTGGAAAAGGTCTTGTCTATAGCTAAAGAGATAAACAGATTTAATGTTTAAAATAGGGCATAAATTATTGGATAGAGCTAGACTTATACCGGCACCAAAGTACGGATCTAACCTCAAGAAAGGGCTATGAAAGGTAAAACTATTAATTTAAAATACTTATTCTACGGGAATGGGTCAAAATTCAGTTACAAGATTTGAACTAAACAAATATTGCAAGCTAATAAAAAGCTTATAAAAAGCATTTGATTATTATTTATTTTTTATTGTAGTCAAATATTATCGATAAAAGTATTCGAAAAAAAACATAGTCCAATCAATCTACACAAATCTATCTAATAATTGCCCACATGAAACAAAAAATATGGTCATATAGGAAAGAAATTCTAAAATAGGTAGGGTTTTATTTTTTTTTTAATTTGGAATGGCGAACCTAAACTAAAAAATCCCGGAAAGTTTAAAAAACGCTTTTTAGCGAATAAAAGTGACCTCGGATCGCAAAAAAACAAATATTTGCACCAAATAACAAATATGTAAATGGCGTTAAACAAAAGTTATTAACAAATTTAAAAAACCTGATTTTCGCCAGATATTCCCATTTTTCTCCATGTTTTGTGACCTAACCTATACCTAAATATACATCAATCAAAAGATAATTTGAATAGCTACAACTTTATAATTTGCAAACGTTATGGATTTAAGATCTGCACAGGATATTACAACCAGATTTGAAAAAATACGTCATAAGAAAATTTAATCACATGATTCATAATTTAGTTGATAATATTAAAGACAATATGAACCCCTTTTCTACTTTATTAGTTTGTACAATGTCTTAACTGGTCAGGCGGTTAATGATGAAATAGCCAATTTTTAATTAACGTAGAAGAATTATGCAATAGTCAGAGGGAGCAATACATGAGAGCCTCACTAGTCTAGGGTTAAGGTGCCGAGCTACTATCCCAGATGTCCCGGGTTCGAATCCCGGTAGTGCCACGGTTCTTCGCCTTTTCCATTTACCGCTTGAGATAACTTTCCTTCTTTCTTCTTCCTTTACATTCCTGATTCCTCCTGGCATATAGTCCAGTCGTGAGGGAAAAATGTTAATGAAACACTCCAACGAAATGTTAACTCTCCAATTTGTTTTGTAAATAATAGTTTTTAGTGAGTAGAATATGTTAAAAAAAAGTTTCGGAAATTGGTTGTACGCTACCCCCAAAAACAACCCCCTAAAAACAGGAAAATCAGTTTTTTACTAATATCTCTTAAACAGTAAGTCTTATCATAAAACAGTGTTTACGAAGTTTGTAGATTAAGCGATTATCTACAAAAAATGATATTATACATTTTTTCGTACGAAGTGCCGTTCATGAGATATCGCCATTTTAAAGATTTAAAATATTCACATCCCCTAATTCGCAACTTGTATAGGTCATCAGACGTTCCATAAATTCTCTGTTGGACTACTTGGCTAATATTTTCAGGGGTGATTCCTGGATGTATTTGGAATAAAATTTTGTTCTAGAGAGGGGGCTATCCCCACTATCCCCTAAGATACAGGGTGTTTACGAAAGAAGAAAATGTTTTTTTTTAAATTTACTCAAATTTGTATAACTTCTATACTAATTATCGTATAGCAACCTAATTAGGCTCATCTTTTAGCTAAATGTGTGCTCTTTTAACATTAAATATCTTTATGACAATGCACTAAACGCAGGTTTACAAGCAGGCGGATAAGGTACTATCCACTACGTTTAAAGTGTGAGCAAATTCCCAATATTCTTCGTTTTCACATTTTGCTCATACTTTGAACCAACATATCTTCTAAACGGAGTCACTCAAGTTTTTGTTCTTTATATCAAATAAAAGAGCACACATTTAGCTAAAAGATGAGCCTATTTAGCCTGATTAGGTTGCTGTACGATAATTAGTATAGAAGTTATATAAATTTGAGTAAATTTAAAAAAAAAACATTTTCTTCTTTCGTAAACACCCTGTATCTTAGGGGATAGTGGGGATAGCCCCCTCTCTAGAACAAAATTTTATTCCAAATACATCCAGGAATCACCCCTGAAAATATTAGCCAAGTAGTCCAACAGAGAATTTATGGAACGTCTGATGACCTATACAAGTTGCGAATTAGGGGATGTGAATATTTTAAATCTTTAAAATGGCGATATCTCATGAACGGCACTTCGTACGAAAAAATGTATAATATCTTTTTTTGTAGATAATCTCCTTAATGCAACCTCTGGGAGTAAAAACTTATGGCCCTTGGTGCTTACCAAGGCAGGAAGGGATTGAAGTTGTAGTGAATTTCTTCTTGATGGAGCTTTCCATCAAGAAGAGTTTCACTACAACTTCAATCCCTTCCTTTATTCACGAGGAGAAGGTGATAACAGATAGCAAATCAAAGGCCGATTTATTAGCATCTCTGTTCTCTTCAAATTCTTCTTTACCCGAAACTGATATGTTATCCCCTGTTTCCCGAGTTCAACGCCCATTCAATGGACAGGGTATTTTCTTCAGGACTTGCGAGGTGTACCGGTGCCTCAAGGATCTCAATGCAACAAATCCACTGGATCCGATAATATACCTCCCTCGTCCCCCATGCGCCTCACCTTTGGCTAAACCACTACGCAAAATTTGCCCTATCATACTTCTCCGGAGTTTTGCCAGGCTCTTGGAAACTTGCCCATGTTTAGCCCATACCGAAAAAATGTGTCTCCAGCAATCCCTTCAACTACCGCCCAATTACTACGGCTTCTTACAAAAAAAAAATACATTAAAAGATCGCTATAGTTCGCCTTACAGAACATCTCAGCCGAAACCTGCATGGATCTGGTGAGTCTAGTCTGGTTGCTCTGGATATATCCAAGGCTTTCGATAGAGTTGGCGCTCAGCACTGTTAGCTAAACTCAAAGCCATTGGAGTCAACTAACTTCTACAGAAGTTGATCGAGAGTTTCCTTTCCGGCCGTTCAATCATGGTAGCATTGGTAAGGTATTATCTCTTCCCATCTTTGCGGGAGTCATACAGGGGTCAATTTTATTACCTGCCCTATTTATTATTTTTATAAATGACCTACTTTCAATCCCCTCCAACCCACTTCTCAGCTTCGCTGAAGACGGTACCCTACGTTACTCCTATGGCTTCGATACAAGACAGACACGTGCCAGACCCTGTGTTGATGACCGTGGACTAATGTCTAATTCTATTAATAACGTCATTAAACTCATTCTAGAGTGGGGAATTCAACCCCACGAAAACCAAGTACTGTGTCATTTCATAAAAACAGTTCAACACCTCTCCATCCGTGATCGCGGGTGAAGTTGAACTAATGTCCAACCCCTCCCTACACATCTTAGGCGTGACATTAGGTAAAGATTTGCGATGGAACGACCACATATTTCAAATCGCCAAATAACAATCCCAGTGCTTGGGATTTCTTAGGAGGTGAAAGTTCCTCTTCCAGGCATCAGCCTGTGCTGTTATCAGTGGCGTAGATAGGGGGGGGGGATCAAGGGGATCAATCCCCCCCCATGGACTTACGAAAATAAAGGTCTTCGTATCTAAGTATTTAAGTATATGTACATGAAACTTTTAAAGCACCAGCACCTCTTTTGATTCTATGTATGTATGTGTAAAAATCATCTAGATCCGTTTTTGTGACGGCTGTGCATTTGAGTATTGCTAATTTCCGCTCACTATAATTGTGGACACATTAAGCACATGTAAAGTAAATACAATGAGCCAACAGTGACACCTCGGTTCCTAAATACTCAAAATATTAACATTATAGTTAATCAAGAAATAGAATCGTGTTCCTAACTTTGGGTGAAATAACTATTAGGTTTGAGCATATTATGTAGAAAAGTATCAACATATGAACTTCCTAAAAAATGGTGTAGGAATGATGACCACGCGCTCCCTCGGCACAATTTATTTTTTGTCACCGTCAAAGAAGGAGCAGGGGGCGACCTACAAAGCGCTACCACCCAAGCAAGTTTAAAATGTATTAATCCAACGAACAATATGTACTAAATCCATTAAAACAGTAGTAGATACTAAAAATATAAAGTATCCCTTGATATGATACTTTTTAACTTCCCAGTATAGGAAGTTATTGTAATCGGTCCGAAAATCGAAATCGAAAATTTCAACGTATTTTCATCTTTCAAGGACCCAGGAGCATTTTAAGCAAAAAATTGGGAGGAAGTATGTGTGTGTATGTGCGTACGGATTCGGTCATTTTTTCCTGCACGATATCGCGCGAACCAAAAAAGATATCGACTTCGTTGAGGTGTTGTTCGAAGCGTATTAACCGAAATCTGATCTGAAAAGATTTTCATAAAATTCAGTCGAACCGTTTTTGTTTTTATTTAAACGACGTTTATGATTTTTGTACCTGCACGATACCGCACGAACTAAAAAACTATATCGACTTCATTGAGGTGCCGAAAAAATAATATTAATGAAGAAATGCTCTAAAAAAATTTCATAATATTCGGTCGGGCCTTTTTTGTTTAAATAGAAAAACTTCGGCTAATTGTCAGAAAGACAAGTTTTGCTAATACATATCTAATAAACTCGATGGAATGAGACCCGTTATAAACGAAGTGATCTTTTTTGGGTTCTGCACAGAGATAGCCTTCGAACAAAACATCACTTGTCAAAATCCGACAACCTTTCAAAATCGTGCAAAAATTTCGTTACCCTTTACAAACAGCACGAATTTTCAAACCTTGGATTAGCACTTTTTGACGGGGAATTGTTTTCTACGCGTTTCAGGAAATTGCGGTTCATCCCGGGATTTCCAGTAGTTACCGTAAAATTTGTTCTTTTTGGTTAAGTCTGACAAGTGCTTAACAGTTACAGTTTTGCTAATATCTTCGGAAAGCTTTGGAATTTCAAAATGAGCGCTTCAGCACGCTCAATACGAATTTGAACACCCGCTTTAGTGCAGCGAACGAAATACGGAGGAAATGTTTGTTTGCTAACTTTCAGGAAAAACAAATTCTCTAGAAAAATCTTGTTTATTTACTACTATTATAGTTATATGAACTAGCTTCTCTCGGGATTGCTGTGTCATCAGTTCTGATACTAGCCAATTTTCCACTAGTGCTAGACGTATAACTATTTTGTAAGAAGTCAGTTTATTCCATCTTCGTCATACTGGGAAGTTAATCGTGGGGACCGAAGGGGTCGAACCCACATCCCAACTAGTTCATCGAATTAAATCGAATAAGAAATGTACTTAAATCAAATAGTACCGAGTACAAACTTGCAGCTTAAAAATCGTAGCAGAAATAGTACAATTGTAGTAGGGTTGCAACGCTGCACAATCGGTGGAGCAAATCATAGGGTGGTTCCACACGAGCGTACACCCGACACGACAAGAGTCGGCTGCAAATATGGTTTATGGCAAATAAAGTAAGAGTGGGCGATGGAAATTGTGTCCATTCCATCGTCCTCTCTCACGCTCCGCTCCATAAACCATCTTTGCAGCCGATACTTGTCGTGCCGTATGTGCGCTGGTTTGGAATGCCTGAATCAGGCAAAGTGAGCACAGCGAAGGAGTGTGTCCGTCTACGATTTGCCAATATTGACTTTAGTACGTGCGCTGGCTACGAACATAATACACGGAACACTCATTGTCTCTGGCGAATCAACAATTTAAGAGCGTTTACCAAGTTGATTATTATCTCGGTATGAAGAAATTTTTAGTGCCAAAAAAACCATTCGGCAAGCTTTTGGACGGTGAAACCCAAAGAAATGCAGATACTAAGTTATATCCCCCCCCCCATGGCTGAAAGCTATCTACGCCACTGGCTGTTATTTATAAATCCTACATTCGGCCTCTTCTCGAATACAACTCCTTCGTATGGCGGGGGACTTCGATAACCACCTTGGCTAGATAAGGTTCGGAAAATGGACCTTAAATTAATTGATGACTACACACAGACAATTTCGGAAGCAACAATGGCATGCTGAATTAAACTTTCAGGTTCGAGCATTGGCTTTTGGCATCATTTGGTTCGTAATTTTGCCTAAATTACGAGATTTGAGTTTATTTTAAATCATCAAAATGTATTGGAAATCACATGATTTTGAACATGATGAGCGAAAATAGCTGAAATCACGTAATTCAGTACGAACATGGTATGGTTTGGCATTCTGGAAGCAAGAGCTTTCTATTTCTCATAAAAGAGCATGGTACGCATACGCAGAGACACAGTAAAGAAATTGACACGATAAATCCAAATTTTTTAGATTAAATAAATCGAATTGAGTTCATTACTTGAAATTTACTTGAAACTAAAGCTCCTTTTCGCTTCACATACTTGACTTAAAAAAGTATACATTCACTATATATCGTTCTTCTTGTTCCAAGAAAAAAGCACACATGCAAAATTTAAAGTATTCAAGTAGCGTTTACATGAGATTTTTCAAGTCAGTCAAACAAATTTTTTTGATTTACTTGACTCAAGTATACTTGAAGTCAGAATGAGCTTACAGGCATATTTTCTTACTTGAAAACTACTTCAAGTACACTTCAAGTAAGCATGTGAACGAAATATACGTGTGCAATCCTCTAAGGGATCATTGGTAGTCTAGGGGTAAGGCACCTGACTACCATCCCAGAGGTCCCGGGTTCGAATCTCGGCAGCGCCACGGTCCTTCGTCTTTCTCACTTTCCCACCTACATAAGTTTCCTTCTTTCTTCTTCCCTTTTTACATTCCTGATTCCTCCTGTCATAGCCTAGTCCTTCCCCCAATGTGTTTATGTATATTAATTTGTTCACAAATTTTACTTTTTACTTTTTAGTATATTATATGTATGTCTTCCGCCACTTTGACGCTACATTACTAATTGTATTCTACTTTGCATGCCCTTTCATTTGATACCATGTCGGTCAAAATCAAGTTAATGGTTTTTTGTTAACACTTGATTTTTACTCCCCATCTATTTTTCATACTGTGATTCTTAAGGAGTAATTTAGTCTATTACATGCCTTTTTCTGTTGGCCGCCATTTTGAATTGCGGATGACGCTACACCGCCGCTAATTCTATTCTACCTGGCATGCTCTTTTAATCGATACTCATGTCTCGGTGGTCGGGGAACACAAATGCAAACATCGGCCGCCATCTTGGAACCGCCATCTATATTATTTTACAAAATGATCACATTGCTTTGTCAAGCAAACTACGCATATGTGCAACATTTAAAGTTGATCAGTTATAAATTTTCTACTTTTTAGTCTTCTTTGTTGGCTGCCATTTTCAATTTGGATAGACACTACTTCAATTTTATCTGTCATGCCCTTTGATTTGATACCCATGTTGAGGGTGTGGGAACACAAATACAAAAATCGGCCGCCATCTTTGAACCGCCATCTTGATTTTTTTTACAAAATGGCCAGATTTTTTGAACCATATGTGAACATTATGTGCAAAATTTGAAGTTGATCGGTTGTATGGAAGTGGGTCAAAATCAAGTTAAAGATTCTTGTTTTTGTTAAAGCTTTTTGTTAACAGTTTTTCTGTTAACGCTTTTTTTTGTTAACGCTTGATTTTTACTCCCCATATACTTTTCATACTGTACTCTATATATGAAACGATTCTTAAGGAGTAAAAAATAGATTGTCGACAGTACAAAGGGTAGGGATAGGCCTCTAGTCGATCACATAAAAAAACCCAAGTTAAGTAATGATGATGATGCAATGAAATATGAAAAGTAGAATTGTTTCTACTATCGGCGAACTAGCAATCGCAATCTGACTGAGTGATATGATTATTTTTATCATAATGCTGTTATCTTGGTCTATACAGTATATAAGAAAAAACTTTCTATTCATCTAGATATTGATTGTAAATTTGTTTAGGTAGCACTATCACATATGTATTTTATTGGGATAAATTTATGGTAAAAGTTTTATATTCTTAGAGTGATTCCGCATTTATCTACTAGTTAATGTAAGGAAAAGTATAAAATAATATTAAAATAGAGTAGAATGTAAAGTTTTATAAAAATATTAAAAGTGCAGCGCGTAATTGAGCAAGTTAAAGTAATAATTTATATTTAATTTTTAAAGAGCTAATGCTTACTAAGAGCATACCGAGGTTCCTACATCTAGCACCGTCATTCCTTCGGCAAAGATCATCAAAAACTATACAAATAGCAGGACAATTTTCGTGCGTTGCAATACCTGTAGAAAGGCAGTCAGTACCAGTGCGTTGGCAATCTTCAAAGCCAGTTATCGAAAATAAAAAAGTGAGTGAAAATTAGTTGGTCTCAATTACTCTAATTTCAAATTATAAAAGTTTTGTTGAACAAAATTTTTTTTTTAAATTTTTGTGTTTTTATAATTCTTTTATATGGTTAAGGATCATGTACGTAATACAGATTAGATAGTGATAGTCTTAATTTCATTGGAAATTTTTGAACTTTTTTAGTAGTTAAGATGGGCCGGTTTACACGACCGGACACTGAACAGACACCGAACAGACAAAAGGAACGAACGAACTGGGTTTATGGGGAAGAGGGTGAGAGAGAACGATGGGGAGGGCGGACAATTTTAATGGACATTTTCAGCGGACAGCGGAACGAACATTTTGACAGTTCCTGCGTTGTTGTTGTTGGCAGGAAGAGAAGAAAAGAAAACTTCAAAGGCAAATGTCAAAAAGCAACAACAAAAAGCAAATTACTTTCACTAGTTCGTTCGTTGGTTCGTTCGTTGTAGTTTCGCCCGTGAAAACGCTCATAGGACTTTCCATCGGACTTCAAAAGGGAATTAACGATGACAGCTAAGTTTTGTCTGTTCGGTGTCTGTTCGATGTCCGGTCGTGTAAATCCAGCCGATCTAACCAATTTTTGTAGTTTGAGAAGTATAAGTTATAAATGAAGAATATCTGTTCGTTATAGCTACAGAAATGAAACTAGTTGCGATGTGCTCCGAGTATGATACGTAGAAAACTGAATTTCTAGAAATTAGTAATACTGAATAATACGGGGAATTGACTAGTATCAGAACTGGTGACAAAGTAACTCTGAGAGAATCTAGTTCAAATAACTATAATAGTGGTAAATCCACAAGATTTTTGTAGACAATTTGTTTTTCCTGAACGTAAGCAAACAAAAATTTCTTTTGTTCTTCATTCACTACACTAAAGCTTGTGTTCGAATTCGTATTGAGCGTCTTGAAGCGCTGCTGATAAACTGGGAAGCGAATGATTTCATTTGGAAATTCCAAAGCTTTCCGGAGATATTAGCGAAACTAATCAATGTAAAGTACTTGCCAGACTTGACCAAAAAGAACAAATTTTTCGGTAAATACTGGAAATTCCGGGATGAACAGCAATTCCCTGAAACTGTAGGACGTTGAAAATAATTCCCTGGGCTGATGGAAGGTTTGAAAAATTCATGACGTTTGTAAAGGGTAACATAATTTTTGTACGATTTTTAAAGAGTGTCGGGTTTTGACAATTGATGTCTCGTTGGAAATCTATCGCTACGCAGAATGCAAATCGACCGAATATTATAAAAATCTTTTCAGATCACATGTTCGTTAATTCTCTTCGAACGGCACTTCAACGTCGATATCTCCTACAGTTCGCGCGATATCGTTCAGGTATAAAAATCACTTATGTCGTATAAACCAAAAAACGGCACGACCAAATTTTATAAAAATCTTGTCAGATCATATTTCCGTTAATACGCTTCGAACGACTCCTCACAGAAGTTGTCATCTTTGTGGGTTCACGCGATATCGTGCAGGAAGAAATGGCCACACACACATAGGTACTTCTTCTCAAATTTTTGCTTAAAATACTATTGGGACCTTGAAAAATGAAAATACGTTGAAAATTTTTATTTCGTTTTTCGGATCGATTACAATAAATTCCTTATAAACTTATAATTTTAAACTATAATTTTTCGTATGTGTTGAGTTGCGCTCAGCAGTGCTGTACATATATGCACGCACACAACTAACCGCTTGAAAATTTTGTATGAAGATGAAAGACTTGTTATTTCGAGACTTTGGTTATGCCATGCTTCATTTGAAGAAACAGAGACATGCCAGAAGAATGGCTTTTAGGCACGATTGTCCCAGTCCATAAAATAGCGAATTGATGAACTGCACATCAGCTTGTAAATCAAAGCTGGCAAGTTACTTTCACATATTTTGTTATATAGACTATATGAAAGAGAAAGTAGGAGATCAGCATGCAGCATTTAGAACGAACAGATTGACAACAGATCAGATTTTCATAATGGTACAAATGAAGAATCCTGGGGAAAAGCATAATGTCGACGGAAGAGTGTAGAACACAAGTGAGAATACTAGGTTTTAGCTCAATCAACTTTTCTAACATTTCTCTGGAAGCAATAATAAGAGAAGCCGAATTTTACGGAGCAAATATCATATTCACAAAAAACATTCAGATACTAGCCTTCACAGATAACATTGTCTGAATTGGACGCAAGGCGTAAAGGACCTCTTTTCAAAAATTTACGAGAAAAAATTCCTCAGAAGAATATTTATCTTAATCAAACGAGGAGCTTGAAGAAATATGTGACGAAATAAATATGATTGCATAAATAGGATTGAGAAGACTACGATAGCTTCTGAAGGAAGATTGTTTAGGCGGGGACCAGTTCACGAAATTTCTGTTGACAACGTTTCATAGAGCATACTATTGTAGTGGAACTGTAGTTTAAAGGATGGAGAGATTCTGAACCGGATGGACAATAATAGGTTAAAATTAGACTAACTATCATTTGGCATTTGGTAGGTTTTGCACCAATTATTTTCCTATTGCTGCGCTGCATGATTCGAGTTTCCTCCGAATTTTACATTAAACTGGTGAGAGGAACCCTGCCAAGAAGAAACTAACATTTTAATTTTCAATAGTTGAAATAAAAATGATATGATTTGCTATTTAAGAATGGTCATATAACTTCTTAGTGTTTAAATGTTTTCTTATAGTTATATTGCATATGTTAAAAATTTGGTTATGTCCGAGAAGATGTACCAATGCTGCCAATCTTTTAAATTGATAATTTTATAAAAATAAACTCTTTTCATTCTAGATCAGCAACATGTCTGGAAACGAGAATTATAAAAATGCTCAATCGATCTATGATTTCACGGTGAAAGACACTTTTGGAAATGATGTCTCACTAGATAAATACCGGGGGAATGTTGTTCTTATTGTAAATATCGCATCTAAATGTGGATTAACAAAGAATAACTACGAGCAAATCACAGAGTTAAAAGAAAAGTACTATGACCAAGGACTTAGAGTTTTGTCTTTCCCCTGTAATCAGTTCAGTTCTGAAATGCCTGAAGCAGATGGGGAAGAAATGGTTTGTCATTTAAGAGATGCTAAAGCTGATGTTGGAGATGTTTTCAAAAAGGTAAAACTTTAATATTTTTCATATAGATTATAATGCTTTTCTCTTTTAGATTGATGTTAATGGTGACAATGCTCACCCTCTTTATCAGTATTTGAAGCACAAACAAACCGGTACTTTAGGCAATGCTATTAAATGGAATTTCACGAAATTTTTGGTTAATAAAGAAGGTATACCCGTGAACCGTTATGCACCAACAACAAGTCCAAAAGATATTGCTAAGGATATCATAAAGTTACTTTAAATAGATGATATGTAGCTGAGTTATTTTGTTATGCCAAAATAAGTTTGTTTTTATAAAATCCAAAAGTAAATTTCTAATGAGTTATACCAAATTCTAATACATACCTAGTATTAAAAAATATTGCAAACTTTTAAAATAAACTATTGGTCGTTCGTTTACTTCGTAAATCACTTTTTTTCATTTTTATAGGGACAGAAGGGGTTGTATTCCTTACACTGCATATAATATACTCGGCTGCTTCACATAGCCAAAGTGGGCGACTAATAATAATTTAGTTAATCGTCCGGATAAAACACTAAATAACATCGAAGCGGGAACGTGCATTACTCATTAATTTCTAATTATACTAGCTGTCGCCTGCGATTTCGTCCGTGTAGATTTAGGCCGTGTGCGAAACCGGGGGCCGGTTCATGTATGGCGAACGACGATAATCGTACGAAAAAAAATTGAAGTCGAAAAATTTTGTCGATGAAAATTTTAGCGTTCGCATAGGTCGAATGAAAATTGTTCCTTGGCTATTTGCATTAACTCTATAACCCAAGACTTTTCGAGTGCCTTTCGTCGGCTTCAGACGAAATTTTTCATTTTTTCGACCAACTAACCCCGGGGTCTGTTCAAGATTTCTGCTAAAGCTGCTAGTAGCAGAATTTTTAAACTGTCAAATTACAGCAAAGCAAGAAAAAGCTCCTATGATATCTTGGAGGCAAAAAAGCTGCTAGCATAGATTTTTGTTAATGTATGTGTATGAGTATTTCATGCAGTCAACTATTCTTCTCCCTACAATTAGAAAGAAGCCTGGCCGTGCAGCTGCAATCCCTTAAATTTATTATTTAATATGTATTAATGTCAACAAAACCTCACTCGAGTCAATCATTTTGGCAAAACGACCAATGACATTTACACACTAATGTATGATTTACATAGCTGCTTTCTTGCTTGCAGTCGAAAGTGCGAGCAACAAAAAGCAGCTTTTTTAAAACCTTGAACACAAAAGTAGCAGCTTCGTTAGCAGCTTTTCTGCTGTTTTGGACACGAAAAGCATGACAATAGCTGCTAAAAGCTGATTAGGGGCGCCAAAATGAATTCGAAAAACAATTTCGAGCAACAACAAAAATAATTTTTTGAGGGCGTTGTTTGTAGCTACCCAAGTCTATGTACTCATCAATGGCCCCTGTGCTGAATGTCGAGTCGTGATTTGTGACAAGTTTTTGAGTTGGAGAAAGTGATTGATTTAAATGAAATGAAATGATTTAATCGAATTAAGATTTTCAGCATAGTGGCCTAGAGTGGAAGGACAAAGTGCGCCCCCTATGCTGAAAGTCGCAATTCGTCTGAAACGCCACTTTCTTCAACTCAAAAAACTTGTCACAATTCACGACTCGACATTCAGCGCAGGGGCTAATATGACTCGAACACGGCACAAGCAGGGAGAACTGATTCCAAGACCGATCGTACATGGCCTTAGGCCACATCCTGCTCGAGATCCATGGAGCAGACTGAATACAGCGGATCTAAACTCTATAAAAACCGCAATCCTAATGTGCTGAAGTTATGCATGGTACTGCGTGAATGTACTACTAACGATAGACTCCGGATACCACGCGAACTTCGGTTTGAATTAGCCTTCCAATGGTGATACGGAGCTCTCCAATGGGCGACCGTCCTTTCTCGCCCAGCTCCTGGTATCAATATAAAATTTCCTTAAAGAAACTTTTGAAGATGGAGCACTTCTTAACGCTCCAAACATTTCTGGGGCTCCCACAGCTCCCAAAAGAACGACCTACAAAGCCAGTTAGATATTTTTGGATCCATGCTTCAAGGTGTCGAATGTGGTCCCAGTGAAGGAAAGTTTTCGAGATTCTTCTTCTTCTTCGTAAACCCAGGGATGGAATACGTTGAGATTACTCCTTCATTGGGAGATCTCCTGCGGAAGTAAGGGCATTTAATCGGAGAGGCGACTCGAAAAAACGACCGCTTTCAGAAAACGGGGTGGCGCAGCTCGAAAACGTCTTATGTGATATCTGGATGCTGGCTACTCCCATGTATATGCTGGTAGCGACTAACAGTCAACTAGCTACCGTGCAAGGAAGTCTTCTCGAGGTGGTAGTCGAATTGGCTCAGGGCTCAGAACAGTCCAGGTCAGTAGGGGTCGGTGCGCCCTCTATGGCAGGCCGGCAGTAAGGAAATAAAATTTATGTGAAGTGAAAGCGCCGAAGAAATGGCGCCGAAAGACAATCTCGCTCCATCCTGAACAAGGGCTGGGGAATGTCCATTGTAAATAACAAATTTATTCTGATAATAAAATAAATCATAAAAATAGTTGCCTTTTTTCCTACGTTTTCCCTCCAATAATCCAATATTTCGATATGTTTTTCGTTTGTTAGTGTAGTAGTTATATAAAATCCCACCAGCACACACTTTCTTTTGATTTTCGTCAGCTTTTATATAGGTCCTGTACCATGTACTGGGAAGATCATTCGGTATCAATTTGACAATATCCATAGACCAACTAATGAATTTATCTGTACTTATACTGGTAAAATAGAAATCATAAAATTTACGTTAACTACTTTTAAAAATAGCTATAAATGAAGAAATGTATATGTAGATGATAAGAGACCTTGCATTAGGAGTTACGGCTGTAATGATCGATTCGATTAAAATTTGAACTTAATTTTTTTCATTAATATATTCAGAAAACACCGCTGCGAGGATCTTTCATAATTGAATGTTTTAAATCTGGTTTTATTGAACTTAAACGATTCTTAATTTCTGGCTATGTACAAAATAAACCAACAAAAAAATAACATAAAAGGCTAAGCGACAGATTTCAAAAAGAAACATATAGAGGAGAGTACGTATTTTCAACTCTATCTACTCTTGACTAACTTAGTTGAAAGACATGAAAATTATTATTATTTATTATTATTATTATTTAGTTTATTAGTATTTAATTTCGAATTTTTGTTATTGAAAATACAGGCATTGAGTTGTGAGATTTCAAAAAGAAACATATAGAGGAGGGTACGTATTTTCAACTCTATCTACTCTTGACTAACTTAGTTGAAAGACATGAAAATTATTATTATTTATTATTATTATTATTTAGTTTATTAGTATTTAATTTCGAATTTTTGTTATTGAAAATACAGGCATTGAGTTGTCTCGAGAAGTTGAAAGTACAAAGGCTCTACTGTAAATGAGAAGGAATAAAAAATATATAGATACTCACCAGCATTTGAAATCGGTTGCAATGAGTCAGTCATAGTCCCAGACACATCAAAAAGCTAAATCACATGAAAATGTTTTCAAAACACTATTTTTTGAACATTTTATTCATAAAATATAGAAAACTAGCATAAACCCGGCGTGCCTTGCAACGCCTTTAAATAAAAACTGTTTATTATGTGCAATGTTTTGCTTCAAAAAAAAAAAAAAAAAACTAGTTGCGATGTGGGTTCGACCCTTTCGGTCCACACGATCAACTTCTCAGTATGATGGAAGGAAGCTCTTTGAAATAACGATAAGAATGGTAAATCCGCAAGGCTTTTCTAAAGAACTTTTTTTGTTGAACAGTAGCAAACAAACATGTCCCTGGCACTTCGTTCGCTACACTATAAAGCGAATTCATTTTGAGCGTGTTGACGCGCTGATGATAAACTGCAATGGTAAAAACTTCATTTTCAATTCGAACGATTTCAGGAGATAGTGCCAAAATTAATCAATGTAACGGATTTGTCAAACTTGTCCGAAAAGGCTAAACTGTAATCACTGGAAATCCCGCGATGAACTCAATTCCCAAAACAATCCGCCGTTCAAACAGTTCTTAACTAAAGTTTGAAAATTTCATCATGTTTGTAATGGTTAACGTATTTGTTGAATGGTTTCTAAAGAAACTCGGATTTTGACGAGTGATGACTCTTTGGGAAGCTATTGCTTGGCTGAATCCATAAAAGTGAACTTCATTTTGAACGGGTGTCATTCCAACGCTTCGAACGACACCTCAATGAAGTCAATATCATTTTTGGTTTGTGTTCTATAGAGCATGTACAAAAATCACTTACGCCCTTTAAACATAGATACCGCTCGATCGAATTTTATGAAAATCTTTTCGAACTGTACTTTCGGTAATACGCTACGATTGGCACCTCAAAGAAGTCGGTATCGTGGTTGGTTCGTGCTATATCGTGCAGGTACAAAAATCACTTACGTCGCTTAAACAAAAAAACGGCTTTACCGAATTTCATGAAAATCTTTTCAGATCATATTTCGGTTAATACGCTTCGAACGACACCTCAACGAAGTCGATATCTTTTTTGGTTCGCTCGATATCGTGCAGGAAAAAATGACCACATCCGTACGCACATACACACACACATACACACACATACTTCCTCCCAATTTTTTGCTTAAAATGCTCCTGGGACCTTGAAAGATGAAAGTACGTTGAAATTTTCGATTTCGATTTTCGGACCGATTACAATAACTTCCTATACTGGGAAGTTAACAAAAAAGTCAGCTGTTATTATCACTAAAAAGGGTTTATTATAGTGCATTTTTTTTAATAAATATGGTAAACAAATTGCTGCGTATATCACCTGTGCTCAACAAATCTGCAAGTTTTGAAGCCGACATTGGCATGTATATGTCATCAAGAGAAGTGACATTTTAGGGTTTGACGAACATTCGTTAAGTTTGTTCGCCTATTTACGTGGGTGCAAGAAATTATGAAGCAATCAAAAATGAATATTAAATAAAATGAATTTCGAGTCATTCATTTCACTGTCAAAATTTCAGCCCTATAACTCCAGCGGCTTGCGTAAACCCTATTTGACCCCCTTAGGGGATGAAATTCGAAAAATCGCTTTATAGTGGATGTCCACGCCATTATAGGGATGCACTGTCAAAATTTCAGCCCTATAGCTCCAGCGGTTTGGGTAAACCCCATTTCACCCCCTTAGGGGATGAATTTCGAAAAATCGCTTAATAGTGGATGTCCATGTCATTATAGGGATGCACTGTCAAAATTTCAGCCCTATAGCTCCAGCGGTTTGCGTAAACCCTATTTGACCACCTTAGGGGATGAAATTCGAAAAATCGCTTTATAGTGGATGTCCACGCCATTATTAGGGATGCACTGTCAAAATTTCAGCCCTATAGCTCCAGCGGTTTGGGTAAACCCCATTTCACCCCCTTAGGGGATGAATTTCGAAAAATCGCTTAATAGTGGATGTCCACGTCATTATAGGGATGCATTGTCAAAATTTCAGCCTTATAGCTCCAGCGGTTTTGAGTTGACCCCATTTCACCCCTTATGGGATGAATTTCGAAAAATTGCTTCTTAGTGGATGTCCACGTCATTATAGGGATGCACTGTCAAAATTTCAGCCCTATAGCTCCAGCGGTTTGGGTAAGTCCCATTTAGGGGATGAATTTCGAAAAATCGCTTCTTAGTGGATGTCCACATCATTATAGGGAAGCATTGTCAAAATTTCAACCTTATAGCTCCAGCGGTTTTGAGTTGACCCCATTTCACCCCTTAGGGGATGAATTTCGAAAAATCGCTTAATAGTGGATGTCCACGTCATTATAGGGATGCACTGTCAAAATTTCAGCCCTATAGCTCCAGCGGTTTGGGTAAGTCCCATTTCACCCCCTTAGGGGATGAATTTCGAAAAATCGCTTCTTAGTGGATGTCCACATCATTATAGGGATGCATTGTCAAAATTTCAGCCTTATAGCTCCAGCGGTTTTGAGTTGACCCCATTTCATCCCTTAGGGGATGAAATTCGAAAAATCGCTTTATAGTGGATGTCCACGCCATTATAGGGATGCACTGTCAAAATCTCAGCCCTGTAGCTTTAGCGGTTTGGATAAACCCCATTTGACCCCCTTAGGGGATGAATTTCGAAAAATCGCTTCTTAGTGGATGTCCACATCATTATAGGGATGCTCTGTCAAAATTTCAGCCCTTTAGCTCTAGCGGTTTAGGTTGTGCGTTGTCTGTCAGTCAGTTACTTTTTATACAATAAAAAAAAGTAAAGAAAAAAAATCCCCTTACAACTTATTGAACCCCATTTCACCCCCTTCAACTCTTTTTTCTCCATAAAAAGTGGCCTATGTCCGTCTCCAAGGTATAAACTATGTCTGTAGCAAATTTCATCAAAATCGGTCCAGTGGTTTAGGCGTGAAAGCGTAACAGACAGACAGACAGAGTTACTTTCGCATTTATGATATTAGTAAGGATAACATTACCTGATTTAATGATTGAAATTATTCATTTCACACAATATTACAGATAATCTCACCTAATGACACAAAAAGTTCACAAGTTGTAGCACTGAAAAACGTTGTACGATATGTTCACAACGAAGTCCCAAAATGTACTGGATTTTAAAACCAAGCAACCGTTAATGTTGACATAATAATCTTCATTTCTTATGAAAAACATTTCTTTTTCGAGCAAATATTTTGAGAATTCTCCAGTTTTACTTTACTGTAAGGCATCGTTCAATTTTATTCGCTGAAACAAAGTGTTTTACCTTAGAAGAAGGTTCAGTTGACTCGTCAATAAGATAATTTACGTAATTTATAAGATAAAAATTGAAAAAATACTTTTACTTTAATTATAAAGTAAAAATTTTTATATTTTTTTTAGCTAGAAGTATAATTTACTTTATTTATAGAAAAATATTGGCAATTCAAAGTACCTATTACTTTACTATGTTGACTATATTTTAAATGTGAATATTACTTTAGGGATTCAGTAAATAATTTTTACGTATGTTATATTAGAAATATAGTGCAAATTACTGTATTTTTTACTATCCACCTAATGTAAAAATTACGACATTCAAGGTGCACCATCATTCATGATTCGTAAATTCCAGGACCATTCCATAGGACCAACGAGAACCGATATACCAAGGATAAAGAACCGTGCTTCAAAGCCTCAAAGGCATTTAACAATTGCTCCATCTACAAGCGCTATTAATTCTGGAATTGATATTAGAAATCAAAGTGTAGAAAATGATTAATTTTTATTACTATCAGAACAGGAGACCAGGCCAGTTGCGTTAAAGAACAAATCTTATCACAAACAATAATGCATATGAAGAATTTAAAAAACAATTTACACTAAATAGTTTCGGACCGACTTGCTCAGTTCGCGACCGATTGTGGTTTAAAAATGATTTGAAGAAAATTAGCGATGGTAATGTAGTATTTATACAAAAAAATTTCCCCGGTGTACATGTGCAAGAAGTTAAAGTATGTGCCTCATGCAAAATTACCATACGAAAAAATAGCATTCCGCAAATGTCGGTATATAATGGCTTTAGATATCCTGATATTCCGGGGAGTTAACATAATTATCCGTCAGATTTAGTTTCCGAGAGACTACTACCAGCGAGCAATAATAACAAGAGTGATTAGGTAGAGCTCAAGGACAAGTAAAAGAGTTAAACATATGAAAGAAGAAATAAGCAATAACATTAATGAAAAATTCAAAAAAATATTAACAAACACGCGATGCAGATATGTTCTATGCAAAAAGCACAAGAGTATGAACGAAACAGAATTTTTCCTTGATTCCCCTTCCTATTGCAATGTTTACATTCAAATGGAGGCAACGTGGGAACAGAGCACGTGTCGGTATAGAATTTGAGTATGTATGCGGTTAAATTTCGTGTTGGTACAGCACTCGCGTTACTTGATTACACTTGTATTGTCCATTATTGCTCATTCGTACTTCCCCTTCATTTTTTATCTTTCTTTCACACACATTGCGTATAATGTCCTCCTTTTATCATAGATATTACATCTGTGATATTTTGACTTTTTCACTCGCATTGAAATTTTTATCAGCTGATCTCAATAGTCCAAGAGCTAGTGACAGATTTGCAAAGGGCTGTGTCACACGAGCCGACGGCCAACCAACAGAAATCGGCTGTTATCGTCCATTCCCTTTTGGAACTCGACGAAAAGTCGCATGGGCTTTCACACGGGCCAATTTTTCCAACCAACTCTACGTCAAAACGCTTTAGCTTATTGTTGTTGTTTTGACTGTTGTTTTGTCTTTTCTTTTTCCCAAAGGTATAAAAAACAACAACAACCACACAGATGTCAAAAAGTCGTATCGAAAATCGTGTGAGAAAGTTGAATGGGAAAATCTTCCCTCCCCATCGTCCTCTCTCACCCTCTTCTCTACAAATGACGTTTTCATGCGATTTCTGTTGGTTGGCCGTCGGCTCGTGTGAAACAGCCCAAAGTGATTTTGCAGAGGATGGGCCTTTGATATATATGTTAGATTACTTAAAGCACACTGATTAAGACTAATCGCCAATTCGAGTCTACTTAAGTTTTAATTTTATGACCTGTTGAACTTGTAGATTTTTTGACCATGAAAAAAGTGATATTGCAGAGGATGGGACTTGGTATATAGGTAAACTGGGTTGCTCCCACCTCATATTCCGATTGCCATCTCGTTTGGAGGTTAGGTTTGAATTTTGGGAATTTTTGAAAATGTCGGTTTGGTCCAGTTGAACAAAGTAATATTGCAGAGGATGGGATTTGGTATAATGGTGAGATAGACCACCAATAGCCCAAATTCGGGTGCCCATCTCATATGTAATCAAGGTTTCCATTTTGGCGGCTTTTGATTTTGTGGCGATTTTGGGTATGACCCAAGTGATTTTGCAGGAGATGGGATTTGAACATTAGGATTCGTTATGACATATATAATACTTCTCCACTTGCCCATCTCTTTCCTATTTGTAGAAACCCATGCCATCTCCAGTTGAAGTTGGAAAATCGTAAAATCAAGTTTTATATATTAAATTTAGTTAAAATTGGTGTATAATACACATCTGGTAGCATATTTATGGTATATTTTTAAGATATAATGAGTAGTTGGGTATTGTATGTGATTAAATAAAAGTAAAACTCCAACGTCGCATGGTCCCAAGCCTTGGGTGTGAAAGGAGGAGGGTGGTCGACCTGCCGAGTTGACCAGAATCGTTCATTATGATGACCGACCGATGACCAGTGCTTCGAATTTCCTTCTGATTTTGCAGCAATTTTTTTTTTAACTTGGCTTTAAGATCTACCCACACCTTAAATAAATTAAATGTTAAATATAGGTTCTAAATATTTGTAAACACCTTTGTATTTACCTTTGCCCATTTCTCCGGTGTTTTTACTGGAGGTCCCAAAACATTTAATTCTTTTGTAAATTGTGCCCACATTATGTCAGCCTCACTTTTCCTGCACATTCCCTTCGCTATTAAGGGATTGTCTTCCATTAGGACAACCAGTTTTTCCAATTGTTGCTTGCTACTGAAATTTTTTTTCCTAAAAATTAAAAAATCAATTTATTTCTTAAAATTTATATTATATTCTCCAAAATATATTAAAACATTTTATATTACTTACCTAATGTCTTTATTTTCCATTTTTATGAAAATATGTAAATAACACAGCGCAGTAACAAAGCAACAATAGACATATAAAAATTTGTAGAAACTTCAAGTCATGTAAATATTTGTAATAGATTTGACGGTTCGATATTGTAGAAAAATTTCTATTGTAGTAGACTTTCGTGTTACCAACTATAGACTTTAAGTCTATTCGACTTTAAGTCTATACGGAATAGACTCTCGCGATAAGCCCCATTAATGAAAAATTCAAAAAAATATTAACAAACACGCGATGCAGATATGTTCTATGCAAAAAGCACAAGAGTATGAACGAAACAGAATTTTTCCTTGATTCCCCTTCCTATTGCAATGTTTACATTCAAATGGAGGCAACGTGGGAACAGAGCACGTGTCGGTATAGAATTTGAGTATGTATGCGGTTAAATTTCGTGTTGGTACAGCACTCGCGTTACTTGATTACACTTGTATTGTCCATTATTGCTCATTCGTACTTCCCCTTCATTTTTTATCTTTCTTTCACACACATTGCGTATAATGTCCTCCTTTTATCATAGATATTACATCTGTGATATTTTGACTTTTTCACTCGCATTGAAATTTTTATCAGCTGATCTCAATAGTCCAAGAGCTAGTGACAGATTTGCAAAGGGCTGTGTCACACGAGCCGACGGCCAACCAACAGAAATCGGCTGTTATCGTCCATTCCCTTTTGGAACTCGACGAAAAGTCGCATGGGCTTTCACACGGGCCAATTTTTCCAACCAACTCTACGTCAAAACGCTTTAGCTTATTGTTGTTGTTTTGACTGTTGTTTTGTCTTTTCTTTTTCCCAAAGGTATAAAAAACAACAACAACCACACAGATGTCAAAAAGTCGTATCGAAAATCGTGTGAGAAAGTTGAATGGGAAAATCTTCCCTCCCCATCGTCCTCTCTCACCCTCTTCTCTACAAATGACGTTTTCATGCGATTTCTGTTGGTTGGCCGTCGGCTCGTGTGAAACAGCCCAAAGTGATTTTGCAGAGGATGGGCCTTTGATATATATGTTAGATTACTTAAAGCACAACTGATTAAGACTAATCGCCAATTCGAGTCTACTTAAGTTTTAATTTTATGACCTGTTGAACTTGTAGATTTTTTGACCATGAAAAAAGTGATATTGCAGAGGATGGGACTTGGTATATAGGTAAACTGGGTTGCTCCCACCTCATATTCCGATTGCCATCTCGTTTGGAGGTTAGGTTTGAATTTTGGGAATTTTTGAAAATGTCGGTTTGGTCCAGTTGAACAAAGTAATATTGCAGAGGATGGGATTTGGTATAATGGTGAGATAGACCACCAATAGCCCAAATTCGGGTGCCCATCTCATATGTAATCAAGGTTTCCATTTTGGCGGCTTTTGATTTTGTGGCGATTTTGGGTATGACCCAAGTGATTTTGCAGGAGATGGGATTTGAACATTAGGATTCGTTATGACATATATAATACTTCTCCACTTGCCCATCTCTTTCCTATTTGTAGAAACCCATGCCATCTCCAGTTGAAGTTGGAAAATCGTAAAATCAAGTTTTATATATTAAATTTAGTTAAAATTGGTGTATAATACACATCTGGTAGCATATTTATGGTATATTTTTAAGATATAATGAGTAGTTGGGTATTGTATGTGATTAAATAAAAGTAAAACTCCAACGTCGCATGGTCCCAAGCCTTGGGTGTGAAAGGAGGAGGGTGGTCGACCTGCCGAGTTGACCAGAATCGTTCATTATGATGACCGACCGATGACCTAGGTAAGGAACCGCATTTTTCAAAGCGGCACCGACAGCAGCGTGTCCGTTGCGGACACGTCCCGCTCGGACCGCCAGCTAACGGATCAAAGAAGAAGAAGAAATAAAACATCATTTTCAGATAAATAATGAGTGATATACTTTTATCATAAATAAATTGATTTTCTTTTTTCCAATTTTCAAATTTTTTATTTGTATATTCATAATAATAAATACTAATATTATTTTTTATATAGTAATATAATACCACCCTCACGTGCATAAAGTGTTTATTTCAACGTGACCAATATCAGATTACATAAGTCCAAGAAACGGTCGCCCACAGTTTATGCTAACGTTTGCATTTCTCCTCCCAAATGAAAAGCCAGATAAAAACTTAATAAAAAACCTTATAGTAGTTCTCCCGACGATCGCGACCGAAATACTTGTAAACTAATTAATCATTAAAAATAAAAGAATAAGTTTTGTTTTATCCGGAAAATTGCGTTTTATTTTGGTGCTCCCTTGCTCCCTACATAACTATATACATAAATATGATAGACTCATTAACTATCGCTATCAGGGTCATAGTTGTTAAACCTAGTTACGCATATATGTATGTATGTATAGCATGTGTAGTTGATATCACACCTTCCTCAATTTCTTCAACAATAACGTCTGACACTTGAGGTGGCACCTCGTCACCATCAAACCAGTTGAATAGAAGCTTCAGATCCTCATCATCATCATTACTGAGCTTCCACCCACATTCTTCTGGTTTGTAACGCGTTGGAACTTTTAAATAGGCGTGTGTCCAGAGAGTAGCTATATAGCAACTACGTTTTATTTGCTGTGTCAACTCGCTTTTACATGGTGGTAGAGAGGAACCATCCAAACTCTTCATTTTCTTTAAAAAAGTTTCAGTTACTTTTGATGTCTTGTAATTCGCAGAAAAAATAGCCATTCTAACATCGTTAACTCGGTTTATCTCTTTTAAGGTGTACATTTGACATACAAACTCTTCTAAAACATTGAACGTTTCATCCGATAGCCCAACTATACCTTTTCAACTTCAAATTGGGACTAAACAATATCAAATTGGGATTAAACAATTTCAAATTGGGACTAAACAATGTCAAATTGGGACTAAACAATTTCAAATTGGGAGTAAGTTAAAATTACCAAAATTTTTCTTTCTTTAACTTTAGATGGTATGTTATTTACATGAAAAGATATGCATAAGGAACCACAAAGAGCGAATAGCGAGAAAATTAAAATTAAAAGGCGTAATTATGCTCAGCAACTTTTAGAATATCAAGCAGAAAACATTCCCGACTTAGACTTGGACCATATAGTCCAAGGACTAACTATCGAGCACGCTTGTTCAAGCTTAAAAGCTAACGTTAAAATAGAATCAGCAATTCAAACGCTTGAAATTCTAACCGGTGACGACAGGGCTAATATGACTCAAGCCGAATATCGTTTACAACGGTTACAAACCATGTTAATTATTGATAAAAGAAATCAAACTGTTGTGAATTGCACAAAACTGCCCATGTTCAAAGGTGCGATGCATTAAATATGGTGGATGTTCGTTTTTAAATAATGTTTTTATGTTGTTTATCTGTGTTCATATTTATTCCAGACTTATTAAAAATAATACTTTAATCTTTACTAATAGTTGTTAATTTATTACTTCAAATTGTTCGATCCCAATTTGAAATTGTTTATTCCCAATTTGAAATTGTTTATTCCCAATTTAAAATTGTTTAGTCCCAATTTGAAACTGTTTACTCCCAATTTGAAACTGTTTAGTCTCAATTTGAAATTGTTTAGTCATAATTTGAAGTTGAAAAGGTATAGACTTATGTTCATAAACGCCCTTATATATCTTTCATTCTGCTCCATTAGTTCAAATGGCTTTGTTTTTCCCCGTCTATAAAAGGACGGGTTGAAATCACATCCAGTGAACGCGTGGAAAGCAGGCAATGCTAAAGCCAGTAAGTAGAGTTTTTTTTTAAAAGTGTCGGGAAATTGGTTGTACCCCTAAAACCAGCAAATTTTTCATAGGAGTTTCCATTCATGAGTTATTTCGTTTTAAAGATTTCAAATACTCATACCCCCTAATCCGCAAGCTGTATGAGTCTTCAGACGTTCAATAAATTCTTTGTTGGACAACGTGGCTAATATTTTTTGGGGTCATTGGATGTATTTGGAGAAAAAAAAGCTCTAGAGAGGAACCTATCCCCACTACCCACTAGATACAGGGTGTTTACGAAAGAAAAACATATATTTTTTAAAATCTACTTAAACTTGAATAACTCCTAAACTAATTAAAGTAGACCAACATAATTAGGTTCATATTTTAGATAAATGTGTATTATTTTATTTGATATTAAGAAAAGAATTCCGTTAAGAAGGTATTTAGTTAAAAGCGTGAGGAAAATCCTAATATTTTTGCTCATATTTTGAACCTAATATACATATCTTATAAACGAAATCACTCAAGTTTTTGCTCTTTATGCTAAATAAAATAATACACATTTAACTAAAATATGAACCTAATAACGTTGGTCTACGATAATTAGTTTAGGAGTTAACATTTAGTTAGGGGACTTCATTAGAATTTTGCTCTGACGTCAATCAACCAATTTTTCTCAATTAAACTGAAAATATTAATGGAAAGGAGATGGGATTGAAAATGTAGCATTTGGTAGATACCAAGAACCTATGGTCCAAATTTTAGGTTCTGCAAAATCACTCGGGTCATACCCAAAATGGCTACAAAATCAAAAGCCGCCAAAATGGAAACCTTGATTACATATGAGATGGGCACCCGAATTTGGGCTATTGGTGGTCTATCTCACCATTATACCAAATCCCATCCTCTGCAATATTACTTTGTTCAACTGGACCAAACCGACATTTTCAAAAATTCCCAAAATTCAAACCTAACCTCCAAACGAGATGGCAATCGGAATATGAGGTGGGAGCAACCCAATTTACCTATATACCAAGTCCCATCCTCTGCAATATCACTTTTTTCATGGTCAAAAAATCTACAAGTTCAAAAGGTCATAAAATTAAAACTTAAGTAGACTCGAATTGGCGATTAGTCTTAATCAGTTGTGCTTTAAGTAATCTAACATATATCAAAGGCCCATCCTCTGCAAAATCACTTTGCAAATCTGTCACTAGCTCTTGGACTACAAGGACAATGAAACATTTTTAAAAATTTGTTCTAGCTCATCACTCTTATTATTATTGCTCGCTGCTACTACTTAGCTACATAATTTTTATTGCATATTACTCGATGGTTAATTTTTTCATAATTTCAGCAGTTAGTTTTACTTCCAAATTGTAGTCTTAAGCACACTTATTTTTTTTTTATTTAAAGGCCGCCAATCTAAAGCCCCGTAAGTTACCATGCGCCTAATGATTGTGGTGTATGTCTAGTATATCGTTCTTGGTTGTAACCCTATGTGGTTCCATAAGCTCTGCAGTAGCCCCACAGGGATCTGCTTGTCCTTCTCATCAGAGTGCCCATGTGATGGTTCTAGTTCAGCTTGGCATCCAGTGTCACTTCCAAGTAGATGTCTTGATGACAAAAGCCTATAGATCTGCCTGCGAGGGTGTGTTTTCCGATTCCCGGCAGTGTTCGCCTTCTAGTGAAGCAGAATCTTTCTGTAGAGAATGACATTTAGTCCTACGTTGGCGCACCATCTGGAGTCCAAATAAAGCTATTCCTGTAGGCGTCTTCATACGATACTTTCTGTTTTACTCTTTACCACGATGGCTGCATTGTATTTCCATCATCACTCTTCAAACGCCTATCCCCTTACTATGATTTGAACTTATTTTACTGGACATTGCACCATGGAGTGACTAACGATATCACTGGCTGTATCATAAAGAAGAAAAGAAAATAGTTGACACTATCGTGTAAATTATACTTAAATGCAAATTATTTCTAGAAATACCGTGAACCTTGAAATTAAAAAAACATTCAAAGTACCGCTTGCAACGCTTCTTAAACCTGTTATTGCACGATTGAACAGTGTTATTTTGAGTGAGGAAACAAACATGAATTCCGCCTTTTGATAAAACAAATCGAAGAAGTGCCTCAGACTCAAGTACTCCTGAAACCCTTTAACCATTACAAATAAAATTAATGATAAAGCAAATTTTTTATAATAAATAAAATACTCGAAATAAATTTAGATCATGGAATAGGCACACTAGACTAAATCGTGATAAGACCCAAAATTAATCGCTTTGCAAAATCGCGACAGAAACCACAAGAAATTTCTGCGTTAGTTGAGTCAAGTTCGAAAATTTATGCAGATCGAAGATATTCACTACAAAGCCGACCTATCGCTATGTCGAACAATGGGGCAGGGGAGCCGAATCATTGGCGATGGATAATGATATATTTACTTTTGCATATTTAATCAAGCCTTCTCGGACACCTACGATGATTAATGGACTTCGTCTATGGTTGCAAAATATCGAAATGTTGTCACACCGGTAGGAAGTAAATGTGCGGTATCAGGCCGGGCGTTTCGATTGTTTGATTAGGATTTGGAGATGTAAGATCTCACCTAGAAACGAAATATCAAACCTTTACTGACTTAAGATGCAAGGACAATTGGCTTTTGTGATTTATAGCAAAATAATACTGACTGGCGTCTTCATTGAAAAAGAATTGGACGTTCCGAAAATATAAAAACGAAATTTGCCAAACATTTAGCGTCAGTCAAGTTTATCACTTCTCTAGAAAACCATCAAAGATGAAAGTAAGTCCCGGGGTTAATAACATAAAATTTTTATTGATAATATTTTCAAAATGTTTCCAGTTCTGCGTGTGTTCTGCTGTGTGCTTTGCGGCACTCTTCGTCGTGGTTAAGGCCGGATTTCTCGGCGGTGGTGGAGGCGGAGGCGGTGGTGGCGGAGGGTCAGTTGAGACAGTCAGAGTGATTGCGCAAGGAGGTGGAGGACACCATGGTGGCGGCGGCGGTGGTGGACATGTAGAAACTATTCGTGTCATCGAAGAAGCTGGAGGAGCAGCTTCTAGCGGTCACGCAGAAACCATTCGCGTTATTGAGGAGCGCGGTCACGGTGGAGGTGCCCCAGCACAAACTATTCGTGTTATTGAGGAGCAAGCCAGGCCAGCTGCTAGTCATGGTGCTTCCGCCACTATCAGAGTAATTGAGCAGACCGGAGGAGCGGCGTCCCATGGCCATGAGGAAACTATTCGTGTCATCAAGCAGCATGGATCTTCCGGTGGTGGAGGTGGTGGACACGCTCAGACTATTCGTGTAATTGAAGAGAACGGTGGAGGTTTCGGAAGTGGCGGAGGATTTGGAAGTGGTGGAGGATTTGGAAGCGGCGGAGGATTTGGAAGTGGCGGAGGATTCGGAAGTGGTGGAGGATTTGGAAATGGCGGAGGATTTGGTGGTGGCGGTGCTTCTGAAACTATAAGAGTGATTAAACAGAACGGTGGAGGAGGACATGGGCACGGCGGAGGTCATCATCATGGTGGCAGCGATGGAGGAATTATCAAGGTTCTCTTAGAAGCTGGTGCTGGCGGCCATGGCGGTTGGTAAATTATATACTCGGCTCCTGACCATTGGTATTATTTCTATGAAATATGAAATAAATAAATTATTTTTCCGGAATACTTTTCATAATTTGTTTTTGGAGATTTCATCAATGACAAATTCATACTGGGCAAAATTTTTAGAAATGTATATATTAACAGCTAATTTCCGGAATTTACTTTGATCAGTTTTCAATTTCGATATTTTTTCGATGTTGACGAACAAGCCTCATCCGAAAGGAAGGATTCAGGTTTATTACAGACATATGGGGCGCGGTAGAAAGAACATAAGCAGTGGCGTGACGTGCTTTAAATTTGAAGGGAAGCCATCTATTCAAAACCTTTTAGTACTACATTTACAGTAAACATGGATGCAAATGTTAATTTAATGTACTATGGACCTGTGTGAATTGTGACTAAAGAGACTAAAATTTAGTATCGATAATATAGTATTTCGCCTTTTGGCGAGGAGACTCAATTTTTTGACAGTTGACTAAATTGATGTTGAATTTGTTTCAAAATAGTTCAATACAATGGAAAATAAAGTGAATAACTAATAGCCTGTTGCAGGCCCGTGCGCAGGAATCTTCAAAGGGGGGGGGGGGTCTGTTGGTAGAAGTATATATTTAAGGACAAAAAGTAAACAAAACAGTTTTTTTTATCACCAAACGAGATACGTTTTAAGACGATGCGACGTAGGCTAGAGAAGGAGCGTTCATTTGCTGTGGTAGTTACAGGAAAAATAGCCATAATGCGGAGAATTTGATGTACATTCTGAAATGCATGTACATTGCAAATGTCGAGTGGTTCAAGTGAATTTTTAAAGTCCATTCCGGCAATGCGTCGTCGCCAAATTTGAACTTCACTTCTCCAGATGTCTTCAGAATCGTCATGCAAAATTGTTGAGTATGGTGCAAATAGTCCAATCAATCTAAAATAGCTCCATGTAATTTTTGCGTTAATTGCCAACAGGAAACAAAAAATATGGTCATATAGGAAAAAAAAATTCTAAAAAAGATAGCGTTTTCTTTTTCGGAATTTGGAATGGCGAGCTTAACCTAAAAAATCCTGGAAAGTGTAAAAAACGCTTTTTAGCGAATAAAAGAAAAACGTGACCTCGGATCCAAAAAAATCAAATTATAAAGTTGTAGCTATTCAAATTATTTTTCGATTGATTGGCGAAAAACGGGAAAAACTGTCGAAAATGACGTTTTTTAAATTTTTTAATAACTTTTGTTTAAAGCCACTTACATATTTGTTATTTGGTACAAATATTGCTTCTTAATGGCTGAAAAAATTGTGGAATTTTTGTTCCGAAATATGGAACAGTTTCCTTGAAATTTCACTTTTTGTAAAAAAAGGGGTTCTTGTAAAAACGTTCCTCTTGGTCCATGGATTTCGCTGGATTAACGTTCGAGAGCTTAAAATTTTCTTCAAAGATTCAATTATGAACCAGCTTCAACTTTTGTGCGCCGGATTTTTTAAAAATCATATATTTTATGTCTATACTTCTGCCTGTAGTCTCGAAACAAGATTTTTAAAGATACTATGAATTTTTTGCTTATACATTTTTTAAATTAAAGCTTCCACATTATAGGATTTTACCAACAAAACTTTGACAAAATATCAAATCATACAAAATCTGCGGCGCACTTTATACACAACAATGAATCGAGCATTAGCGGGGGGCATTTTTCGTCTGGAGGAAGCTGAAATGGAGGAAATGGGAAAGCTCTCTGAACAGAATCGTACACACCTTCCTTGTATGAAATGGAACATCTTTCTTTTATTTCTCTATGCTAAAACCTATCACAAGCCGGTCGCTATGAAAACTTGGCAAATACACCCTGTATAGAGTGAGAATCAATTTTTACACCTATTTGTACATTGTAAATAATTAAAAACATCAAAAATTTAGAATAAAAATTTCCAATTCAACGGTCATTGCACCTTTCTCATTTGTTTGAATCTAAACTTGCAGAAAAGTGGCAATTGAACTGAACAATCATTGAATATCAATTTATAGTTGCAATTGAAATTCACAATCAGTAGCATGGTCGTGAGATTACAAAAAAGCACATTAAGAAAGTAAATTTTAAACTTTAATACTAAAATAGTTACGTAAACCGCAATGGAATACCGAGAGCCAGCACTCTCATATTCCCAGCTCCAGTTTAAGTAATTTCAGTTGCTGGTGACCAATATTCAATGGAAGTTGCAAAACTTTGTAAACTATACGAATTTTTGGGGCATTTTGTGCTTTCGAATACATAGATGATGATGAAGGTTTTTTGGGATAAATGGATAGATTTTTTTACAATAAAATTTTAATAATTTATGTGCTTAAGTGATTCAAATTTTTTATTGTTTATTTAGGCTTTAGATATAATAATAATAATTTTAAACATTAATCACAAAAGATGGTGAATGGAGTAGTTTTATGGTTGAAGTGCATTTTTAGATTTGGCCAAAAGATATCCACAAAGCCACCTGGATATCTCCTGATGGAGCCACTCGCAACCAAATAGACCATGTGAGGAGCAAGCATGCAGCGCGCGATAAATCCAGTTAAACTAGTTTTGAGAAAATCGCAAAAATGTCGGTGGTTATTCTCGTTGGCGAGTGACGTGACTACGAGGAACGCGGTGGAATAAAAAAATCGATGTTTTCACACGTATCGAGGAAAACGTCACTTCACACGCTACCGTGCGGCAATAAAATGCGAATTTAGTCGGTTTGATTTCCAGAAATCTGTTAGATTGACAATGAGAATACCAATTTAACGTCGAAGTGGCACATCTGTCACGTCACTCGACAACGAGAATAAAGCTGGTCATAACTTCAGGTTATCAACAATACCCTGCACTGTAGATTTGGGCTTCCCAGTAATATTTGCTATTTCTCCCGGGTTATGTAGCCTTACTCTAATTTTCTTCTCCTCTTCTCTTTCTTCCTTTCTTGTCGGACTCATTTTAGAAAATCTTTTCGAAAAAGATGGTATCAAAACACAGTATTTTTCTTCTTATTTTTTTTAAGCAGATTGGATTCATTTTGTTATTGTTTTGGGATGATTTATTGTTTACATTTAGGTGTTAAGTATCATAGCACAATATATGTCATTCCATATCAAATCAACCAATGATTTGGATCTCACCACCTCCGATTGTTATAATATTTTTAATATTTGTTCTTCTGGTGGAAACTAAGAAAAACCCAATTTTTGAGATTTTTTGGCATTCTATTTTTTTAGTTATAAAATTTCAAAAAGCCGAAAATTTTGATAAATTTCGAAATCTTTAAATTGATCTAGTCCAAAAACTATTTGACATACTTAACTTGATCGGAAATTACCCTCACGACAACCCCTATTACTAAAACTGAGTATTTCGCGTTTGCTTATGAGAACACCCCATCCTCAACCAATAATTTTTTGTGTAAAAATAGCCCCTACGCCAAACTTTTTTTAACTTCTCAGTATAGGAAGTTTTTGTAATCGGTCCGAAAATCGAAATCGAAATTTTCAACGTATTTTCATCTTTCAAGGTCCCAGGAGCATTTTAAGCAAAAAATTGGGAGGAAGCGTGTGTGTGTGCGTACGTATGTGGTCATTTTTTCCTGCACGATATCGCGCGAACCAAAAAAGATATCGACTTCGTTGAGGTGTCGTTCGAAGTGTATTAACCGAAATATGATCTGGAAAGATTTTCATAAAATTCGGCCCAGCCGTTTTTTTTGTTTAAGCGGCGTAAGTGATTTTTGTACCTGCACGATATCGCCCGAACCACGAAAGATATTGACTTACTTGAGGTGCCGTTCGAAACGTATTAGCGACAATATAATCTGAAAAGATTTTTATAATATTCGGTCGAGCGTTTTTTTGGTTTAAATGACATAAGTGATTTTTGTACCTGCATGATATCGCGCGGACTATAAAAGATATCGACTTAGTTGACGTGCCGTTCGAAGAGTATTAACCAAAATATGATCTGAAAAGATCTTCATAAAATTCGGTCGAGCCGTTTTTTTGGTTAGGCGGCGTAAGTGATTTTTGTACCTGCACGATATCGCCCGAACCACGAAAGATATTGACTTACTTGAGGTGCCGTTCGAAACGTATTAGCGACAATATAATCTGAAAAGATTTTTATAATATTCGGTCGAGCGGTTTTTTGGTATAAATTACATAAGTGATTTTTGTACCTGCATGATATCGCGCGAACTATAAAAGATATCGACTTAGTTGACGTGCCGTTCGAAGAGTATTAACCAAATTATGATCTGAAAAGATTTTTATAAAATTCGGTCGAACCGTTTTTTTGTTTAAACGACGTTTATGATTTTTGTACCTGCACGATACCGCGCAAACTAAAAACTATATCGACTTCATTGAGGTGCCGAAAAAAGAATATTAACGAAGAAATGCACTGAAAAAAATTTCATAATATTCGGTCGGGCCTTTTTTGTTTAAATAGAAAAACTTCGGCTAATTGTCAGAAAGACGTTAAATTGACAAGTTTTCCTAATATCTCATAAACTCGATGGAAAAAGACCCGTTCTAAACGAAGTGATATTTTTTGGGTTCTGTACAGCGAACCTTAGATTAGCACTTTTTGACGGGGAATTGTTTTCTACGCGTGATACAGTTTCAGAAAATTACGGTTCATCCCGGGATTTCCAGTAGTTACCGCAAAATTGGTTCTTTTTGGTCAAGTCTGACAAGTACTTAACAGTTACAGTTTTGCTAATATCTCCGGAAACCTTTGGAATTTCCAAATGAAGTCATTGGCTTCTCAGTTTGTCAATGGCGCTTCAGCCCAATTTGAACACCCACTTTAGTGCAGCGAACGAAATACGAAGGAAATGTTTGTGTGCTAACGTTCAGGAAAAACAAATTCTCTAGAAAAATCTTGTTGATTTACCACTATTATAGTTATTTGAACTAGCTTCTCTCGGTATTGCTTTGTCATCAGTTGTGATACTAGCCAATTTTCCACTAGTGCTAAACGTATAACTATTTTGTAAGAAGTCAGTTTATTCCATCTTCGTTCATCATACTGGGAAGTTAATCGTGTGGACCCGAAGGGATCAAACCCACATCCCAATTAGTCTTTCTATGTGTTGAGCAGAGCTTTTAAATACATGTAAAGCCCCTGCTCAACAAAGGCAGTTTATTTTAGTTTTAAATCAACCCTGTCGGTGAAGCGGTACCACCCCTACAGCAACCCCAAAACTTAAATTATTTGTTTACGCCTAAAATAAATATTTATCACGCCACTTTTTGAAGAATATATACCTATTAGATAAAACAAGTATGTTTTCGCGGTACTTGCACTGGGCGTAATTTAACGGGACACAGTTTCAGAAATTAAGATTTAAAATAAAAAAAAATTAAAAAAAAAAACAAATTGAAAGTGTTCCCACGGGCGCAAGAAACTTCATAAATTTACCCAATTTCTACCCCTGTATTTTCTCATGCAAGAAATAGCGGGAAAATTTAAAGATTTTCATAAAATTTCACTCAAGAAATGTTACTCGCGAGTTTACTCAAAAAGTGAAGGAACGGACATTCTTCTTCGAGAATCAGAAGCAAAAATTCAGGAGAAAAATCTCCCAAGTGAATCTCTCCGCCGCCGTTCTGATTTTTGAAATTTATTCAATTTTCTGTTAATTCCATTTTTATAATTCTAACTTTCATTAAATTCATAATAACAATTGCGGTTTAAATAAATGTAATTACTCTTATTGAATGTTTTTTATTTTTTGTTTGCCACCACCGCATACGTACCCCTTAATAAATACATAAGAGTCAACTTTATACTTTTTCTCCACAATATTTTCTACACGAATTTTTCCGTGTAGAATTAAATTGCAAAAATGCTAAACGGAATTCCGTTTGAACTCCATACTAGGCTTTAACATGGAAAACAAGGTGTTTTTTTTATAAAATTATACGATTTATCACCTTTTTATAAGCAATATAAGTAATTTTCCATTTGTAACCGATAACCACGATATAAATAAATTATTATTCCATGAGTTTTTTTTCCTATCATTCTTCGTTTTCTTTATTTATACATTTTTTACATTTCGAAACGAACTTTTTTTTCTAAAAAAGTGGGTACTACAAAATTATTCTATCACATGGCGTTATAAGTTATTTCAATTGCTTAATGAGATGGTGCTACTAGTTATCTAGTCAAAAAGTGTTTACTTGTTGTTGATGACAGATGGCATTAAATGTTTAACAAAATGTGTTCATATAAAAGTGGTTAGTCAAAACTATGGTGTCTATAAAAAACATACCCATAGTAAAACAGTACAGTAAAATTTTGAAATACCGATTACCACTTTTACCAAGTAATTTATTTCTAAAAATATGACATATTCGTTACAATTTAGTTGAATCAAGCACTGTTGATGTCAAATAGCATTCTCTATCATTTCGATGATTACCAAAAGGCGTTCATATTAAATTGGTACGCGTCTCAAGAGGACGGATTACCATTTCTTCACCACCCCTTCGACATGGGTATCCATTTAAAGGGCATCACAAGTACAATACCATAAGCGATATAGTAAACTCAATATATGGTTAAATCCATGGTGGTCATCTCAAGAGGACGGACTATCATTTTCTTCACATCCCCTCGACATAGGTATCAAATGAAAGGGTATGTTAAGTAGAAAACAATAAGCTATGTCGTAAAATCCATGGCGGCCGTCCCAAGAGGGCTGACTACCATTTCTGCACCACTCCCTCGACATGGCTATCAATTAAAAGGGTATTATAAGTATAATACCACAGCCGATATAATATACCCCATATATGGTTAGATCCATGGCGGTCATCTGAAGAGGGCGGACTACCATTTCTTCACCACCCCCTCGACATGGGTATCAATTGAAAGGGTATCATAAGTAGAATACCATAAGCGATATAGTATACTCAATATATGGTTAAATCCATGGTGGTCATCTCAAGAGGGCGGACTATCATTTTCTTCACAGCCCCCTCGACATGGATATCAAATGCAAGGGAATGATAAGTAGAATACAATGAGCAATATAGTATACTTAATATCCACCGCGGCCATCTCAAGAGGACACATTACCATTTTCTTCACCACTCCCTCGACATAGGTATCAATTGAAAGGGTATCATAAGTAGAATACCATAAGCGATATAGTAACCTCAATATATGGTTAAATCCATGGTGGTCATCTCAAAAGGACGGATCACCATTTTATTCACCACCCCCTCGACATGGGTATCAAATGATAGGGTAGGATAAGTAGACTATAATAAACAACATAGTATACTCAATAAATAGTTAGATCAACCGCGGCCATCTCAAGAGGACGCATTACCATTTTCTTCACCACCCCCTCCAGGGTGTGATAAGTAGAATACAATAAGCTATGTCGTAAAATCCATGGCAGCCGTCTCAAGAGGGCGGAATACCATTTCTTCACCACCCCCTCGACATGGGTATCAATTGAAAGGGTATCATAAGTAGAATGCCATAAGCGATATAGTATACTCAATATATGGTTAGATCCATGGCAGTCATCTCAAGAGGACGGATTACCATTTTATTCACAACCCCCTCTACATGGGTATCAAATGAAAGGGAATGTAAAGTAGAATACAATAAGCAATATAGTATACTCATTATATAGTTAGATTCACGGCGGCGATCTCAAGAGGACCCATTACCATTTTCTTGACCACCCCCTCGACATAGGTATCAAATGAAAGGGTATGTTAAGTAGAAATGCTTGCTTAGCACTTTGGAATTAGTGGTTATTCCAGCGCAGATCTTCAGCTAAAGATGTTTAAAGACGGTTCTGCCGTTAGGTTTTTATTGTCCACTGAAATAGAAGGAGGGTCGGTCGGTGCAGGTTTTATTGGAGATGAGGCAATAAATGGTTAAAAGCAGGCAATAGAAGAAAATATGAATCACCGTTCGAAGGACCACATGAAGTAATGGATATTAAAGATACTAACATAAAAATTAAGATAGGAGATGAAATCAAAGAAGTACAACATTTGAAGAATGACACACAAGAAAAAAAATTAATAAATAATATGAAAAATTTTACCTTGAGAGGGAATTTTTTCTCGGGAACCGTTGGTGGTGAGGTGCCCGCATAACCTCATTGATAATAGCAATACATACACATTGATTCACACTATAGTAATAATTATAGTTTAAGGTAGTTTATTTAGAAAACTAGATTGTAATCATTGTATATAGATGTAGGGGAGTAGGCCTAATCAAGATAGTATATAATAGTATATAAGAATAGTAAATAAGAATCTCTACTATAAATATGGTGGCGACAGCACACGCCCGTACGTCCGCACACCGTGCAAGCCTAGCCCAGAGTGATACTGTGATACTAAAGAGTGTAGAGAAATGGCAGACTTAAAAGTTCCATCCATCCATTGGCGTTACAGCCCAAATCGAGCCTTGGCCTCCTCTAGGGCATTTCTCCAAGTCTGACGGTTCCTTGCAGCAGTTCTCCAGTTCCGAATGTTCAGCATTGTCTCTGCGTCAGCCGTCACAGAGTCCATCCATCTTCTCCTGGCCTGGGTCTACCTACTTGTCTGTTTCCTGGAATTTCGGCCACCATAAGCCGGTTTGGGATACGGTTATCATTCATCCTGATTACGTGGCCGGCTAGTCTTAGTCTGTTGATTTTTATAAACGTTGAGAGTTCTGGGTCGTCAAAAATTTCATACAACTCGTTGTTGTATCTCCTTCGCCATATCCCATCCTCTCTCGTTGGGCCTATTATGCATCTGAGCACCTTCCTCTCAAACCTGTTGACTTGTTCCTCTATCTCCTGGGTCATAGTCCAAGTCTCGCTGCCATAGCACAGTACTGGTCGTATTACTGTTTTGTAGAGTGAGAGTTTCGTTTTTCTGTGCACAAATCTTGAGTGCAATATTTGTTTTTGGGCATAAAAAGTTCTATTAGCCAGTAGTATTCGTCTAGTTACTTCTTCCTTTTCATCGTTTCTTTTTGTAATTGCAGACCCAAGGTAGACTGTTTTATCGACTACTTCTAGATTATGTTCGTCGATAGTTATATTTCTTCCCATTCTAAATCTTCCAGCTCTGGATTGTTGCATCACCTTCGTTTTTTCTTCATTGATGTTCAGCCCTATGTCCTTGGTCGCCTTTTTTAATTCGACATAGACTTCTTTTGCTGCCAAGAAGGACTTTCCCACGATGTTCACGTCATCCGCATATCCAAGTAATTGTACAGACTGCGTTGCTATGGACGCATTTCTCCGTACTGATGTTTTTCTTATCACCCATTCTAGGGCCAGGTTGAAAAGCATGGGGGCTAGTCCATCTCCTTGTCTAAGACCTTGTCGCACTTCGAACTCTTCTGTTATTGCATTTTGAATCCTTACTTTCGCCAGGGAGCTATTCGTTGCGCATTTTATCAGTCGCACCAGCTTGGAGGGGACTCCTAATTCCAATAGGATCCTGTACAGCCTCTCTCTGTTTATCGAGTCATATGCCTGTTGAAAGTCGACAAATATCTGGTATATATCTATATTCCTTTCCCAGGTTTTCTCCAGAATTTGTTTTAAGGTCAGCAGTTGGTCCGATGTTGACCTGTTTGTCCTAAAACCAGCTTGATATTCTCCTATAAGGCCTTCCGCTATAGGTTCTAGTTTTTGTTTCACAAGGATTGTTTTGTAACTGGTGCTGAGGAGTGAGATGCCTCTGTAGTTTTTACAGGTTAATTTATCTCCTTTCTTGTAGATTGGACATATGTATGTGGGATCTAAAAACGTGAACGCACCCCACATAATATGCGCTACACGAGAATCGTCCTACAGAGGAAGATATAGACGTGCCCGGAAAAGAAAAAAGAAGAAGAAGAACGGTGATGAGTGTCAAAGAATGGACATCGGCTCCATGCGTATTTTTTAAAAGTAATTTTGTAGTTTTTTTTTTTATTAAAGTTCATCTGTACCATCAAAGGCTATTTTGATATCTCACATAATTTCTGGGGGCTCAACCGGGATCTGGATATTTCGGGATCTGGATATTTCGGGATTTGGAGATTCCTGACCTAAGTGACATTGCTGTGCATGTGCAGGCGCTCCAGCAAAGTGTGGAGGCCCAAAATATTCCAAGAATAATTAGGAAGGTAATAAGAAGCAGTATTAGCAAGGAATATATTAAGAAGCATTATTGCGAGGTACAAACGTACAGAGAAAGTCTGTGGCACCCCACAGGCCAAAAGGTAACCTATAAAATTTTTTTTTGGCATGAGGTAATTATGATAAGGGCGGTGAGATAAAATATTTTTTAGAAAAAATAAGTGAGAAGGCTTGGGTATCAAAACTGCGAAAAGGCAATGAATGCACGATATCGAGTGTAATTACATCATATAATTATATTCCTTGATCGCGGGTATTATTTTATTTAGCTTTTGTAGGCCATGGGGAAAAATCGGAAAAAAATATTGTCCAGTACCCGAAGATGTGTTTCAGCTCACGACGATGATTCCACCAGCGAAACGGTAGATACTTTAAAACAGGAATTAGAGCGTAGGGACGCGACTATTATAGAAATGCGGGAGAAATTGAAAGAGCAGGAGATTGAAAATCTAAAAAAACAGATAGAATGGATCCAAGCTTCGACTTCAAATAGAAACACTTTGTCACCTGAATATAATAGAGTCGCCGATAACTTGTCTTTTGCTGACATCGAGCAATCGGTAACCAAATTTAGCGGATGTGAAGGCGAAATCAGCGTGCAGGCATGGGTCAATGATTTTGAAAGTACTGCTGTGATTTTCGGATGGTCACCACTGAAACAAGTAGTTTACGCCAAGCGTTGTTTAGAGGGGCCGGCGAAATTAGCTATCAAGACTCAGGATGGACTCAATACATGGGTAGATTTAAAGACGTTCCTGCTTACTGAATTCAAAGTAAATGAAAACGCTGCAGAGCTACATGAGCAGCTCCGCAAGCGGAGGAAAAAGCCAAATGAGACCTATGAAGAATATTTCCTGGTCGTCCGAGAGCTAGGCCGAAGAGCCAGATTAGAAGACAATGCAGTAATCAAGTACACTATTGACGGAATCGACGATAATGAAAATGCAAAACTGTTCTTATATGGTGCAAATGATATTTCCACGTTTAAGGAGAAGCTTAGAGTGTTCGCGCAAATCTGCTCAAATAGCCAGCGAAAACCAACAAACAAATATAACTCGGAGGTAAAGCAAAAAGGTGCCGAAGGTAAACAAGTTAGGTGTTATGCGTGTGGCGGTATAGGTCACTTAGCACAACGGTGTCCAAAAAAGAACCATGGCAATAAATGCTTCATCTGTAATTTATTCGGGCACAAAAGTGCCGATTGTCCTAAGAAGAATGAAAAGAAAACTGGAAAAGAAGTCGTGGTGCTGGATGCCCAAACTACATTAAGAGAAAATATGTTAAAACGCATAGTGGTTCATAACGCAGAAGTCAATGCTTTCATTGACACTGGAAGCGCATTAAGTCTGATCACCGAAGAAGTACACAAAAAAATGGGTAGTCCAACCCTCACTTGTCCCATCACATTCCATGGAGTAGGTTGGGAAGAATTTCCAACTGTCGGTTCATTTATTTCAGAAGTAATCATCGATAAGCACGAGTATAAAGAAAAATTCCATGTTGCTCCGAAAAACACTTTACCGAAACCAGTTATTGTTGGCAGAACTCTACTGAACAGAACAAAGTTAACGGTCACTCCCGAAAGTATTAGCATTGAACCATATTTTCAAGTATCTGATGAATTTTTATGTTTACAATTAGAAGTAAGTGAAGAGCTGGATATAGACTCGACTTCCACCGACGTTTACAGAGATGATGTGATCAAAATGGTTAAAGCTTACACGCCGACGAAGACGACAAACGCCAAGGATTTTAAGATGCAGATTATAGTGCAGGATGAAACTCCCATTCAACAAAGACCAAGGAGACTTTCCAAATACGAACTAGAGTTGGTAGATAACCAGATCGCAGAGTGGTTAGCTGAGGGCATCATTACGGAAAGCACGTCAGATATAAGTAGTCCCATTGTACTTGCAAAGAAGAAAGATGGTACCATCAGAATCTGCATTGATTATCGTCGTCTCAATAAAGTAATTGTTAGAGATCATTTCCCTCTCCCCTTAATAGAAGACCAGATAGACAGACTGTTGGATGCTAGGATATTTACGACCTTAGATTTGAGAAATGGCTTCTTTCACATGCCAATCGAGAAGGAATCGAGGAAGTACACATCTTTTGTAACGCCCAATGGTCAATATGAGTTCACAAGAGCTCCTTTTGGCTTGTGCATGTCGCCTACCCAATTTCAAAAATTTATTAATGTAATTTTTACATCACTGATTAGAGCTGGAAAAATTCTAATCTACATTGACGACATTATTATTCCATCCAAGACTGAGAAGGAAGCAGTACACACGTTACAGGAAGTATTAAGCGTGGCTGAAGAAAACGGACTGGATATTAAATGGAGTAAATGTAAATTTTAAAAAAAAAGAGTGTCATACTTGGGTTACGAAATTGAAGACGGAAAAGTTTCTCCAGGCACAGAAAAAATATCTGCAGTCGAACACTTCCCGCAACCAAAAAATATCAAAGGAGTACAGAGCTTCTTGGGGCTCACGGGGTACTTCCGAAAATTTATTGAGGATTATGCCATAATAGCTCGCCCTCTGTCAGACATGCTTAGGAACAACAATGAAAAATTTCAATTCGGGGAGCTCCAACAAAGAGCATTTAAGGAACTCAAGAGAAGACTGTGTCAGAAACCTGTGTTAAGAATCTACGACGCAAACCTGAAAACAGAACTGCATACTGACGCTAGCAAATTGGGGTATGGCGCAATATTATTGCAACGATCCGTTGAGGAAGAAAAACTACACCCTGTATACTTTTACAGCAAAAAGACATCGACCGTAGAAGAAAATTACAGCAGTTATATGTTAGAGGTCTTAGCAATCATAAACGCTCTAAAGAAGTTCAGGGTATACCTGGTAGGAGTACGGTTCAAGCTAGGAACCGACTGTGCTGCCTTCCGATGTACTATGGAAAAAAAGGAATTAACCCCTAAAGTTGCTAGATGGGCTATGTTTTTGTCAGAATTTGATTATGTGCTAGAACACAGACCAGGAATGAGGATGAAGCACGTAGACGCGCTTAGCAGAAATCCGGTTGCAATTGTGGCCATAGCTGATAGTATGACATCACGAATTGAAACTGCACAGAAAAATGATCTCGCGCTAAAGGCTATAATTCAGATTTTAAGGAACCATGGCGAGTTTGAAGACTACGTCTTGGAAGGTGGAATACTGTTTAAATATGAAAATAACAACAAGCTACTAGCGGTGCCGAAAGCCATGCAGACAGAAGTAATTCGCGCAGAGCACGAAAAGGGACATTTTGGAGTCAGGAAAATGATGCATTCGTTGGGACAACAATATTACATTCCAAGAATTAAAAAGAAGTTAGAAAATTTTATAAGTTGTTGTATTCCTTGTATACTAGCGTCCAAGAGAGACCGTAAAGAGGGATTTTTGCATCCAATACCCAAGGGAACGGTCCCCTTGGAAACTTTCCATCTGGACCATCTAGGTCCTATGACGAAAACGAAAAAGGGTTACCAATACATTCTCGTTATTATAGACGGATTCAGCAAATTCATATGGTTGTTCCCTACCAAAAGCACTGGAACAGCGGAAGTGCTTCAGAAGCTTCAGTTGCATCAAGGCACGTTCGGGAATCCGTCCAGAATAATCACCGATAGAGGTACTGCTTTTACCTCTTCAGCATTCAAGAATTACTGTTCTGGCCAACAGATTCAGCAGGTGGTGATCACGACGGGGGTACCTAGATCGAACGCACAGGTGGAACGTCTACATAGTATAGTTATCTCCATATTGACGAAGTTAACCCTACAAACAGAACAAGACTGGTATAAGCATATGAATAAAGTACAGATTTGGATCAATGGGTCTCTTCAGAGAAGTATTGGAACAACGCCCTTTGAACTACTGTTCGGCGTTAAACTAAAAAAGGCAGATGACCCGAATCTACCTGATAAGCTTCATGACGAAATCATGGCAGTATTTCAAGAGGAACGAGAAGAAAAAAGAAGACTAGCCGCTGAGAACATACAGAAAGCACAAGAAGAAAATACAAGAAGTTACAACAAAAAGAGAAGAAGCGCTACCAAATACAAAATTGGAGACGTGGTAGCTATACGGCGTACACAATTCGGCACGGGTCTTAAGCTGAAGCCAAAATATTTAGGACCCTATCGAGTTATTGAAGCTCGACCAAATGATCGCTATAAGGTGATGAAAGTAGGTGATCACGAAGGAGCAAAGGAAACTACCACCGCAGCAGATTATATGAAGCCATTTGCAGTCTTCGGATCCGACGATGAAGAAACAGAAGAAGAAGAAGACGAAAATAGTAATGAAACACTGAGCGAAGAATTTCGTGAGGATATACACTCAGATATCCACCTATTGACAAGGCAAAGTCTCAATGAGACTTTGTAAACTAGCAAGAATTTGATACCTTGAAAATTTATTTGCCTAACAGAAAAGCCCAAAGAAGCGTATGCTCACTTAATAATAGTTTTTATATTCTCACCTACGACGTAGCCCTGCCAACGTTTTACATATTTGGCACAATTCATGAAACTATATCCAAGAAGAAATTTTCACATAAGAATTTTTTTAGAAGAAACGAATAATTGAAGTTACAGAAGAATTTTATTTAAGAATACTATGAAGTCCTCCATTAAAGAAGCTGCATAAAGAATTTAATTGAAATCTATAATTACCAAATTACTCTCATCAAAAATTACCTGAAAGCTTATGCCTAAGAAGTTTCCAAAAGAAGTCACTATCCAAAAGAGGACACCTTTCAGTCTATGTCACTCAAAGAGCTACATAAGAAGTCACCTAAGAAGTCATCTCCTAAGAAGTCATCACCCACGAATTCACTCAAGAAGTTATCTAAGAAGTCACTGAAGAAGTCACCCAAGAAGTTACCTATTTTCTAATTTTCGAGACGCCGGGGCGAATTGCCTGCAGGATGGCCGAGAATGTGGGATCTAAAAACGTGAACGCACCCCACATAATATGCGCTACACGAGAATCGCCCTACAGAGGAAGATATAGACGTGCCCGGAAAAGAAAAAAGAAGAAGAAGAACGGTGATGAGTGTCAAAGAATGGACATCGGCTCCATGCGTATTTTTTAAAAGTAATTTTGTAGTTTTTTTTTTTTATTAAAGTTCATCTGTACCATCAAAGGCTATTTTGATATCTCACATGTATAATCGCTTTCTTCCAGTCATCTGGTATAACTTCTTCCTCCCAGACGTTACATATGAGTTCGTGTAAGTTCCTTAAGAGTTGCGGCTCTCCTTCCTTTAGTAGCTCAGCTGCGATTCCATCGATGCCTGGGGATTTGCTGCTTTTTTGCCTTTTCACAGCTTCCCGTACCTCATCCAGTGTTGGTGGTTCTATTGGGATACTATCTTGAGGTATTACCATTGCTTCCGCCTGTGAGTCTTCGTTTATTCTTTGGGTTGGATTCAATAAGTTTTGAAAATATTGTCTCCATCTTTCCTTTAAACTATCCGGATCTGTTAATAGGTTCCCATCCATGTCTCTACAAATATCCGTTCTTGGCTGAAACTTATTACTGATCTGGCGTGTTCCTTTGTAGGCTTGCCTAGTTCTACCTTCGCTGAAGTCTTCCTGTATCTGTAGGATCCTCCTGTTTAGATACTCTCTCTTTTTCTTTCTGCACAGCTTGTCTGCAGTTCTTCTTTTTAGCTTAAAGACTTCCATCCTTGCTCTTGTGGGCCTTGCGATGTACTCCCGGTGACTCTGGTTTCGTTGTTCTATTGCAGCTCTGCAATCCCGATCAAACCAGTCAATTCTAGTCTGTCTGGGGGCCCAGCCTAGGGCGTCTTCAGCTGCCTCCTTTACGCGGTTTTTCAGCTTTTCCCATTTGTTGTTAATGTCAGGCTCTTCTCCTACTCCTTCTCTCAGGTTTTGTACGATAGCATTCTGATAGGCCAGAGAGAACAGTTGCGCGAGGCCAGGACCGGATCCCGGTTGTAGAGCCGTTAAAGAAGAAGAAGATTCTGATAGGCCTCTCTTTTTTCTTCAAGTTTCAGTTTGTCTATATCGTACCTTAGCTGTGTTTGCCCTCTTTGAGTTTTGGTCGTTATCCGGGCTCTAAATTTCACTTTGACAAGATAGTTTATTTATTTATTTATTTATTTATTTTAATCAAAAAATAAAGTACACAAGATTTACACCTTATTTCGTACTGTAACACAGGAAAATAATATTGATAAAATTAAAAACAAAATTAAACTTAAAATAAAAATTAAATTTAAATTTAGAAAAGGGAAGAGAGAAAGAAAATAAAAATAAAATAGAAGTACTAGAACTAGACACAGTTAATTTATTTTAATTTAATTTAATTAAGACATAATTCATAGCCGGTGAAATGAGTCTGAAGATGAGAAGATGAAAGCTGAGAAGAATGTACGAAAAACCATGATAAGCAGCAAGCAAGCAATAAATACAATTTTATACGTTCCGTGTATCAAGGTACGCGATCACTCCGCTCCTGAAAGTGCCGAGGGAGCTGATACTTTGCAGATGGAATGGGAGGCTATTCCACAGTCTAACAGTATGTACCAAGAAGGAACGACCACCCAACAGGGAATAGTGTCTAGGAATACGAAATTGCATAGAACGACAAGTACGAAGAGGAACAAGACTATCAGCAAGATATGAGGGGGCAGAGGAATTAATGATTTTATGCAATAAACATAGGCCATGCACTTCACGATATGTGAGAAGGTTGCAAGGTAGCAAGGAAGGACGAAGACCAGAAACATGTGCAAAACGATTAAGGTGAAAAATGAACCTTAAACAATCATTGAAGGCAACATTCAATCTATGTTTACATGTGGAGTCAAGGCATATATATAAACAGCAGATCCGTATAGAAAATGGGGAAGTATAAGGGATTTTACTAGCGCAAGACGAGTGTTACGGGATAATAAGCTACCATAGAGACGTAGGCGACGCAAACAAGTATAGATTTTTTTCAGAGTGAGCAACACATGATCACAACAGGACAAGTTAGAGTTAACCAATACTCCAAGATTCTTAGAAGGCGAGACTATTTTCAGCGAAATATTGTTTAGCTTTAGAGGGGGGATGCTGGAAGTATCAAGAAGAGATCTGCTAAGTATTAGTACAGATGATTTATTAGGGTTTAACTTCAAGAAGTTATTATCACACCATAGGGATAAGGATTTCAAATCGTTATTTAAGGCTTCAATAAGGCTAGCAATATCATTAGGAGTACAGTAATTATATAATTGGAGGTCGTCCGCGTAGCAATGGTGACGAGCAAAGGATAAACAATTAGGTAAATCATTAACATATAGACAGAACAGCAGTGGCCCAAGAACAGAGCCTTGAGGAACACCCGATGGTACAGAGATAAAGGAGGAAAAATCGTTGTTATATTTCACGCATTGATATCTATTAATTAGGAAAGAGGCAAGAAGATGAGTCGCAGAGGACGAGAGGGCGAAATTGGAGGATAATTTATTGAGGAGAACGCTATGGCAAACCGTGTTGAAAGCACGCGAGAAATCTAGAAGGATCAATATACCCAACTCATTCCTATCACATGCCATACGTAAGTCCGTCAAGACCTTTAGCAGCGCAGTTTCACAGCTATGGAACTTCCTGAACCCAGATTGCAACGGATTCAATAGATTTTCATGGGTAAGATAGGATTGCAATTGGACAGATAAGATTTTCTCCAATGCTTTGGACAGAAATGGTAAGATGCTAATCGGGCGTAAATCGCCCACATCTACAGGACAAGGGACTTTAGGAATAGGGGTGATAACAGCCTTTTTCCATAACGATGGAAATGTAGATTGCAATATACAGGTATTAAAGATATGCGTTAACACTGGTAAGATTAGAGGAGCAATGGTCTTAACGAAATGAGAAGGGATGTTATCGATTCCAGTTGCATTGGATTTAATGGACATAATGGCACTGTGTGTTTCGCTTTCATCTACACACCTGAAACTAAACCCATCCACGGACAAAGAGGATAAATCAATAGGCGGTAAGTTATCCGGGAGAGGCTCCACGAATGAGTGGTTAAGAACACAGGGATCGAAGTCTACTTGTGCACTATCTCTACCACAAACACCCAACGATCGTAAGTTCTTCCACAGCAGCTTAGAAGGGAGAGAGGTGTTTAATTTTTGTTCAAAGAACTGTCTTTTGGCACTTCTAATCTTGTGATTAACAAGATTGCGGACTCGAGTGTACTGCTGTCGACTTTCGGTGGTTTTGAGACGGCGGTAACGTTGATACAAATATTCCCTTTCAGAGATCAGACGTTTAATTTCAATGGTAAACCATGAACTTGAATAAGGATTACGTTTAGTGCGCCTGCATTTGAGAGGGACAGTTTGTTGCAGTACAGTTGTTAAGAAAGAGTTAAGAAGTCCAACTTTGTCATTCACATCAGTAGCATTATAGATAACGGACCAGGGGGTGGAAAGACATTTCTGCCTCAGATTATCAATGTTCAGATTTTTGAAGTCCCTGTAGGTCGCTATTCCAGGAGATTCTAGAGCTATGAAATGGAAGCGGAGGGAAAGGAAGAGAATATCGTGGTCGAGGAAACTGGGCGGAGATAATTGCTGATGACGAATTACTGCATTGTCATTGGTAACGGCAATGACATCGCGCAAGGATGATGAAGAAGGATTAATAGGATTGTAGCGGGTCGGCAAGGAATTCAGGACACTGAGGCCACTAGACTGCATATTCCATTTAAACAGGTCAGAAACGCTATTGTGTTGAAGAAGATCGACATTAAAATCTCCAGCAACAACGATATCCTCATAATTAGCAGAGCAATTATAGAGCATAGCTAAGAGTTCAGCAATATTTTCTTCCTTATACGCTCTAGGGGGACAATAAACAGCAACAACGAGACATTTAGAAGTCGACGATTTCACCTCCACAGCTACAAACTGGACAACTTCATCAGTGGACTTAAACATTAATTTGGAGGAGAGCTGGTTAGAGATATAAATAGCAGTACCACCACCTCTCCTAAGATGGCGATCGCCTCTAAGCAGGTTGAAATTAGGAAGAGACACGAAGGTGGTGATAGTGGTCCGAGCCACAGCACGCTCCCCTCATAGTTCTCACATCCAGTATACTCGTGGCCCCCCTCTTCTCTCAATTAGGACGTGGTCTATTTGATTATATGTAACCCTGTCTGGTGACTGCCACGTCATCTTATGAATATTTTTATGTGGGAACATTGTTGAACTTACTACCATTGAGTTCGAGCTAGCGAGATCGATCAATCTACTACCATTGTCATTGGTAGCGTTATGTAGGCTGTGCTTTCCTATGACTCCTGGGAATTCCTCTTCTTTTCCTACTTTGGCGTTCATGTCTCCAAGCACCATTTTAATATCGTTTGACGGTATTAATCTGATGACGTTTGTTAGCTCCTGGTAGAATTCCTCTTTCTCCTCATCCGTCTTGTCTTCTGTGGGCGCATGGACGTTTATGAGACTAATGTTATGTAGTTTTAATCCGAAGCGTACATATCCTATTATTTACTGGCTTGAAGTCCAGAATCAGTGATTTCATTTTCTTTTCGACTATGAAGGCAACTCCGAACTCCCTTCTTCCATTCGATGAACCACTGGAGAGTATCGTGTGGGTTTTGAGATCCATTATGCCACTGTGAGTCCATTTGGTTTCCTGTAGAGCGGTGATTGCTATGCCGTATTTTTCCAATAATAATAAAAGCGAACGCAGAGCACCCGTCCTGTTGAGCGTTCTGTTCCAAGTTCCAATGTCAAATTCCATATTTCGTTGCCTGGGTCGTTGCCGTTGAGTCCGTCCTGTCCGAGGCCTGCCTTGAGGATTCGTGACGGGTGGGTTTTTACGGTGGAAGGTTGTCAGCCTGCCGCCCAACGCCCAACCTGGAGGACCAGTCCAGACTTAAAAGTTATTGGTAAGTAATTTGAGTTTCTTTTTTACCAATATATGTTTATTATATTTTATATATATATATATATATATATATATATATATATATATATATATATATATATATATATATATATGTATATATATATATATATATATATATATATATATATATATATATATATATATATATATATAATATATATATATATATAATTATATTTTATCTCTTTGTACAAAAAAGATGCCGGATGAAGAAAACGTCGAAAGAGCAATATGAAATATATCGCTCCTTCTTGGAGCAGCATGAGGGAATGCGATTTAAGATGGAACCTGACCAATCCATTCAACCACTGTGGGACCAACTGATTGCTTTATTAAGCAGTAATTTTAATTTCCCATCATTTACAGACATTTGAAAATTGGCGAAACTCCATCCGTCACAAAAAGCGTCAGGAAGAGGCTCACCGGCAGGCAGCTGGTGGGGGTCCAGAAAAGCCCAGTGAGCTCAAGGAACTTGAGCTGAGAGCCCTAGGTCTTTGGGGCCTAGATGGAGTCTTTGGGTCTTTGTCTTAGATGGAGTCTGCGACAACAATGTGGAAGTAGGGTTCGGTCCACTCCCAACAGATCCTGAAGAGATGCTAATCGTACAGTGCTTGGATAGCATTATAGCTGAGGACAGCCATGTCAGCGATGCTATTGTGGAAACCATTGCCACAATCATTGTACCACAAATTGACGACGCAACGGCAGTTCCCAAAAAAATTCGAACTGCTAGTGGAGGTAAAATAAGAAAATAGAGAAAATTGCAAGCGTCAAAAGGTTTGTTATTATATAAATATCTTTTATACAGCATACTTTATTTTATTTTAGATGCTCAACTAGAAATGATGGTCGGGAACGACAAAGAAAACACAGAAGCACTCCGCGAAGTTGGTAACCAACTTCGGCGATTAGGGACATTAAAGATGCCGAACTTCTGGAAAGCAGGAACCGTACAAACGAGATGAATAATATAGCGGAAGCTAACAAAATGTTAGCTAATAAGAGTGGGATGTAGATATCCAATTTTAGTGAAATAAATGTTCTTGTTTTTATAATTAATTTTTCAGCAATGACAACTTGTGAAAATGGGCCTTTTCGTAAACGTACAATCTTTTACATTTTCTATATGTAATATTTATTCATGTATATTTCTCGAACTCTCCTTCCTGCAGAATACCAAGAATTACCTAGAAAATATGATTATGGGTACGGTTCGGGATAAATAACCATCATTAACTCACCAGATACATCATGATCCACGTTCATTTGCAATGAGTTCTTCATCAATTGACTCTTCATTAGCCACCTGCAAATCATTAGTACCATCTTCTTCTAGGACAATTTTTCTGTTGATGCAGAAGTTATGTAGAGCGAATACGGCATATATAATTCGGCACGAAGTTTTGGGATGGTAATGAAGGGTTCTGTGGCGAAGTAAAATTGAAAAACTGAAGTTGAATTGAAAAACTCAAATTTTAAATAATAATACAACTCTTAACGAAGAAAAAGAGCATCGAAAAAATGTCCTACGAGGTCGAAAAGCTGTAGACGAAGGATTTTACGAAAACGATTTTTTTTTACAAAAATCGAATATTTACCCATATGTATTTTGCAAAATTTCGAGCCAAAAAAATGAGTGCTAAAAGCAACATTTTTACCAAGTAAAAAGTTTCTAGGTCGCATCAATAAAAAGCAAAAAATAAATGAAAAAGACGCGATTTTTAACGGTTTTGAGCATTTTTCTCCATGTATAAGACACTAACCAATATTTTGTACCACATTATTTGAAAGATAATTTTAATACCTATAATTTTCTCATTTAACTTTTTCGGATTCGAGCTCAACTTTTTGTTTTATTAGCGAAAAACCGTTTTTTTGACTTTTGCGAAATTTTTAAGTTTAGTTCGCCAATGAAATTCCGTAAAAAAACACGTTGTCTTTCTTCAAATTAATTGTTCTACACGCCCATATTTTTTCCTGCCTTCAATTGTCTGGAAATTAACATTGTGAATCCTTAGATTGATTGGACTACAAAAAAAACCTTTTCTTGCCACTTGTAGCCATGTAGCTGGCTAGACCCAAAGTCCTAGAAATATTATATATTACGTATTATGAATTGTGTGCTATGTACAATGTGTTATGTACTATATACTGTGTACTATATATTATGTACTTGTTGCGACCATGCACATACGCCTTTACGCATTCGCCTATATGGAACGTGACTATGTTCAGCCCGGAAGACAGGTCTTCTAGGAAGCAAGGCCTTGGCATTTCTCTCTCGCTACCGGACCACCGACGCGGACGGACAACTGAATATCTGATCTGCCATCATCCTTAAGGATCGACTTTATATTTAAATAAATCATCATTTATCTACTTCTTCTTTAACGGCTCTACAACCGGGATCCGGTCCTGGCCTCGCGCAACTGTTCTCTCCACCGGTCCCGATTCTGAGCCGATGTCATCCAGTTTGGCATCCCTAAACTCTGAGCGTCCTGGTCCACGCCATCCTTCCAGCGAAGGTTGGGCCTCCCTCGCTGTCGCACCCCATAGGTCTTACCGCAGAGAACTTACATTTATCTACTGGTGAGGTTTAAATTCTTCCCTAACATATTCCTTTAGCGAGCAGCTTTTAGTAAGAGAAAGCCTCTCTACAGTACTATGTGCTATATACTATGTACTAGGTATTTTGTACTAGTACTATGTACTATGAAATATGTAGTATGTACTTTGTACTATGTATTATATACTATGCACTATGTATTATGTACTATCTACCATATATTATATGCTATGTAATATGTACTATGCACTATGTACTATGTATTAGGTACTATGCACTATGTACTAGAATTATGTAGAATTAACTATGTACTATGTATTATGTGTTTTGTACTATGAATTATGCATTATATACAATGCACTATGTACTATGTATTGATTACTATGTACTATATATTATAGTTAAATTTCCGTTAGCAAAATGAACAGCGAGAGTTCTTGAGGAAGAATCGTCTGCATAGTACTCTCTCACATTAAAGAGTCTTAATTTGGGCTTGGCTTCTGACAACCTTGTCCACATTAATGAAAGTCGCACATCTAAAAACAGCGACATTTTGCATAGGTATTGCACGGAAGCTTCAAAAGCGGAGTCTTGTTTCTACTGTGTTCACTCGTCAGGGCTTTCTATGTTCACTTTTTATCTGGTTCTTTTTGTCCTCTCTTTTATTTCTTATTGACGTGACAACGTCTATTAAATCGGTTTAAGATAGGACGCGCGTGTGAAAATGTCCCGCACACAAAAAAATAAAAAAATTTGCTTCGAAATATATAATTTATTAATTGAGAAAATAATACAAAACGTAATAACAGACGTTGTCACGTTCAAATTAATAGACGTTGTCACGATAAAATACGGACGTGATACTTCACATCCAAGACCATTAATTTTTTTTTATTTTTTTTTGTTATTATTTTTTTAAAAATTTGCATTACGATTGCTTCTGAGCTCTTGGTTGTGCGTTTTGTTGATCCAATCTATGAATAGTTTTCCTAATCGAGTGTGCAATGAGGGAATGTTACTTAATAACCTCTGCTTCAAGCTGCAAGAAGTTTAAGAAACAAAAAGGACGAGTTGAGGTATATACCTCTTTTTTTTCTTTTCCTGGTTTTTCGTTGCATCGAAATGACCGTGCTGGTCGTACCGGTGGTGGTGTTTCTATGTATGTTTCCTATTCGCTTTCTTCTAGAGTAGTTGGCATGTCCAGTGGCTCTCCCTTTGAATTTATTGCTGTTGAAATAAAATCTACATATGACAAATACGTTGTCTTCAAAGTGTACTGTCCTCCTAATGTGTTTTATCCCGACATCGCTGTTGACTACTACAATATTGCTTCAAGCCTCTCTCGCCTTTATGGGAATATAATCGTTGCTGGTGATTTTAATGTTGACCTGCTGAAGGACAATTCACGTGCGGAAGCACTTAGATATTTCCTTGAATCTCTGGACTTACACATTCTAAATCATTTCCCTACATTTCTGAATTGTAAAAATCCTTCCTTACTTGATGTTCTTTCTGTTACTTCTACTTCTTCAGCGTTAAAGTTCAATCAAATATCCCCTCCGAGCTTTCTTGATCACGATATATTGTTCTTCCTCCTGTCATCCTCGGCCCTTAATTTTCATATCGTGACTACAGCAGCATCAATTTAGATCAGCATTCTGACTGTGCTTCTTCTTTGCCTTAGGGTCAAATGGTAGCAACGACCTCAGGGACCTTTGATGGTGCCGGTACATCAAAGAGATTAATCCTGGGAAACGTCACCTGCGATCTAAGGTCTACACGATCTAAGATTTTCCGATATGCTGCCGAATCCTACCTCAACCTTCATCAAGAAGTAGATTCTACATCGAGTGTCTCCTGGATGCTCTTGTCTATACAAGAGTAACAGACTGAGGAGGGTGAAAGGCGAGTGTTTCGCTCCTCAAAACGAAGCAACTGGTCCTCCAAGTTGGGGGTTGGGTGGCAGGCTAACAACCTTCCATCGTAAAAACCCACCCGTCACGAATCCTCAAGGCAGGCCTCGGACAGGACGGACTCAACGGCAACGACTCAGGCAACGGAATATGGAACTCGATCTTTGAACATGGAACGTCAGGATGCTCAACAGAACGGGGGCTCTGCGTTCGCTTATTAAAAAATGCAACATAAAGATTGCAGCCCTTCAAGTAGCAAAATGGACCCATAGTGATATAATGGATCTAAAGACCCCCACGGTACTCTCCAGCGGATCATCGAATGGAAGAAGAGAGTTCGGAGTAGCATACCAATAAGCCAATAAGCAATAGGATATGCACGCTTCGCATTCAAACAAGGCTACATAACATTAGTCATATAAACGTCCACGCGCCCACAGAAGAGAAAACGGATGAGGAGAACGAGGAATTCTACCAAGAGCTAACAAACACCATCAGGTTAATATCGTCAAATGACATTAAAATGGAACTTGGTGATATGGATATGAATGCCAAAGTAGGAAATGGAGAGGAGTTCCTAGGAGTCATAGCAAAGCATAGCCTACGCAACGCTACCAATGACAATGGTAGTAGACTGATCGATTTCGCAAGCTCAACCTCAATGGTCGTAAGTTCAACAATGTTCCCGCACAAAAACATCCATAAGATGACAGTCACCAGACGGGGTAACTAATAAATCAAATTGACCACGTCCTAATTGAGAGAAGAGGGGCCACGAGTATGCTAGAGGTAAGAACAATGAGAGGAGCACGCTGTGGCTCGGACCACTATCTAGTCAAGGTGAAATTGAAAACCCGAATAGCAACCAAAACGTATAGAGGGAAAGCTCAACCACAAAACTTGAGAGAGGTGGATGAACAGCCCAAAATCAAAGACAAATGGGACCAAATCAAAAGCAGCATAAAGGGGGCAAGAGAAGGCACTATAGGCTGGGCCCCCAGGCAGACTAGAATAGATTGGTTTGACCAGGACTATAGAGCCGCAAATGGAGAAAGAAACCAGAGACACCAAGAGTGCATTGCAAGGCTAACAAGGGCAAGGATGGAAGTCGTCAAGGAAAAAGAAAAATCGCAGACAAGTTTTGCAGAAAGAAGAAGAGGCAATATCTAAACAGGAGAATCTTGCAGATACAAGAAGACTTCAATGAAGGGAGAATTAGACAAGGGTACTTAGGAACTCGGCAGATCACCAATAAGTTTCAGCCAAGAACGGTTATCTGCAAAGTTGGCAGATCCTGATAGGATAAAGGATAGGTGGAGAGAGTATTTTCAGGACCTATTGAATCCTACCGCCATATTAAACGAAAATGTACAGACAGAGGCATTTGCAATTCCCCCACATAACATCTCAATAGAACCACCAACACTGGATGAGGTACGGGAAGCCGTAAAAAGGCAAAACAGCAACAAATCGCCAGGCGCCGATGGAATAGCAGCTGAGCTGCTAAAGGAAGGAGGACCCCAACTACATATTACGAACCCTACATGAAACCTATGCACCATCTGGGAGGGAAAAGTTATACCAGAGGACTGGAAGAAAGAGACTATATATCTAATCTACACGAAAGAAGATAAATTAACCTGTAAAAACTACAGAGGCATCTCACTCCTCAGCACCAGCTACAAAACCTTCACAGTCCTCGTGAAACAAAAACTAGAACCTATAGCGGACCAACTGCTGACCTTAAGGCAAATTCTGGAGAAAACCTGGGAAAGGAATGTAGATATATACCAGATATTTGTCGACTTTCAACAGGCATACGACTCGATAAACAAAGAAAGGCTATACGAGATCTTATCGGAATTAGGAGTCCTCTCAAAGCTGGTACAACTGGCGAAAGTAAGGATCCAAATGTTATAACAGAGGAGTTCGAAGTACGACAAGGACTTAGACAAGGAGATGGACTGGCCCCCATGCGTTTCAACCTGGCTCTAGAATGGGTGATAAGGATAACATCAGTCCATCAATAGGGCATCAATAGCTATACAGTTGGTACAATTCCTTGGATATGCGGATGACGTGAACATCGTGGGAAGGACCTTTTTGGCAGCAAAAGAAGCCTATGTCGAATTAAAAGAAGCGGCAACGGACATAGGCCTGAAGATAAACGAAGAAAAATGAAGGTGATGAAACAATCCAGAGCTGGAAGATCTAGAATAGGAAGAAATATAACCATCGACGAACATAACCTAGAAGTAGTCGATAAAACAGTCTACCTTGGGTCTACAATCACAAAAAGAAACGAAGAAAAAGAAGGGCTAACCAGACGAATACTACTGACTAATAGAGCCCGTTATCCCCAAAAACAAATCCTGCACTCAAGATTTGTGCACAGAAAAACGAAACTCTCACTCTACAAAACAGAAATACGACCAGTACTTTGGTATGGTAGCGAAACTTGGATTATGACCCAGGACATAGACAGTGGCGTAGCGTGGATTTCTGCCACCCGGGGCGAACCATAAATTTGCTGCCCCCTACTTTCGAATTGCAAAGCGAACTGCTTGAGATAATGGCCAATGTTAATTTATACCACTTGTTCTATTGGTAAGATAGCTAGATTAGATATGTAGAGCTAGATTAATATCAACGTGGAAATTGTAGATTTTCAATAATTTTTGATCAATGAATCGAAACCCCAACTTGAATTTCAAGTAATTTTCAATCCAAGAACTCAAGGCATCATGTAAACGCAATGAATCATATGTAACTATATATCGCGCCAAAATAAATGGGAATTTTACGCGCAGGCGAGGAAATGACAACTCCACATACATTAATATTCCGTGTATGGAAAAAAATTCAAGCGCACATGCATTTTAATTTACCTTTTGAAACTCGTTTACCGGGAACAACACTTCACCATAGCATCTGACTAGGACAAGAGTCGCGTAGTGAGACGGATTGAATTGTGATTGAAAATATAAATGAGCGAGCGGGTGATTTGGGGTTTTAAACGAACGGAATGACGAGGTGCACTTTTCTTTTTGAATCTACTTTCGTGGTGAGGATTTGAGACTTTCACTGCACATCAAAAAATCGCTTTTGAGATTTCCAATTGTTTTGGCGCAGGCTATATCCGTGCTTCAAAGTTGGCCTAAATTATAAACTTTAACAGACCCAGAGAGCTGGAATCAGTAATTTCTCTCTGTAATTTATATCAGTCTGTCTTTAGATAGAAAGCCTCGTATATGCACGAGCTTAAGCTTAAACTTTTCTCTGTCCAATATCTGGAGGTTTCATTTCTCATCATCGTAGCCCAATACTATTACAGAAGATTTTAACGACAGATGCGGCAGCTGTTGGAACCCTTCTCAAACTTCAGCATTTACAGCCCGCGTCATAAAAGAAGGGAATCTTAAATTCGCTGTTTCCATGCACATTGAGAGTCTCATACAAGAGAACAACGTCACTCTGTTTGTATAAAAACGAACGAACGAACTTACAACAAAACTACAATTCAACTGAAAATAAACAAATGAATCAATTTTTCACCATAATCTAACCGACTGATTTATTCACAATTTGCCAATCCGTTGCGAGCTGCCAATGGACACCTATTGTGTTTCATATGAGCGCTCATTTCCCTTCTTTTATGGCACGGACTCTAATCAAAAGGAATATATGTTTGCTAGGTATTATCCACACAAGTGTTTTGAACCATTGGATACAAAAAGAAGGTCCATGCATGAGTTATTCATGAGTTGAATGCGAAAAACATGAGAGACCTAATGAGACCTAATTGACATCTGCTGCAACTTCGTCCAATATGAGGTATTTCCAATTAATAAGACGATTCATACTCAACTCTAATGTGGACAACTAGGGAAATTATGCCCTTCAAATAATCGAAAGAATTACGCCAAATAATTGAATAATAGAAAAGTGGTTGTCTTCCATCACAGGCGTACACTTTTTTGATAATCCGTCAAATAGGAGAGTTTGGTTGGATAATTTTGATGCACAACTTTATAGTCCAGAAATAAGACCAAACCTAAATGAAAACTAACGAAAAAGTAAAGTAGACGTAATTTCCACTGAACTAGATGTAACATCCACTTATTTCCATATTGGTCACTCTCATACAGGGCCGGCGTTTGTCTTTTTTGCGCCCGGTGCAGCATGCCATATACATATTGCGCCCCCTTCATTTTTGTTCATTTTCTGATGGCAGTAAAGGAAAATGAAAGAAGACACAAACACTCATGGAAAATGAAGGCACGGAATTTTTCTTTCACTTTTTTTGAAATTGCGCCCTGTCCAATTGCGCCCAGTGCAAATACACCAGTTGCACCTATGAAAGCGCGCCCTTGCCTTTGTCCAATCAGGATTTGCTTCGCGATCTTGCTTTTGTGCTGAGTTTACTTAAGCTTTAAATTCACAAAACTCTCCCGCTAATGCTGATTAATGCTCTCCGATGATTTTCATTGTAAGCTGCACTTCCTTAACTATTTCCAGCACTAATAATACTATAAACTCGAATCTCCATAACGGAGGTCTCTGTCGTTCTCCAATCCTTTATATTTCGAAGGATAATAGGTGGTCACTGCACTGCATGTATTGGTTTCTACGGTAGAGTCTTGCCTAACAAAGCAGTCCACTTAACAACCTTACTGGAAATAGAAGCTGCTTTCAAAAACTTCAGAGGCAGAGGCGATCTAGGTGTTTCTCGCCGAAGTAGTGATCTATAATAGTACGACTAATTTGAATTACAAATCAAGACCTATGGCACCGTGCCAGACAAGAAAGGATAGACGACAAAATCAGGCGAACTAAATGAAATTGCATTGGCCACACCTTGCAGAAGACAATGGTAAAACGCACAGAAGGTGCATTTCGTGTAATATCGTCGGTCTAGAACCAGAAGAACGTAATCACCAATTTTGAAATTTTACAGGAGAACTATTAAAAGGTGAATTTTATGCATTATCGTTATGTGAAATGGAGATACGATCAAATGGAAACTACTACTATTATAAAATGTTATGGCCGAATTTATATAAAGACGGATAAAGTAACTCTTCTACAACCAGAAAATTCAAAAAAGGAATTATTTTTTTTTTGGACATACGTTATTCTGGTTCTAGACCGACGATATTTATGACAATGGGATCACTTTTTGAAATTTTTAATTTTTTTTTTAACTTCCCAGTATAGGAAGTTATTGTAATCGGTCCGAAAATCGAAATCGAAAATTTCAACGTATTTTCATCTTTCAAGGTCCCAGGAGCATTTTAAGCAAAAAATTGGGAGGAAGTATGTGTGTGTGTGTGTGTATGTGCGTACGGATGTGGTCATTTTTTCCTGCACGATATCGCGTGAACCAAAACTGATATCGACTTCGTTGAGGTGTTGTTCGAAGCGTATTAACCGAAATATGATCTGAAAAGAATTTCATGAAATTCGGTCCGGCCGTTTTTTTGTTTAAGCGACGTAAGTGATTTTTGTACTGCATGATATGGCCCGAACCACAAAAGATATTGACTTACTTGAGGTGCCGTTCGAAGCGTATTAGCGACAATATTATCTGAAAAGATTTTTATAATATTCGGTCCAGCGGTTTTTTGGTTTAAATGACTTAAGTGATTTTTGTACCTGCACGATATCGCGCGAACTATAAAAGATATCGACTTAGTTGACGTGCCGTTCGAAGAGTATTAACCAAAATATGATCTGAAAAGATTATCATAAAATTCGGTCGAGCCGTTTTTTTGTTTAAGCGACGTAAGTGATTTTTGTACTGCATGATATGGCCCGAACCACAAAAGATATTGACTTACTTGAGGTGCCGTTCGAAGCGTATTAGCGACAATATAATCTGAAAAGATTTTTATAATATTCGGTCCAGCGGGTTTTGCGTTTAAATGACTTAAGTGATTTTTGTACCTGCACGATACCGCGCGAACTAAAAACTATATCGACTTCATTGAGGTGCCGAAAAACATTAATACATCAATTTTATATACATTTTCGTCATCCTAATCTTGTAAGTGCGCACATTTAGTTTGACATTTTAGCGAAAATATTGATAAACAATTGTGACAAATTCTCGGTATTATGCATATATTCTATATTGCCTATTGTTCATTTATTATTAAAATATCCAATCATAATATTCAACATCCATCATACTGGGAAGTTGATCGTGTGGACCGAAAGGGTCGAACCCACATCCCAACTAGTTTAAATCTTAATTTCTAAAATTGCGCCCGGTGCAAGTGCACCATTTTCAACTATGAAAGCGCCAACCTTGCTCTCATACATTTATATGGAATGGTACCTAACTTCACCTCACTTCACTTCCCTTCACATTTAGGTTTGGCCTGTAGACACCATCAGCCAGGACATCGTGCTGGATGTGGCAATGGTTAGGGCCTGATGTTGCCGGAAGGATCTCTAGCTCGGTCCAGTTTTTCCGCCGCCCCCAACATCTACGCCGCCCGGGGCAATGGCCCCCTCGGCACCCCCCACGCTACGCCACTGGACATAGAGGAACGAGTCAACAGGTTTGAGAGAAAAGTTCTGAGATGCATAATAGGCCCAATCAGAGAGGAGGGAATATGACGAAGAAGATACAACAACGAGTTGTATGAAATTTTTGACGACCGCAACTCTCAACTTTAATTAAAATTAACAGACTGAGACTAGCCGGCCACATAATCAGGATGGAGGACAATGGTATCCTAAAACGGTTATGGTATCAGAAATTTCGGGAAGTAGCCCAGTAAGTAGAGCCGGGAGAAAGTCGGCTGACGCAGAGGCAATTCTCAACATCCGGAACTGGAGACCGTCAAACTTGGAGAAATGCCCTAGAGGAGGCCAAAGCTCGATTTGGGCTGTAGAGCCATTGGGTGGATGGATGGATATCTATAGCACTACTTGTGCAACACTAAGGTCAATCTCTTGACCTCCTTTATTCACTGTATTTATAATCAGTGTGGCCCTATAGTCACAAGAAGATGCAGCCTTTCTGCACCTTGTCCTTGGTTTTCTCGTGAAGCCTGCGACCTGATAAGACAGCGGGAGGCCATGCGAGCTTCTTAACTCCGCCGTTGCAGGATCCCTGTTACGTTAATGAATACAAGAAGCTTCGCAACCTCATCCACAATATGGAAACTAACGAATGAAAATAACGAATGTATGATCAAAGTTTATAAATTCAAAATGGCCGCACCAATATGGCCGATGAGTTCGCCAATTGTGTTCCGATTCCAATGAAAATCGAAATCTGGGGGATTTTAAGGTTGCAAATAACGAATTTTTCAATTCTATTCCGATTGCAATGAAAATCGGTATCTGCGGTATAATCGGTTTTTTTAGGGCTGCAAACAACGAATTCAAGATCAAAACATATAAATTCAAAATTGCCGGTCCAATATGACGCACGAAATTTGTCAAGCCACATTCTGAAATGTATTAAATTTCTTAAATTCCCTCTAACCAGTAAAAACGGTCGACGTTTTCAAATTTGCGTGCCCCTACATTGTCATCACTAGGTTAAACGATGTTATTTATCGCTTCTAAAAGGTAAGAATGAGACCTGGAGGAAGCTGTGTTCGGGACGAACACTAAGTAAGAAGGGGGCAGTGCAGTGAAGCCAGATCTGGATATTGATTTCCCTCTAGGCGGCACGCAAAAACCTTCAGTTTTCCTCTAGAATCTTTCGAATGATGTAGCAGGTGTCGCTGCTTTATATTACCGGGAAAATTTGAATTATTTGAAAAGATTATTTACTTTCTATAGATGATAGAATAAAAAATACCCAGTAGGAGTTCTAGGAAGGCCTTACCGATGGAGCACTGAAATAAGTAGGCATCTCGTCTCTTATTTTCTCGGTGTTAGATGAGCCCTTATATAACCCATTACAAGAGAAGGCAGATAGTAAGGTGTAGTCCAGAATTAGACCCAAACAAAAGAAAACTTGCCGGATGACTCATTTGTATTCATATTTTTGTAATTCCCCGTTGGGACTTGTAAGCTTACAGAAGTACTGAAAACAGCACTTATTAGGAACGAGTAAGCCTTACCACACCCCTTACAGATGAGCATTTCTGTAAGTGCCCTAAGATAAGTTCCTACGTAACTACTCTAGGGAAAGTAAAAAAGTAAGGCCTTACCTCCTATGACATCGTGTGTAAAAATAAGCACTTCTATAAGGGGTATGGTAAGGCCTACGGCCTACCCCTTATTAGTAAGTGCTTATTTCAGTACTTCTGTAAATTTACAGGTCCTACTGGGTAATGCTAATTTACTAATATTTTTATATTTTTGTTCACCACATGCATTTTCAATTTGGTAAACTTGAACCCAAAATTCAACGATAGTGTTTTGATCAGTTTTAACAAAGTTAACTAATGTTGGTTCATCGCTTAATTTTTGCCACTCGGTCACACAACTATCTATATATATTAAAAATGAAGTGTTTAAATTTCTTTGCTAATGGAAGAATTAAATTTTCAGGATTAATTGCAATTAATGTTCAGTGGTGGATCTAGAACAAATTTTTGGGGGGGCTACTTAATCTCAAATATTTTGTTTTTTTTTTCTGGCTTTGTAAATAAATGAAAAAAATCTTTATTTTATTTATTTTCAAATTTATAATTTAGAATGTGTAATTTACAAACATCATAATTTCTTTTTAAACGATAAAATTGAGTCGCCTCGCTTTTGGTGTGGCGAACCTTTCGATTATATTGTCGATTTTAACAGGTTTGGGGGGGGGGCATGGCCCCAATGGCCACCCCTTGGATCCGCCATTGTTAATGTTTGTCTAGGAGACAAATTTCTCATCATTGTAAGTAATTGTAAATTATTCGGTAGTCTTTGTCTAATTTCTTCTATCAATTTCATCAAAAATATCTTACACCTTTCTTTTATTTCAGAAAAATCAGATTTCTCCTTGTATGATTCTAGTAGTCGAAATTCCCCAGTAGGACCAGTAAGCTTACAGAAGTACTGAAATCAGCACTTACTGGTAAGGGGTAGGCCTTACCACACCCCTTACAGAAGTGCTTATTTTTACACACGATGTCATAGGAGGCAAGGCCTTACTTTAGTACTTACCATAGAGTACTTATAGAACTGCTCATCTGTAAGGGGTATAGTAAGACAGCAAATGGAACATTGCAAAAAGAAATATTCATGGGCGCCTGTGGATATGTGATCCGGTATCGAAATGCTTTTATTTTGTTCATCTTTTACAAATGCCTTTTCTTTCCAAGCCCGAGAGTGGCTTTACCTAAGCAGTCCCCCAACTAAATTCTAACCACTTCTAAAGCTGCTTGTCCTCCGTATCCATTGAGAGCCGGGCTATTGAGTATGCTAATGTCGCATTTTATGTCGACGAATATAATTGCCCGTTTTCTTTTTTTCTATAAAATTTATGAAAACTCCAGAAAAGCTCCCTTGAGTCATCGGACAGATTCCCACTTGCTCGGGTATAATTTTGGACTACACCTTACCATCTGCCTTCTCTTGTAATGGGTTATATGTATAAGAGCTCATCTAGCACCAAGAAAAAAAGGGGCACCCCTTACCAGATGAGTACTTATTTCAGTGCTCCATCGGTAAGGCCTTCCTAGAATTCCTACTGGGTCGTAACCAAAATACATACTTTCATTGTGCATTAAATATTTTTTACTTCCCAGTATAGGAAGTTATAGTAATCGGTCCGAAAATCGAAATCCAAATTTTCGACGTATTTTCATCGTTCAAGGTCCCAGGAGCATTTTAAGGAAAAAATTGGGAGGAAGTATGTGTGTGTGTGTGCGCGTACGTATGTGGTTATTTTTTCCTGCACGATATCGCGCGAACCAAAAAAGATATCGACTTCGTTGAAGTGTCGTTCGAAGCGTATTAACTGAAATATGATCTGAAAAGATTTTCATATAATTCGGTCGAGCCGTTTTTTTGTTTAAGCGGCGTAAGTGATTTTTGTACCTGCACGATATCGCCCGTACCACGAAAGATATTGACTTACTTGAGGTGCCGTTCGAAGAGTATTAGCGACAATATAATCCGAAAAGATTTTTATAATATTCGGTCGAGCGGTTTTTTGGTTTAAATGACATTTATGATTTTTGTACCTGCACGATAACGCCAAAACTAAAAACTATATCGACTTCATTGAGGTGCCGAAAAAAGAATATTAACGAAGAAATGCTCTGAAAAAAATTTCTTAATATTCGGTCGGGCCTTTTTTGTTTAAATAGAAAAACTTCGGCTAATTGTCAGAAAGACGTTAAATTGACAAGTTTTGCTAATATTTAATAAACTCTATGGAATGAGACCCGTTCTAAACGTAGTGATCTTTTTTGGGTTCTGCACAGCGATAGGCTTCGAACAAAACATCACTTGTCACATCGGGTTATCGAGAAACGAGTTGAATCTCATCAACCAACCGATGTCATGCCCTTTAGCGGAGCGTGAAAGTTCTAAGGAAGGCTATGACCGGAGGGAACAGGAACCGTGGGGCTGGCCCGGAATCGAACCCGGGACCGGGACCTCGGGGATAGTAGCCAGACGCCTTACTCCCTAAGCTACCGAGGTCCCCCAGATTAATCGTAGAAAAAGTTTTATTTTTTAGGGCCAAACAATACAAACATCAGAGCTCCAATATGGCTGCAAGGCCGTGACCAACAAGGGATATTTCTTGGATACATTATCCCATGCTAGTCATCGACAAACGACAATAAAAAAGTCTCGAAATGAAAAGAGTTTAACTCATTGCTAGCTTGACCAGTATATATGAATATAAATAATTATCTAGAATATTATTGTACTAGCATAAAACCCGCGTGCCTTGCAACGCCTTTAAATAAAAACTGTTTATTATGTGCAATGTTTTCCTTCAAAACAAAAAAACAAACAAACAAAAAAGTCAGCTGTTATTATCCCTAAAAAGGTTTTATTATAGTGCATTTTTTTAATAAATATGGTAAAAAAATTGCTGCATATATCACCTTTGCTCAACAAATCTGCAAGTTTTGAATCAGAGATTGGCATGTACATATATGTCATCAAGAGAAGTGACATTTTAGGGTTTGACGAACGTTCGTTAAGTTTGTTCGCCTATTTACGTGGGTGCAAGAAATTATGAAGCAATCACAAATGAATATCAAAGTAAATTTCGAGTCATTCATTTCTTCGTGATTATAGGGATGCACTGTCAAAATTTCAGCCCTTCAGCTTCAGAGGTTTGGGTTAGCCCCATTTAACCCCTTAGGGGATTAATTTCGAGTAATCGCCTCTTAGTAGATGTCCACGTCATTATAGGGATGCACTGTCGAACTTTCAGCCCTATAGCTCCAGTAGTTTGGTAACCCCATTTCACCCCTTTAGGGGATAAATTTCAAAAAATCGCTCCTAAGTGGATGTCCACGTCATTATCGGGATGCACGGTCAAAATTAAAGCCCTTCAGCCTCAGCGGTGTGGGTTAATCCCATTTCACCCCCTTACGGAATGAATTTCGGAAAATCGCTTCTTAGTAGATGTCCACGTCATTATAGGGATGCACTGTAAAAATTTCAGCCCTATAGCTCCAGCGGTTTGGGTAAACCCCATTTCACCCCCTTAAGGGATGAATTTCTAAAAATCGCTTTTTAGTGTATGTCCACGTCATTAAGGGGATGCACTGTCAAAATTTCAGCTTTATATCTCTAGCGGTTTTGGGTTGACCCCATTTCCCCCCCTTAGGAGATGAATTTCGAAAAATCGCTTTATAGTGGATGTCCACGCCATCATAGCGATGCACTGTCAAAATTTCAGCCCTACAGCCTTCCCTCCAATTACCGCCCAATAGCAATTACTTCTATTCTCTCCAAAACCATGGAGACGATAATCAACAAAAAGCTTATGGGATATCTAGAATCCAACCAACTTATCAACGACAAACAATACGGCTTCCGTCAAAAAAGATCCACTGGTGATCTTTTAGTTTGCCTTACAGAACACCTCAGCCGAAGTTTGCATGGATCTGGCGAATCTAGTTTGGTTGCTTTGGATATCTCCAAGGCTTTTGATAGAGTATGGCACTCAGCCTTGTTAGCTAAACTCCAAGCTATTGGAATTGACTCGCTTCTGTATAAGTGGGTTGAGAGTTTCCTTTCCGGCCGTTCAATTAATGTATTATTGGATGGCGTCAAATCTGAATCTCACCCCATCTCTGCGGGGGTCCCCCAGGGGTCAATTTTATCACCGGCCCTTTTTCTCATCTTTATAAATGACCTACTTTCAATCCCCTCCAACCCACTTCTCAGCTTCGCTGACGACGGTACTCTACGTTACTCGTCCAGCTTCGATACAAGACAGAGACGTGCCAGATCCTGTCTTGATGATCGTGAATTAATGTCCAAATCTATTAAAAATGACATCAAACTAATTCTAAATTGGGGAGAGAAGAATCGTGTCAAATTCAACCCCGCCAAAACCAAGTACTGTCTTATCTCCCAAAAAAGTTCAACACCTCTCCACCTTTGAAAGTGGGTGAAGTTCAACTAATGGCCAACCCATCCCTACACATCTTAGGCGTGACATTAGCCAAAGACTTGCGTTGGAATGACCACATATTCCAAATCGCCAAAAAGCATCCCAGTGCTGGGGATTTCTTAAGAGGTTCAAGCTCCTCCTCCAGCCATCGGCCCGTGCTGTTATTTATACAGGGTGTCCCACATAAACTTACAAAGCGGCCGGCTGTGGATAGGTCTTGGATAGACCGACAAAAAATCGTATGGGTGGGGGGGGGGGAAATCGTTACGGTTTAGCCGCTAGGGCGTTTTGAAGTTTTTTTGCTAGAGTTTTACATATCACCCTGTATTTTTGTAACCGTGTAACCCATTTTCATGATTATGGTACCGGTGTACGCAGAATTCCCCCACCTATCTACGACGGTAAAAATAATGGTCCTATCTTATAAACTTTTGGAGTTATGAGTCGCCAAAGTCAAAATTTTGTATTTTTTTCACTAAAATTTCAACTAAAACCACCTTTTTCTCCAAAAAATACGTGATAAACCTAAACTTTTTTTCCAAAATTAAAAAGTTTGGACAATTTCCTATAAATAATGTATTACAACTTTTACGCCGCAGCCTCTATTTTTGAAGTTATGAGCATTTTTAATGTTGAAATTGGCTCTATTTCGTCCTTTTTTAGTACTTTTCCATCTGAGCTTTGTCGAAAAGTGCCAAATAAGCATCGAAAAAGGCCAATATTAACTTTAAAATTGCTTATAACTTTAAAGTAAAGGCCCTAGAATAAAACTTGTAATACATTATTTATAGGAAATTGTCCAAACTTTTTAATTTTGGAAAAAAAATTTAGGTTTATTACGTATTTTTTGGAGAAAAAGGTGGTTTTAGTTGAAATTTTAGTGAAAAAAATACAAAATTTTGACTTTGGCGACTCATAACTCCAAAAGTTTATAAGATAGGACCATTATTTTTACGGTCGTAGATAGGTGGGGGAATTCTGCGTACACCGGTACCATAATCATGAAAATGGGTTACACGGTTACAAAAATACAGGGTGATATGTAAAACTCTAGCAAAAAAACTTCAAAACGCCCTAGCGGCTAAACCGTTACGATTCCCCCCCCCACCCATACGATTTTTTGTTCGTCTATCCAAGACCTATCCACAGCCGGCCGCTTTGTAAGTTTATGTGGGACACCCTGTATATCCTACATTCGGACTCTTCTCGAATATAACTCCCTCGTTTGGGGCGGCGCCCCAATAACCACCTTGGCATGGTTAGATAAGGTGCAAAAAACGCACTCAAATTAATTGATGACGACACCGCCTGCTCCACCATCGACCCCTTGAGCCACCGTAGGAATGTAGCAGCACTGACAAAATTTTATCGCTACTATCATAGTGGCTGTTCCTTCGAGTTAAACGCTCTCTTGCCTCCACGGCAATCTTATACCCGCAACACCAGATTAGGCCACTCGTCTCATTCCCTTCACCTGAAACCTACCCCTTTCACGCACTCAACAAGATATGAATTCGTTTGTTAATAGAACATCATGCATTGTCTTCTGGCTATCTGACTCCACTATAAGTAATAATTACAAGTGAAACATCGAACATCGTTTATAATTATTGTTAACCAGTGCTATGCGGGCGGTATAACCAGAAATGACGAAACAGGAAAACGGAAAGCTGTACCCTCTCTTTTCAGGATCAAATCAGTAGTGCCGTCTTGTAATGTTGGCAATGTTGGTCTCAAAACGTTACGGAAATTTCCTATGCCAGCAAAAACCCAAACTCACGCTTAACTGATGAATAGGATATGAAGGCCGGCTCCACACTATCGTGATGTTCTCGGTCCAGTCCACTGACATATAGAATGGACAGCTCATGAGGAATTTTTCATGGCACCAATTTGTTCCATAGGCTACAAACCTTTTTTCACTCCATGTAAACACCGGAATCACTTTTGAAATTTTCATTTTTTGAAATACGTACTTAAAACATTAAAATAACACAAATATTTTGTTTAAAAAAATTAATAAACACTATTTTCACTTTTTCACCTTTTAAAATGCCTTTTTTTCATTAATTTCCAAATTTTATGTGTATCTGATTTAAGTTCTTAACGCCTGTTTTAGCAACTGACATTCTGTATGTCAAAATCCGGGGGTCTATGGGGAAAAGAGCAAAAGATATAAACATCACTAGTGCAAAAGGGAAAATATAAAATCAGGTCTGTTTTTACTTGTCAGTTTGGGGGTCTATGGATGAGTGCGACAACTATACTTTTGGGTGCCATCTATTTGTATGGAATAATTTCAGATGAGCAGTCCATTATTATATGTCAGTGGTCCAGTCCCATCCAGGCCAGTCTCGTCTAGTCTAGTATTTTTATAGGAAAAGCACGCCGATTTTCTATAAAAATATTCTACTGACCGAAACTTGCATGGACGTGAACCGGGAATGGCACGATAATGTGGAGTAGGCCGAAGTTTATTTCCCTCCAAAGCCTCGGGAAAAAAACCCCTCACCCATTGGCATCGTGAGCAGACATCGGCTACAAATTTTCATATGACCATAATAATCTCAATCTGGGCATAGCTAAAGAATGGGAGTAGAAATGGTTAATAAAAGAGCTATATTGTCATTTGTTTTCATTGTTCAAATTATCAACAAAAAAAAAATAGTGAAAATAACCTATTTTTTCGATCTTCAGACTGGTGAGCCTTCAAACAAAATCAAGCATTTTTAAAATTTCTTGCCCGCTAATTCGGTTGGGATGGGACTTTCACGAGAAATTCAGTTTTTTCTTGGGCATGTTTTAGCCAAAACAGTTGGATCCGAGTGAAAAAGCAACCTAAAACTTTTACGCTGCTTTTGCACTCGGATCCGTCTGTCGGTTCAGACAGTAAACTTAATCCGATTTATTATCTATTATGTACTATATACTATGCACTATGTATTATGTATAACGTATTATGTATTATGAACTATGTAGTATGCACTATGTACTAACTATTACGCACTATGTACCATATATTATGGCTTATGTATACTATATACCATGTATTATGTACTGTACTGGACTGTGTACTATGCCCTATGTACTATGCACCCTGTGCTATGAATTATGTATTATATACTATGTACTATCTCGTATGCATCATGCACGATGTACTATGTCCCATGTACTATGTATTATGTACTATGTACTGTGTACTATGTACTATGTGCTATGTATTATGTACTATGTACTATACACCATGTACTGTGTTTTATGTATTTTGTACCATGTGCTATGTACTAAGCACTATGTACTTATTTACTATTTATTATGTATTATGTACTGTGTACTACGCACTATGTACTATGTACTATTTACTATATATTATGTACTCTGTAACTATTTACTATGTATTATGGATTATATATTATGTATTTTGTATTATTCATTATGTCTTATGTATTATCAAATACGTTGTTGTTTTTCTTATTTTATTGCAACATCAGGTAACAATTTATCGACCCTTATCCTCCTGTAATATTAAGATTCCATAGAAGTTTTCACTTCAAAAGTGTGGTCTTTCACACACCGGGCTTTTTCATTTTACCTTTTTCCTATCCCAGACTGTGCACACATAAGTTTTATTATTTAATGTGCTAGTGCATAAATAAATGTACAATTTTAACGCATTCAATGGCTATTTTCTATCGAACCCCAACCCCCCTTCATACCATATAAACCCTTCGTTTTGTAACAGATTCATTTTTAATCCAGCGAGTAAGACTTCAAATTATGTTTCCATCATTAAAATGTTTGGTTTTTAATTGTAGTGTATTATCTTAAAACATCATCATTTTTACAACAAAAAATTACTTTATACGATATTTAATAAACATTTCAATTAAAACACGTTTGCGAGTAAAAATTAAAAAAAACGTTCCAAAATGTACCTATGTCCGAAGGATTTAAACGACTAATAGCAGGGCGCTTTCAGAAATCTGCGGGGTACGCACGATAAGAATAACACATTTTTTTGCAACTGAAATGGACATGTGACAATGAAATTTCTCTATTTATCGGCTTTTTTCAAAATTGATTTTGCCGATACCATCTTCTTTTTTCTCACAGTCCAACTATTTCAATTATTTATAACACCTTTAGCAGAGAAGCCCGATTAAGTGATTTAGACGCTTTTACGGTCGCACATAAATAGATCAAACCAAAAAAATGAGTTTTAATTTGAAATTGATTGACACAGAATCCTTTTAGTTACAATCACCTCTACGCCATCACGAAATCCCATAACATGTTCAATATATGATTGCCAATTTCAGCCACAACTATTACAAATTGTTGCTGCTGGCTTTTCATATTTCGCATACCAGGGCAGCAAATGCGTATCATCATCAGTGTCAGATAAATGCTGTTCGCTTGATATTCCCCGATTGTAGTGACCTTGCCGGGAGTAATTATTATGCAATTACATACATTCCCAAAATTGCATGTAAAAGGTAGTGCAATGTTAGGTGGTAGCAAAGTAGCCGGCATGAATTGCCTCATATAGGTAACGAGACTAAAGCGAGTCAATGTTTAGCGGTCAATGGGGATGCACTATTCAAATTTAGTAAGAATCGTTCAATTTGGTGACAGTGAAATAAATCCGTTGGGTGGGGACCCTACCAGGGGACACAAACTGTCTACCACAGTTTGGAAGTCTATATAAAAGAGATGAGCAGGCGCTCGAGTGACTTATTCACTTAAAGAGTTTCAGATCAGGTGAAATTGAAGTGGATAAAAATCCAAGGTAATTAGGTGCAAGTTTTCGTATTTTGCTCTCGTTTCGCGTTGAACATGACCCGCATAGAAGTAAGTGAATATTTTGGTGACCGTTTTTTATGGTGCCTTTTAAGTGAAAATGTTTCAATTATGGACTGCATTTATAGTAATTTGTTGGTTTAATCAAGTTTAAAAGTGTTTTCCTTTTTTGTTTTGTTTTTTCTTTTGCTGTAGATGAAAGTAATTTTTGTGTGTTTGGTCCTACTGAAACTGTCCTTGGCTACATCTGTAGTGTCGGTGCGCCTACCTTATGTGAATTTTCAAAATCCAGCCGGTGTTACCTATGTTGAAGGAAAAGCCCCAGCTGAACTAGTAGCAGGACCTAATCGGCACTCTGCCCGAATTCAAGATGCAAGCCATCAGCAAGCAACACCGATATTTACCTCTTCAACGGCTCCAGCTCAGTTGGCAAAAAGTACGGATATGTCATCTCATCAGCCAGAAATAGGTCAAAGTCAGCCATTGAACACATCCCCAGTACCTAGGTACTTTTTAAGGAGTCACGGCCCTGTTCCTCTTCAAAATAGTAATACCCGAAATTTCGAACGTTATGTAACCACGTATGAAGTATCTCCAGCACCGCACACTGTAAGAAAATGTCTCTATTTAAAATTTCATATCATACTCGATAATTTTTATTGTAGGTTTCACACATATCGACAATTGCACCCGGAGGTATAGCTTATAGCACACAAGGTAATCGTGCAAATTACGTTTACACTGCTACTGTGCCCACTGTTCAAAAGTCAGCTGCGCTAGTTGCACCCTCTGTTCCAGTTCAAGCTGCAGCTGTTGCTCACGTGCCAGTTACACAGATCCAGGAACATCATGGAGTTGTACAAAAAACCATCAATGTAGCTCAACCAGCTCTTAAGACACGCACTTATGAAGTTCGTCGTCCAGCAATACAAAAACAATTCTACGATATTGAAGAGAGGATTATTGTTCGTCCTGCTGGAAGCGTTGTACTTGAATTAGATCAACCAATTTCAAAGGTGGCCAAAGGAGAAGTTGTAAATACTGTAGGGGAACCAAATATTGGACAGCCAGGATTTGTATTAACTGGTAGCCATATACAGCAGCAGTTGGATGGTTCTTTAAATAATGGCCAAATTAATTACCAACAATCACATAATGAACAACAACAACAACAACCTATTCTAGATGGTTTTCAAGGAAATTATGGAAATTTCCAATTTGGAGTACCTGGGATAGTTTATGCGGACCAAAATCAATCAATGCAACATGCAACAGCTGGTTTCGTATCAACAACACCTGCACCAAATGAGGATGACACAATTGTTGTTGATGCAAGAAGCAGTCCAGCTGAACGTAAAGGAAACCTGGAAAATAATGATAGCTATCAGGAAAATGATCAGCAGCCTATTATAATATCAACGACTCCTCAGTATAATGAACATGTAACAACCCTCCAGCGACAAGCGATTCAACTGCCTCCACCATCGGGCAATCAGCATCAACTTGCTCAAATCAATGAACAGTTGACAAGAAGCCATGATCAAGGATTTGTACCTGGGCAACGACAACAACTTCAGCAAACCCATCTTCAGCAGCAACAACAACAACACCACTTTCAGCAGCAACAGCAACAGCCTGTACATTATAGAGAGCCGATTTTTGCTCGTCAACAAGAGCAGCGTCAACACCATGGACAGCAGCCTGCTCAATACACAGAGCAAGCTTTTGCGCGCCAGCAGCAACAGTCTCATGGGCAACAGCCTCATGGGCAACAGCCTGCTCAATACACAGAGCAAGCTTTTGCACGTCAACAGCAACAGCCTCATGGGCAGCAGCCTGCTCAATACACAGAGCAAGCTTTTGCCAGTCAGCAGCAACAACGCCATGGACAACTGCCTGCTCAATACACAGAGCAAGCTTTTGCACGCCAGCAACAACAGCCTCATGCGCAGCAACCTGCTCAATACACAGAGCAAGCTTTTGCACGTCAACAGCAACAGTCTCATGGCCAACAGCCTGCTCAATACACAGAGCAAGCTTTTGCACGTCAGCAGCAACAACCTCAACATCAGCCAATGCAGTACACAGAGCAAACACTAGGAATACAGCAACAAACAGATAGTGCACATGGTCAAGAGCCTCACCCTTCAGCAAGAGCTTTTATACAACAGCAACAACAACCGCAACAACTTCAGCCAGCACATAACGCAGGGCAAACAGTAGGGTATACAGAGCAACAAGCAGATGGAGGCCACAGTCAACAACCACACCCACAAGCTAGAGCGAATGTTCAGATTCAAAGTGTTAATTCTAGTCCGTTAATGATTACTGTAGGCGACCCCGATTTCCGATACCCACCATATTCTGAAAGAGAAACTAACGGAATACCTGCCGAACAAGTTCAAATCAACTTGAATTCACAAAGCGGTCATCAAACTGCTTACACTACCCAGTCTCAGTACTCAGGTAATTACGAAGCAAGCCCTACCTTATCTCCGTACCAATCAACCGAGAATCAACAGAAATTCCTGAACTTGATCCTGGCCCAGGGAGGAGTTTCAGAATACGGCACTCATAGCGATCTGAAAAGCGACTACCTACGATCTCGAGTGATTGCTGCTACTCCAGCGCCAAACGATGCTGCGCCAACAGAAGAACGAGTACATACCAGGAGAATTGTGATCTCGAAACCTTTTGAAACTGTTCAAGAAGTCCAAGAACAGGAACCGTTCACAAAAATTCAACAGGTAACAGTGAACCATCCGACTGTGTACAAAACAGCGAGCGTGGGTTTGAAGCCAGTTCAAACTTCGGTTCCTGTTTATGCTAAACAAGTACCATCAGTGGTCCCTGCTCCTGGTGCGCCTGCACTTTATCAGAGTAGTCTGGTAGCTCAGCCAGTAGCGCTAAGCTATCAAAATGTTCTTCATTAGCGATTTGTTTTTAGGAAGATTTAGGCTTTAGTAGGCACATACTGTGACACATCTGTCCTTGCCAAGTAGTTTCATTGAGAAATTTGCGATGTGTTTTGATTTATTTTTTAATTTTAAATAAAATTTTAATGTATTATTTGATTTTATTCTTTTAGATATTTATTAAAAGTTTTGTGTATTCACGGACCCCTTTTAATATTCTTCGTTGGTATGTGACAGCCTAACTAGTACCAATGGGTAGTTTCGTGGGAACAAGTTCACCGCTGTAAGAGAAAAGATAGAAATAGGTCTGTTCCCCTTTGTATAACGAAATTGAAATGCAGCAAAACAAAAAATAAAAATATTTATCCAAACTACTCAAAGCGTATATACTTTTAATCTCCAAAACTTAGCAAGATGGCAAGTATCCAATTTAAAAGAGGGTAGTGTTTGTTTTACTAGGTGTCGTTTTACTGGTATTTAATGACGCGATATCAAAAATTCAAACTGTTATGAAAATCAACGAGTAGACGGAATAATCAAAAAATTTCAGTTATCAGCCATGGTTAAATTTAAATAATTTTAAAATTATGACTAGTGACGAAGGAAATATTAACAAAATGAGGCATGTTAAGAAAAAGGGGGCTAGAGCGAAGCCCAAAGAATGTTAAACTATAGTAGTTATTGGCCTCGATTCCCAGATCCGACGGGAGGGAAGTGAGTTGCGGATTTGACACTTTGCGATTCTCAGATCCGCAACCCCGAATTTCTTTTTGACATTTTCCGTGCTGTAAAAGTGTGATCCGCAACAAATTTTCTGCGGATTTGAACGACAAATGCGCCTGAGATAATCCGATATCATATATTTCATTATCGCGTGAGTCTTCACTCCGAATTTTCGATTTAAACCAATCCGGGACTGCGGATTTGAGAATCGCAAAGTGTCAAATCCTCACTCACTTCCCTCCCGTCGGATCTGGGAATCGAGGCCATTATATAGCAGTGCAAAGTTCCTGCATACAACCAAATCTTAATACATATAAGCTTGATTGTGTACTGTCATAAATGTAGCACCAACAAATTGCCACTCAATTTAATTTGTGCAAATGAGGAGGAGTAACCCTAATAAGGCCTTTCGCCTGCTTAACCGGTTAATAATAGCACTGCAAACCCAAGTGTGTGAATTTAAAACGTATTTCGAGTGTTAAATCGTGTATTCACTTCTTACGCGTTCAGAACGTGTTAATTTTTAACACGCGAAAAGTGTGTAAATATGAAGCTTTTGTGAGTAGAGCTTTTTTAGCCTCTTTTTGCAGAGAGTAAACCTAGAAATATCGTCACCGTAATGTCTTTTCTCCCCGCCTTTCTGTTACTGACTGATTGTAAAATGGGTTGTGTTGTGAAGCTCTCTACTGATCATGGTTCCTGATATATTGGAGGATGTGTGTAGGAAGCGAACTGTGTGAAATGATACATAATGTTTGATTTTCACACGTTTACACACGTAAAACGATAAAACGCTGCAATTTGTTTAGCGTGTAAAAAATATTACTGTGTGTATATAACTTGTGTGTGATTTTGAACACGGCTTATTCCTAAACCGTATGATTTTAACACGGTTAAGCGAATTTACACATTTATGAAGTGTGTAGTGTGTTAATTTCACATGCAAAAAATATTCTGGATTTGCTGTTAGGGTTCCAAAATTCCGGTTATGTCTGACCTTCACATAGTGGACGGTACTAATCCATGTACATGGTAATTTGGTAGTCTCTGCGTTACATGCGTTGTCGGATGATTCACTTCACCGATTTCTTTGTTTCAAAAGCCAAAACACTTGGATGATGTGGCCTCCCCCTAACACCGACTATGGCTCAATGGGTTGCTTATAAAATTGAACTTATGCAACATCCAAGAGTTCAAATGCGAGGTCTGATCCTCCTCGCCATGCATCCTGCAGACTCGCGAAACCTATTCTATCGTTCGAGCTAAGTTTACAACTAGACATTGCACCATGACGTTAACGACTAGTGGTACCTAAGTTTAGACTTTAAAACAGCAAACCAGTCTAGACTCTGTCAGAAAGGAGTTGCCAACCCCAACATAATTTTTTACTTCTACGTACTCTTAAAATTTGACCCACAATCAACGTTTCTAATATCTGAAAGATGGAGCTGTCCTTTCGACTCATTTAATTTGACGACCATCAACCACTTTCTTCAGGCCAATAGCCCTGTTGTATCGTTTTGTCATCCTGTCGGATTATGATGTAGATTGTGTTTACTTCATTCATACTACCGGGACAGACAGGGGAGCGCTGACCTGAAAGGCCGGTTTTGGAGATTAGCGTATACGAATATCGTGACACGTGATTTTTATATATCAAGATGAAGAAATCGTACCTCACGTCAATTTAAAAATCTTCTTTTAAACACTCGGTGGATAACTACAAGCGCATTGTCATCCTAACATCAATGCTTAAGCCATATCTTATTGAACAACAATGGTTTCAGTAAAGGGCGATCGACAAATCCAAACCTAGTGGTCCCAATCTCCGAACTATTAGTGAAGAGCTTCCTTTGATCCAATGTACCACGATATATTAGTTGCAAAATTATTAAAAATTGGGGGTTCTATCCTAGAATGGATGATTCCAAGAATTTCTATCTAACGAAATCGAAGTAGGTAACTTCCGGTGTTCTTCATGGTAGTCTTTTTGGTTCTCTTCTTTTCCATATTTTCATCTCGGATGTATGTGAAAAATTAGTAAATATTACAGATTTCTTTTAGTTAGAAACCTCAAAATATATGGTATCATCAAAATCCAAACTAAGAGTAGTGCACCTCCAACAAATTACAACTTAACGCCAGCAAATACACGGCGCACACATTTACGCTTTGACATTTGTTGGCCATTGACGAGGAAAACTTTCTTCTAACATCCTGAACGAAATTTCATATAATCTACTGTAAACAAAACGAGCTTTACATGGTACACATGAAAACCTCACACACAAATTTAAGCTGTCTAAAAAATATATTAAACCAGACGAATATTTTCTTCAAACAGCGGCCAACTTCGATAGCTTGTATTTTATACACGTGCACTGATCGTGGACGGGGGCCTATTGGATCCGGTCCAAAATTGGGGTACACACGATAGCGCCAGAGCCAGCCAGACGATTGGAACTGGTTACGACGAACACAGTATGTAATTAAACTTTGTCTTCACAAAGCTTGCATCTCCCCCCGAAAAAACGATAATGGTTAAAAACAAAACAAAATAATGAAAAAATGTATCGACATTTAAAATATATTTTAAAAAACTAAAAAAATAGGCTTTTATTTTAGTATGTAAAAAATAATTTTGAATGTGAAGTTTTTATTGCTCCAGGCAATATATGGAAACACAACCTACTTTTCGAAAAGTAAAAATGCGTGAGACTCTTTGCCTATATTATTATTTTATTAACACTGGAATTTTTCACTAGCGCCCTACGCTTTTTTACATTTTGGAAGGAACTTCACATTCAAAATTATTCTTTACTTTTTAGTTCATATTAAATAGTTTTAGTTTTTTTTTTAATATATTTTTTATTTTCCACTTTTTAGTCTATTATATGTTTTCCGCCATTTTGGAGTGCCATATTAGACTCCAAATGACATTGCACAGCTTACTGTACTATACTCGTCATGATTTTGTCATTTATTATTTAGCCCAAAATGTAGTCAGAGTTTGTTGAAAAATTTATAAATGAAGTGGAAGATAATATAATTCTTTATAATAAAAAATTGCAATTGCAATTTTAAGTAAAAGTCCAAAATTTGGCAAAAAATTGCTGAAAAAGTGACATTTGAATACGTTCGATTCCGTCAGTATAACCAGCACAATTTCATTCCATTAACTCTCCATTCCGTTGCTTTTCGTTGCGTCCAGTATAATTGAGGCTTTATAAAGAAAAAGGTAAACCACCTTTCTTGTTGGCCGCCATTTTGAATTTGGAATAACGCCAAACAGCTAATACCGAGTGGGTTGTAAAAAAAAGGTAGCCGCCATTTTATATTGGCCGCCATTTTTTATTTTGGTTGACGTCACATAGCTGATTGCATTCTACTTGTTATACCCTTCCATTTGATTATCATGTCGGGGATCGGGGAGCGCAATTGCGAAATTCTGCCGCCATCTTAGAACCGCATCCTGATTTTTTTTTACTAATCCGCATTGTCACGCGAACTATACATATGTATGTGCAATGAAGTTTATCGGTTATATGGAAGTGGGTCCAAATAAAGTTAGAAGATTTGTTTACATACTACAAAATACAAGATACAGGTGAAGCTAATATAAAGCGTATAAAATGACTGTGATCATTATTGCATGGTAATATTTATGGGAAAAAAATATATTTCAGAAGCATTTGTATCTCAGGTCACTTGTTGCCTAGAGACATTTGCCTTGAGGGACAAATGAAAATCCCATCTACAGGATTTTGCTTATCGGTTTCGAGTGCATACAAATAGTTGTTTTGGTGTGGCGTGCTGAACTTTGGACGGATGGAGTGCTCGTTTATTGGGCTCTTTAGGCAATAAACTAAATATCAACCTGCATTATGATAATGTTACAGCCAGAACCAACAAGTTTCTAGGATTCATAACGAGAAAGGAAAAGAGTTCGGGAATTTATAGGTTATCAAAATACTCTTCTTCTTATTAGTCACCTAAAAATTTAATATTTAGGTTTCTAGTACATTTGGCTTTGAATATTTTTCATTTTACTTCTTTCTGACAGCACAAACTTAGTATGTCAGCTTTGCAATAATTTTGATGTTGCGCCTAAAATTTATATCCACTTACGCCACTGCTAACATGGTAGGCAACTCCAAATGTTTTTCGGCATAAACGAGGCAACTTATCTCGAAAATTAATAATTAATTTCTTAATGTGGCAGCCTGCCTACTTCTAGGTGTTACAGAAATTCAACATACAAATTGACAGGTGTTGCCTAATTTATCTAATCGCCCAGACTTGTACACAATAATAAACTAATTTAGAATCAGATTGTCCATTTGACAATCGATACCGACTGAATTCGCTGAATACAAATTGACGTCGTCGAAGAAGAATTTTAAAACGTGTAAAAGCATTCATGATTCGTGGTTATGCAAAAATTGCTGATTATTACGCAACGTTGTCTGCTCAGAATTGAAATTGTTTTGAGGCCTAAAAGTGGATGGGCTGTGAATCTGCTAGTTTCGGCGAAGACTTCCTTTCACTTGTTGGCAGCCAACATACACATCTTTTACAAGCGCTTGTATAAATCGAGCAAGGTCGTTGCAGTTGCACTTATTACAGCTCCTCTTCATTGTACTTCACTTTCACTGGTCATTTTTTGAAGGTCGCAATAAAAATTAACAAAAGATGCACTTTTTTGTTACCTGCATAATGAGGTGTGCGGATAACTGTCCAATGTAGGAACCAGTTATGTTTCTTTTAGTAAAAATGCCTCGCTGTCATTTTTAAAGGTTAATTTATTGAATTTTACAGGAAGTTTTACGTTTTTATTAAGAAAAGTTACCAAAAAATATTTATTTTACTGTGCAGCGATTGCGGATGATTCACTAGGGTTAAAATTACTTAAGGGTGTTTCTCACCAAAGTGGTAAAATCGCTGTCCTTGGCAAATATTACGTAAACTATGGTGAGAAATATTTATATTTCTGCAAATTTCAATTTATAACTATCTAAACTACAATATACAATATAGAAAATATCTCACTTAAAAACCTATATGGTTTCAATAACGTATTTTTTAGGTCTAAAAACAGTCCCCTAGCCGGTCCCCAAACCAAAATATTTTCTATTGAGTTCATTAATTGAACTAATATTTTAAAAACAATTAACTTATATAACACAATATAATCAATATGAAATGATATGCTATTAGACTCTAATATCAATTTATTTAAACTATTTTTTGATTAGTTTAACTTAACCTAAAGTTGGTCCCCGAATTTCATGAACAGTCCCCTGCCAAAGTTTCGAGTTACGCATCAGGCCATCTACAGTAAAGACAGACTTGTCAATGGGCGTAACGAAACGTGAACGACATGAAATTAGCTTTGTTACCCCCAAAAGTAGCTATACCTCATTTTGTTTAGTGTTACAAGAGTTAGAGGGGCACATGCGCGTATCGGTACGCAACATTCGACAGTCCTCTGCTAAGTGTTATTTTTCTTTTTTTAACGTGTTCTAGTTTTCTCTATTGTGCATAGTTTTAAATAAGATGGCTTATATTGTTTCTATATAACAAAATAAAGTCATAATGAAGGAATTTTATGGTACCGTACCAATTACACAAATTAAACAGTCCCCTGCCAACAGTCCCCGTCAACAGTCCCCCGCTACATACATAAACAGGAGACTGTTTAATTTATTAGGGCACTGTTATTGTACTTTTGCCTTTGTTTTAGGTCTATAACCATCTTTTAATCATGGCGCGAGAAAGAAGAAAGTGTCTAAGGAAGAAATAAAAGTTCACAAGTTTACTTGGAACTACACAGAGAACTTGGAACTACCAAAGAAGACTGTTTTATTTTTATATATATGCGTCATGAGGAATGTTTTTAAAGTATATATACTACTAATAAATGCTCATTTCACTTATATATACAGTCCTCTGACATATGCAACAGTCCTCTGACATATGAATTTTTTAAATTTACTCAATAAGTCCTAAAATAAAACAAATATATTTGGGTCCCTTACTGTTTATTATCCACCAGATAGATATCTATTTAATTGTATATTTTTTTTTCATATTCACGTAAAACAGTTACTGGGACAGATTTCTTGCAAAAATTTACCAGTTTACAGAGAAACACCCTTAAACATGAAGTATTTCGGGAACTATCAAGGCCCCGAACTCTTAAACGCTATATAGTTTTGATTTCTTTAGTTGATTGCTCGGTCGACAGCCGAAAATAGAGAGATATTTCTAGGAGTATTGAATTGGATTAGTTTCGGAAGAATCTCTTTTCTAGCCCCTAAATTGATATTCCTCACTAGTATACATCTTACAATTTTCTCAAACACGAAATCGTAATCATTGCAGGTCCCCCTTTTTATAAAACAACCGATTTTCCTGCTTACATGGGCATCCCACGATTTGTGCCCCGGGTCCTATTGGAGTTAAGTCCGGCACTGGTCCTTCCTCACATACGAGGCCAACAATGCTCCGAAGTATTTTCCTCTCGAACACGGCTAAGAGGTTTGAGTGCTTTTTGCAAAGCACCCACTAGTCCAGTCAAAATAGACGAAAAAACGCCATAATTGGAAGATAATTCGGAAGTTGCTGAAAATTGGAACAGCCCTTAAAAACATTATTATACATAAGCTGTAGAGACTGCCACGCGATTGGACAACTGCAAACTTTTTTATTCAAGGTCAAAGGGTAAAAATATCAGTTTTTTGCAAATATATGCTAAACCATACGTCTTATCAGAAAATTGTGTTTACAACGTTCGTAGATTAGGCGATTATCTACAAAAAAATATGTTATACATTTTCTCGTAGGAATTGCCATTTCTGAGATATTGTCGTTTTAATAAGTTAAAATACTCATATTCTATCATTCCCGACTTGTAAAGGTCATCAGAAATTTAATAAATCCTTTGTTGGAGTACGCGGCTAATATTTTCAGGGGTGATTCCTGGATGTCTTTGGAGAAAAAAATTGTTCTACAGAGGGCGGCTATCTCCACTATCCACTAAGATACAGGGTGATTAGGGAAAACATTTTGTTTTTTTTTTTTTTAATTTACTGAAATTTGAATAACTCCTAAAGTAATTATCATAAAGTAGCCTAATTAGGCTCATCTTTTAGGTAAATGTGTATTCTTTTATTTGGTATAAAGCACAGCAACCTGAGTGACTCCGTTCAAAAAATATATAGGCTCAAACCAATGCTTTGCATCTAGATTGGCAGATTTCTTCGTTTTTCTCAGAGAATTCGTTACTAACAGTACTTTTTTTTTGCTTTTCTGATGCACCAAACTATTACCTACAATATTTCCATAAACAATAAGTGTTTATTTTGGGTAGTTTTGTAGGTAGTAGTAGTAGCAGTAGTTTTATCGTGAACAATTAAAAAGTTACTCGTCTTTCAACTGCGGCATAGTAGCATCTAATCTACAAACGTTGTAAACACAATTTTCTGATAAGACGTACGGTTTAGCATATATTTGAAAAAAACTGATATTTTGACCCTTTGACCTTGAATAAAATAGTTTGCAGTCGTCCAATCGCGTGGCAGTCTCTACAGCTTATGTATAATAATGTTTTTAAGGGCTGTTCCAATTTTCAGCAACTTCCGAATTATCTTCCAGTCAAACCTCTAATTTGACTGGACTACCACGTTTCAGATGCGTATGTCAGAACCGGTAAGACCATCGTCTTATATCGGTTATCAAGTTTATGCCCATATAAAATCATAAAATCTTGCGGCGAATAGTTCTGTGCGAGCGTGCATTCCCTCTCTGATAGCCTGCACCGTCATTTGAAGATTTTGTGCATACAACTGTTCGTCTTTCACTCATTAACCATATGAAGATGAGAGACTAGACTTTGGTATTGTCTTACAATTAGCCTTCTAATGCCCTTCACAAGGCCGAGGACTATGTTTAAGCACGTTTGGTGTTCTCCCGCTGTAAGGCCATATTTTATTTTTACTCGGGCCCACAGCTTCATATGGTTAATGAGTGAAAGGCGAACAGCTGTATGCACAAATTCTTCAAATGACGATATCAGGCTATCAGTCAGGGAATGTCCAACTTTTATAAACGCTCGCACAGAACTTTCTAGGGGAAGATTTTTGATTTTATCTGGTGATAAACTTGATTTGTTATTCGAAATTCAATTTTCATCCCTTTTTTTGTTCTGCATACCAGTGCCGCGGCTGGAAAATGCGCAGAGTCTGCAACTGCACAGGGCCTCACTGGGTGGGGTTGAAAAATATAAATTATTTACAATACGAAATCGTACTACACAAACGTCGCTGGGATGGGTCCTGTGGAGGTAATACCGTGAGGGAATTTTTTTTGGTCTCTCTAGGGCAGCGGTGTCCTAAAAAAATTCGTTTGTAGCCACAATTGCTATTTTAAAATAATTTCATTCGCCACATTAAAAATAAATATAAACTAGTTGGGATGTGTGTTTGACTCCTTCGGACCACACGATCAACTTCCCATTATGATGAACGTAGACGGAATAAACTGTCTTCTTACAAAATAGTAATACGCTTAGCACTAGAACTGTAATATTTTTTGAAGTTATACTTCTTTAGGCGCGTTTTGAAAAATATTATGAGAGTGAATTTTAACAAATTCGCAACGCAACGCAACCGAGATTATGGGCGAAGGGGTGGAGGCAATGGAGGGCAAGCATTTCAACTTAAGGCCCCCATACACGGTCCAATTGGTTGTACAGCGAAGTGCGGTTGTACAACCAAAACTATCGATTGTGGGCCGGTCGGCCGATCAAAATACATTGCGCTTATAGGTTTGATGAAAATCTGGTTGTACAGCCAATTTGACCGTGTATGGGGGCCTTTACATTCTTCATGCGCACTGGGATTATCATTATTATGCACGGTATACAGAAAACGAAGGTAATGTAAAAGCGACGGCAGCTTCGAATACCGTAAAAAATGGGCGCCTGGTGACGTCCGCCGTAATGCTGAAACAACAACAAAACTTTCGATTTTATATGGCAAGTGTCCCCCATGTGACATCAACACTAAAATACCGTATACGGTATACAGTCTTTTACATTATGTTGTTTCTGAATACCGTGATTACTATGGGCATATGAAAACTCGCAGCCGATGCCGGTTCACGATGTCGATTGGTGAGGGGGTTTTTATGCTGAGGCTATGGAGGGAAATAAATTTCATGGTCGAGTCATCAGCTAAGCGTATGTTTGGTTTTTCGTTTGCATAGGAAGATTCGTAGTGTTTATTGTGTGCTGTTTGTGGGTGAGGGGTTTTACTGGAGGGAAGGCAATTTCTCTAACTCGTAGTGTAATATCGAGGGTTTCCTGCCAGAAGGGCGTATCAACAAAAACATGGATTTAGAGCAGTGATTCCCAAAGTGGGTTCCGCGGAACCTTGAGGTTCCACGAAAAAATTTTAGGGTTCCGTATCACCAGCGCCGAAACGCAAATACATTCGCAGACTCGCCGGCCGTTTAACGCTTTCTTGCTAATCAGAAAGTGCGAGTGGCTTCCTTGAAATTTGGTCTACGTCACGCCGAGTAACATTTTGGCCACCATTCCATATTCCCATGTCGAGGGGGTTGTGAAGAAAATGGTAATCCACCCTTTTGAGATTGGCGCCATGGACTAAACGATATATTGGGTATTCTATATTGCTTATGATGTTCTACTTATCATACTCTTTGATTTGATACCCATGTCGAAGGGGTTGTGAAGAATATTTTAATCCGCCCTCCTGAGACTGCCGCCATGGATCTAAAGGTATATTGAGTATACTATAGCTTTGTTTCTTTACTTTTCCTGCAAAAAAATTTCGTGAAAACACTTGCTCTTGTGGTGGGAGAAATTTCAATCAAGAAATAAAAAGTAAAGAAACACAAATTCGTGCAAATTCGTTATAAAAAGAAGAAGAATAAAATTTAACTTTTATGTTTATTATTATGTCATTGGATTTAATTCAGTGAAGCAAAATAAAAAAGATTTAAAATTAGTGATACAAACCAAAACATGTACATAAATGAAAGGAAAATAAAGGTAGCATGCGTAGTTTTGGGTCTGGAGGAAGAAGAGAGTAGTGATGAGGAAAATGAGCTCCTCAGGCTAACCCGTTGTCGTGAAAATAATGACGAGGAAATTGTGCTCCGTGTTTTTCCAGCTCTTCGAAACAAACGGAACTGTATTAGGAAGTACGATGAAGAAGTGGTTCCTACATACACTGAAGAAGAGTTTCGCACCCACTTTAGGGTAAATGTGTCGTTGTATAAAGTGCTACCAAAACGGTTTGAAGAGCACATCATATTTTGCGAGTTGCGTTCCGACAAGAGACTCTCTGGCTCTAAATGTATGCTTGTGTTCTTGTGGTTTGCTGGGCATGAAGCCTGTAGCTTCCGGGATATTGGTGATCGATTCGACATCTGCATCGCAACGGTTACTCGAATCATCAATCGAGTAACAACGTTCCTAAACGAAATGGCAGAAGAAGTAATTACTTGGCCGGACAGTAAAAGAATGGAAGAAACAGTAGCATTTTTTGAAGCGAAATACGGGTTCCCAAAAACCATAGGTAAAGGCTTTCAAAAGTCTTTTAGAAATGAAGTAACTTTGTAATTTTTCAGGTGCCATAGATGGCACGCATATTGTAATCGATCCCTCGAAAGATGGGAAGGACGATTACATAGACAGGAAGGGCTCTACTTGTATAGTTTTGCAGGCAATATGTGATGAAAAGAAGAAATTCCTGGACATATTTGTTGGGTATCCTGGCTCAACACATGATAGCCGCGTGTTTAGGAACTCTTTCATATTTCCGAAATTAAATTCCATATGCCAAAGTAACGAAAATTGAAAAGTAAACCAAATTAAATTCACTTAAATTTTGATTGCCACTTTCAGATTATTTCATTGTTGGTGATTCAGCATACCCTCTGCAACAGAACTTAATGAAACCTTACAGGGATAATGGTCATATGTCTTCGGCTCAAAAACAATTTAATAGAAAGCTTAGTTCTTGTCGAATGGTTATTGAACATTCTTTTGGTTTACTTAAGCAACGCTTTCGTCAACTTTATTATTGTAAATTAAGAGGCATGGAAAAACTCTGTAATTTCGTCAAAGCATGTTGTGTTCTTCACAACCTTACCGGCGAAGATGATTTTCCAATAGAAGAATCGACGGAAGCTGCAGAAGATGAACCAGAATGTTATTCCAATCAAAATTCAAGTGCGACTTTAAATTTAGCAAAATCTTTACGTGATTCTATTTGTAAGCAACTGCAGCAATCACATCAGGAGTAACTCTAAAGTTTTATTAATCGTTATTTTTGTAATTTTTAAATGTTCGTTATTATTAAAATAATTACGATATTATTAAAACAATCCAACTGGTATTTATATAAATCATTTTATTAACAAAAATCAGGAACAGAATAACATAAAATCCCGCAATAAGAAGACTGGAAGAAATAGGAAGCTAAAACCTTTGTCCTCAGTATTTCCAACTTTTGTAGCCGAAGTGAAGTTCTTTGTAAAGAAGATTTTTTAAATGAGGGTCAAGAGGAGAGTAATCCTCCATGAGAAATTGATGCATCCACCTCAGGTATAATCAATTGCATTGAAGCAACTTCCAAGCTGGACTACTTTTTTAGGCTCTCAGCAATTGATCGTACAATATCATTCCGCTCTGTCATGATTTTTCCTTTTCTTTCGCTGCTTTGCCTAAGAACCTCCATGATATCTGCCTTTCTTCCCTTAGCAGTTTTAATTCATTTACAATTTCTTCTTGTTTGCTTAATTTCTTGGAGCTGGTTGGGGCTGCAGATAATTGAATGTCGGAAGAAAAATTTGCTCCCACATCAAGACTTGATACTAAAATATGGTTTTTATTTATGTGTATTGAAGAATACATTATCGTTATACCTGAGGTGGATTCTTCAATTCCTCGTGGAGGATTACTCTCCTTTTGAGCTGCTTTTAAAAAATCATTTTTTACGCAAAACTTCACTTCGGCTAGTCCCGGCTACAAAAGTTGGAAATACTGAGGGCCTCTCAGTTAGTATTTCCGAAAGTTCTCTATAAAAGAAGAGAATTTTAGTATAAATAAAAACGATGGGAAATAATTTAGCTTACTTTTCATAGGAACACGTTTTTCGGTTTTTCCCAGTCTTGTTGTTGTGGGATTTGATGGATTTAAACGTGCGCTCCATCCCTCTGTATTTATTTTCAATTTGGAGCGCCGTTTTTTTTTTCATTTCCTCTTCAATAGTTTTCCACATTTTCTGTTTCGTTTTCAATTTTACGGATTTCCCTACTTTAGGCCGCAGCTCTCCAAGTAGCGACAACATCATGCTTGTTGCCGGTCTAACCCAAACGTTTTTTTTCGGCGTGCAAGGAATATCTAGAGAAGAACATAACAATTCAATCTATTCTGAATTTATACTAACCGTTTTCACATTCATTAGATTGAAAATCTCCGTCTTCGGGTTGGCCACTGGTGCTGCCATGATCCAGAAATTGATTTAATAAATCTGGATCTAAAAATTACAAATTAATTCTGAAAACTTCAATCTGCTAATTCACTTACCTTGCTGCACTAGGGCAAACGTTCTCGGAGAACAGTGAATTTTTACGTTTTTGCCCATTTCTTCTTTTGATTTTTTTTTTTCACTTTTTAAAATTTCACATGCCAAATGAGAAATTTCACAAATCAATTGACATTTCAGTAAAATCCAAGAAAAAATGAAGGACGTAACAAGCAAAATTCTTCGTGAAAATTATTGTAATAGGGGAAGTGATATTGTGACATAATTTCCCCTCATCAAGTAAAGAAACAAAAAATTGTACATTCGTGCGAATACTTGATCCCAAATTATCCCAAACTTGGATAAAGAAACAAAGCTTATATTGCATTGTCATCGGAGCTAAAGCTGGATGCAAAATTTTAGCATGATAGGATATCTGGAAGTATTTGAAAAATTGATTGCAAAATTTGTTCCGTGAAGAAAACAGTAATCCGTCCTCTTGAGACAGCCGCCATGGATCTAACGGTATAATGAGTATACCACATTGCATTGCCTTCGGAGCTGAAGTTATGTGCAAAATTTCAGTGTTATGGGGTAACCGAAAGTATTCAAAACATCGATTTCAAGATATGTACCGGACAGACAGATAGACAAGAAAGCGAGCTAAGAAAAACGTTTTAAAATATATTAAAGGATAAATATATACATATATCATATATTATTTTATTTTTCATCGTTGTGTTCCGCCAAATTTTATACATTGTAGAAAGGTTCCGTACGAAATAAAGTTTGGGAACCACTGATTTAGAGGCTTCAATAAAAACATTTCAAAAATCGGTGAATTTTTTTTTTTTTTTTTCATATTGCTTATCATCGAAAATAAATGTTTTTAGGCGTATGTTTTGGATACTTTTATTCACTTGATGAGTTTTGTCAAAACAAACCGTAAAAAATTTAATAATGTTTATACGCTCAAAATCGCGATTTTGTGGATACGCCCTTCTGGCAGGAAACCCTCGATATCATAGACTCGCCAAGTTTTTAACTTGTAAAAAGTGGCAAAACATTGTATTTTAACATTTTTTACTGCACGTGCATTACCGGTGATAAGTTAGTTAGTGATCCGAGTGAATAAATTAAATGAAATTGATAAGGTGACCAGTTTGGTGGTTTTTTCGTGTTAATTTAGGGAAAAAATGTTGGATTTATGTAATGAAATTAAAAGTGAATTTAAAATGGTTAAAAATTATTACGGAATAGTTATTAAAACATAAGTGCAAGTACCACCACACAACTTGGATAACAAAAATTTTGAACTTTTTCCTACACATTTTTCTGCTTTAATATTTTTAAAAATTATTCTTTAACAAGCTTTAATCACTTTAAATTCACTTTTAACTCAATAACCACACAAATTCAACATTTTTGCCTTAAAATAACTCGACAAAACCACAGCGAATGTAAACAAAATTGGTCACCTTCACAATTAAACCATAAAAACCTATTGATTCACTCAATTTTTTTGAAATTGTTTTAATTCAATCACTGAAACACTAATCACTGGTAATCCAGGTGCAGAAAAAAGTGACAAAATACAATATTTTACAACTTTTTATTGCAAAAATAAACTTAAAAACTTGGTTCCACTGTGTTATTACACGAGAAATGTCCTCCATTCAAGCAAACGTAGGATCGGCACCGGCTGCTTCCAGGCCTGCAGCTACGATTGGATTGCTCGAGGCCCAATCAGAACCTCAAATATTGCAAGTTTTTACATGATATGAACATGCAGCACGCTGCTTTGCTTGTCATTTTACCAGCTTCAGCCAATTGAAATACTTTTGATTGCAGCGTGCTGCATTTTTATCTCATGCCCTAATTTACTGCAAGCTGCCAATTTTGATGTTCTGATACGGCCTGCGGACGATATAAGCGAAGGGGTAGAGGCTATAAAGGGCAACCATTGCAACTCCAATCGTTTAGCTATTAAGTTTATTATTATATGGGCATATGAAAATTCGTAGCCAAAGTCCGTTCACGATATCCGTGGGTGAGGGGGTTTTTACCCAGAGGCTATGGAGGGAAATAAATTACATATCCTAGTTTTCAGCTAAAGCCGGCTCTAAACGATGCTATGAGCACTTTCCAACGTTGGACGTTTGATGGTAGAACGCATTGTGAGGCCGGTACTCGAACTACGAATGTTGATGCTGTATTTGCCGATACATTAATGTACTTAGAATGAAACTCTTCGTATCATATTTCAATTACCCCAACCCACTCAATTTAATTGAGTAACAACTAAAAGAAGAAGCTAGGGAAGTGAACAGAATTTGGAAGTGACGTTTATTTCAGTAGTGGCAAAGGAAGTAGAATGAATCTACACAAGATAGATGAACCCACAGGTGAGTTACGAGAGCATACCGGCAAAATGAGTCTACGCAACGCCTGGAATTCCTCATTGTGACAGAAGACACAGACCACGGTATACAGAAACATAAGGTAATGTAAAAGAGACGACAGCTTCGAATATGTCAGCTTCGTGGGCGCCCAGAAACATCAGCCCTAATGCAGAAACAACAACAACAGCTTGGATTTTGTATGGAAAGCGGGCGCCACGTGACGTCAGCACTAAAATATCGTTTACGGTATACAGACTTTTACACTACCTTGTTTCTGTATACCGTGACACAGACGATGTCCTTTTGGATTGCCGGAGATTAGCCGAGCAAACTGCTGCACTGTAACCTACAGCTAAAGGCACGGCTAAGAGCAACGAACGTCTTAGACTATAATGGTACGATCGTTTGATCTACTGACTAAAGTGGAGGAGAAGCTAAATTCCTCAATCAGAAGCTAAGACGGAAATGAACAAAAAAGAAGTGAGTTGGGCTTAGAAGTACCAGTAGTATTATCAGGTAAATAAATGCTGATCGACGCATATTAAGCTTAACATTCATTACGTGTTGGTAGAAAATTAGCCAGTCTTAAGAGAATTTCATGTGGAATTTTAAGCCCATCTTAAGATCATTGTAATTAGGCCTAATGACCCAACTAGTTGGTGATTTTAGTTAGGATTAGAATACGGTATAACCGACAGCCTTGAGCGTGTCGGCATCATAATGCTTGCACCTTCCAACGCACGAAAATAGAAAGAATCCAATAAAATATTTGTGTAGAAATTAAAAATTAGTCTTAAAATCACGCCAAAGAAGTATAACTTCTAATGCGTGTACATAAGTACACACACCCACTGTTTTTTTTTGTGTGGCAGTGCTAAGCTCAGGAGTCACCCTTTGTACTACTAGTCTGTCATGTCATTTGTCACGTCATGGTGCAATGTCTAGCAGTAAGCTTAGTACGGGGGAGGATTGGGGGGTGTATATGTTAAGGGTTAAAAGGTACGGGGGGGGGGGGGGTTATTGAAGACGGTGGTGATGAACCCTGCGTTTGAACTCTTGGATGTTGTAGGAGCTCGGAAATACTGACTGCGAGAGATTATTCCACAGTCGAGAGGTTCTATTAACAAACGAATTCATATCTTGTTGAGGGCGTGAAAGGGGTAGTTGCAGGTGAAGGGAATGAGACGAGTGGGCTAATCTGGTGTTGCGGGTATAAGATTGCCGTGGAGGCAGGAGAGCGTTTAACTCGGAGGAACAGTCACTATGATAGTAGCGATAAAATTTTGTCAGTGCCGCTGCATTCCTACGGTGGCTCAAGGGGTCGATAGTGGTGCAGGTGGTGTCGTCATCAATTAACTTGAGTGCCCTTTTTTGCACCTTATCTAACCATGCCAAGGTGGTTATTGGGGCGCCGCCCCAAACGAGGGAGTTATATTCGAGAAGAGGCCGAATGTAGGATATATAAATATCAGCACGGGCCGATGGCTGGAGGAGGAACTTGAACCTCTTAAGAAATCCCAAGCACTGGGCTGCTTGTTTGGCGATTTGGGATATGTGGTCATTCCATCGCAAGTCTTTGGCTAATGTCACGCCTAAGATGTGTAGGGATGGGTCGGCCTTTAGTTCAACGTCATCCACTGTCAAGGATGGTGAGGTGTTGAACTTCTTTTTGGAGTTAAGACAGTACTTGGTTTTGTCGGAGTTGAATTCAACACGATTCTTCTTTCCCCACTCTAGAATGAGTTCAATGTCGTTATTAATAGAGTTGGACATTAGTTTGCGATCATCAAGACATGATCTGGCATGAGTCTGTCTTGTATCGAAGCTGTACGAGTAACGTAGAGTACCGTCGTCAGCAAAGCTGAGAAGTGGGCTGGAGGGGATTGAAAGAAGGTCATTTATAAAAATGAGAAATAGGGCCGGTGATAAAATTGACCCCTGGGGGACCCCCGCAGAGATCGGGTGGGGTGCGGATTTGACGCCATCCTACTACTTTGATTGAACGGCCGGAAAGGAAACTCTCGATCCACTTCTGTAGAAGTGAGTCAACTCCAATAGCTATGAGTTTAGCTAACAGGGCTGAGTGCCAAACTCTATCGAAAGCCTTGGAGATATCTAGAGCAACCAGACTAGACTCACCGGATCCATGCAGACTACGGCTGAGGTGTTCTGTAAGACAGACTAAAAGATCGCCAGTGGATTTTTTTTGTCGGAAACCATACTGTCTGTCTTTTATGAGTAGGTTGGATTCTAGATATCCCATAAGCTTTTTGTTGATTATCGTCTCCATGGTTTTGGAGAGAATAGAAGTAATTGCTAATGGGCGGTAATTGGAGGGAAGGCTGGAATCACCCTTTTTCGGTATGGGCTGAACATGGGCAAGTTTCCAAGAGTCCGGATAAACTCCGGAGACGGAGAAATATGACAGGGAAAATGATTTGCGCAGAGGTTTAGCCAAAGGTGAGGCACATTGTTTTAAGACGATAGGGGGTATATTATTGGGACCAGTGGATTTGTTGGCATCGAGCTCTTTGAGGCACCTGTACACCTCGCGAGTCCTGAAAAAAACCCTGTCCATTGAATGGCCGTTACGCTCGGATACAGGGGGTAACACATCAGTTTCGGGTAAAGAAGAATTCGAAGCGAACATAAATGCTAATAAATTGACCTTGGATTTGCTGTCTGTTATTACCTTCTCATACAGGGTGTATTGTGGAAACTGTCGAAAAGCCCGACTGTGAATATGTTTTGGGTAGACGACGCGGTAGGGGGAAAATCGTAACGGTTTAGCCGCTAGGACGTTTTGAAATTTTTTCGGTAGAGGTTTACCTATTACCCTGCATTTTTGAAACCCTATTAGATATTTTCATGAATACAGCAGCAATCTACGCAGAACACTCCCACCTCTCTAAAACTGTTAAAGCCAAGGTTTCAAACCACCAACTTCCAGAGTTATGAGCCCCCGCAAACCAACATGTATCACCTCGAACGGGTGAACGCGATTGAGAAAAATTATGTTTAAAGGCGAACTTCAGTCTTTCGTACCGTTGATTAAAAATAATTGATCTATTTAAATTCTATTGTGCTGATTCGGTTATCGGTAAAATAATCAAACTAGTTGGGATGTGGGTTTGACCCTTTCGGTCCACACGATCAACTTCCCAGTATGATGAAACCTTTGAATAGAGAAGACGAGGAAGAGCAATTTATTAAACACGGGGAAGCATTTTGGCAACACTAATGCATAGCATTCTTTACGTATTTGTGTCTAACCCGGACAGTGGCTGTGTTATATTTATTCAAAAACCGGGAGGGATATCGTTTCTCAGCAACCTTCTCGGTGAGAATGCTTCACTTGGCTAAATGTTTGAAGCAGACCCTTCGCAAAACCTGAACAAACACTACGCCTATGTCCGGGTTAGACAATGTATTTTGTTGTTGTGGTTAAAGTGGAGGGAGAGAATTAGAGAGAAAATTTCTTGATCCCAAGTGCTTCCCTCAAATCCGTGTACATGTACGCTATTTTCGGTTCCTTATCTTCTCTATTCAAAGGATGAAACTAGACGCAATTAACTGACTTCTTGCAAAATAGCAATACGTTAATACGTTTAGCACTAGTGCGAAATTGACTAGTATCCGCATTGGTGACAAAGTAATCGTGAGAGAATCTAGTTCAAATAACTATAATAGTGGTAAATCCACAAGATTTTTCTACAGAACTTGTTTTTCCTGAAAGTTAACAAACAAACAATTCCTTCGTACTTCGTTCGCTACACTAAAGCGGATGTTCGAATTCGTATTGAACGTGTTGAGCGACACGATAAACTAGGGAGCGAATGACTTCATTTGGAAATTCAGACTTGGTCAGACTTGACCAAAAAGAACAATTTTTTCAGTAGCTACTGGTAACTCCGGGATGAACCGCAATTTCCTGAAACTGTAGGACGTAAAAAACAATTCCCTGTCAGAAAGGGTTAAAAAATTCATGATGTTTGTAAAAGGTAACGTCATTTTTGCACGATTTTTAAAGAGCGGCGGATTTTGACAAGTGATGTTTTGTTCGAAAGCTATCGCTGTGTAGAAACCAAAAAAGATCACATCGTTTAGAACGGGTCTCATTCCATCGAGTTTATTATATTTTAGTAAAACTTATAAATTTAATGTCTTTCTGGCACTTAGCCGAAGTTTTTCCATTTAAACAAAAAAAGGTCCGACCGAATATTATGAAATTTTTTTTTTTTTCAAAGCATTTCTTCATTAATATTCTCCTTTCGGCAGCTCAAAGAAGTCGATAAAATTTTTGGTTCCTCACGGTATCGTGCAGATAAGAAAATCACGAACGTCGTTTAAGCAGAAAAGTGGTTCGACCAAATTTTATGAAAATCTTTTCAGATCATATTTTCGTTAATACTCTTCGAACGGCACCTCAACTAAGTCGATATCTTTTATGGTTCGCGCGATCGCTTATGTCGTTTAAAACAAGTACACGCGCTCCGCGTATTAGAACAATGAACTGATATTATTGAACTGGATGAAGAAGAAGAAGTATAGAGAACCAGCTGGAATTGAGGGAATTGAAGAAGGTGGTGATGAACCCTGCGTTTGAACTCTTGGATGTTGTAGGAGCTCGGAAATACTGACTGCGAGAGATTATTCCACAGCGGAGTTGTTCTATTAACAAACGAATTCATATCTTGTTGAGTGCGTGAAAGGGGGAGTTGCAGGTGAAGGGAATGAGACGAGTGGGCCAGGGCCGTCTTTAAGGCAGGGCCCATCGGGCCCGGGCCCAGGGCCTCCTGCAAAAGGGGGGGCCTCTTCGTAGAAAATCGATCCTAATTGAATCGATTTTTTCTCTAACTGTTGCTTTTTAGTTCGGTTTTTACGGAAAAACTCGATTCTATTAGGCCCAAGATAAATTGGGAGTAAATGTTATATCTGATTTGTTCAAATGTGACCTACTGAATCTTTGGCCGTTTAGTTTATGAATTTTCGACCTAAAACAAGGGAGTTATAAAGATGTAAATGTAAAAATGTAAATTTTAAGATATTCCGAGCTATTCGCGCGGAAATCTGAATGTATCAATTATAGCTCATTATCTCCCAAACGAAGCAATTTTCGAAAAAACATGTAAAGACGATTTTGGTGAAGTTTTTTACGCTCTACAAGTTGTTCCTACACATTATATCGAAATTATCAACCACTTCCACGTTATTGGTGGAATATCATTTTTCCAAGTTTTCCCGAGAATTTTTACCACTTTCCGCGTGCGGAACAATTTTTTTTCTTAAAGTACTCTTCCAGAATAAATAAAGCACGAGGAGCATATGCATGCCTGTCCCGCATATGGAGATCGACGGAGATCTCAACTAACATGAAATTGCGGCTGTTCAACTCCAACGTTAAGGCAGTTCTTTTGTACGGTTGCGAAACATGGAAAGTCACCCAACATCACAGGACGCCTACAAGTCTACATCAACAGATGCCTTCGTCGTAGACTAAAAATCCGCTGGCAAGATAGAATTTCAAACGAAGAACTATGGCGTCGTGCCGGCCAAGAAAGGATAGACGACCAAATCAGGCGAAGGAAATGGAATTGGGTTGGCCACACCTTGCGACGCGAAAACGAAAATCTAGCCAAACAGGCCCTCGACTGGAATCCGCAAGGTTCCCGTCGAGTAGGAAGACCTAGGACAACGTGGAGTAGAACCCTACTAGAAGAAGCCGCAACAACTGGGAGATCCTGGTCGGAGCTAAGAGCTGTCGCGCAAAACAGAGTCCGCTGGGGGGCAACTGTTTCCGCCCTATGTCCCTTGAGGGACTAAAGGAGTTTAAAGAAGAAAGAAGACTCTTCAAAAATTGGTCGTGTGCCAAAAATCATTTCTATTGGTTTTAATGTCAGGTTTTAGTAAAATTTTTACTACAGCGTCTGAACTATTATTTTAAAGAAAAATCATAATGATCAATGTTAGAGTAGTTTTAAAAAAAATTCAAGATTTTACGTTTCCTTAAGTGGGCCTCTACTCTAAGTAGGCCCAGGGCCTTCAAGCAATAAAAGACGGCACTGGAGTGGGCTAATCTGGTGTTGCGGGTATAAGAATGCCGTGGAGGCAGGAGAGCGTTTAGCTCGGAGGAACAGTCACTATGATAGTAGCGATAAATTTTTGTCAGTGCTGCTACATTCCTACGGTGGCTCAAGGGGTCGATGGTGGAGCAGGTGGTGTCGTCATCAATTAACTTGAGTGCCCTTTTTTGGACCTTATCTAACCATGCCAAGGTGGTTATTGGAGCGCCGCCCCAAACGAGGGAGTTATATTCGAGAAGAGGCCGAATGTAGGATTTATAAATAACAGCACGGGCCGATGGCTGGAGGAGGAACGTACACCTCTTAAGAAATCCCAAGCACTGAGATCCTTGTTTTGCGATTTGGAATATGTGGTCATTCCATTGCAAGTCTTTGACTAATGTCACGCCTAAGATGTGTAAGGATGGGTCGGCCATTAGTTGAACTTCATTCACTTTCAAGGGTGGAGGGGTGTTGAACTTCTTTTTGGAGATAAGACAGTACTTGGTTTTGGCGGGGTTGAATTCAACACGATTCTTCTTTCCCCACTCTAGAATAAGTTCAATGTCGCGATCATCAAGACAGGATCTGGCATGAGTCTGCCTTGTATCGAAGCTGTACGAGTACCGTAAAGTACCGTCGTCAGCGAAGCTGAGAAGTGGGTTGGAGGGGATTGAAAGAAGGTCATTTATAAAGATAAGGAATAGGGCCGGTGATAAGATTGACCCCTGGGGGACCCCCGCCGAGATCGGGTGGGATGCGGATTTGACGCCATCCAATACTACTTTGATTGAACGGCCGAAAAGGAAATTCTTGATCCACTTCTGTAGAAGTGAGTCGACTCCAATAGCTTTGAGTTTGGCTAACAGGGCTGAGTGCCAAACTCTATCGAAAGCCTGAGGTGTTCTTTAAGACAGACTAAAAGATCGCCAGTGGATCTTTTCTGGCGGAAGCCATATTGTCTGTCGTTTAAGAGTAGGTTGGATTCTAGATATCCCATAAGCTTTTTGTTGATTATCGTCTCCATGGTTTTGGAGAGAATAGAAGTAATTACTATTGGGCGGTAGTTTAAGGGGTCGCTGGCTTCACCTTTTTTCGGAATTGGCTGAACATGGGCAAGTTTCCAAGAGTCTGGGTAAACTCCGGAGGAGTATGATAGGGCAAAAAGTTTGCGCAGAGGTTTAGCCAAATGTGACACGCATAGTTTTAAGACGATAGAGGGTATATTATCGGGTCCAGTGGATTTGTTGACATCGAGCTCCTTGAGGCCCCTGCACACCTCGCGAGTCCTGAAGAAAACCCTGTCCATTAAATGAGCATTGTGCTCGAGAACTGGGGGTAGCGCATCAGTTTCGGATAGGGAAGAATTTGAAGCAAACAGAGATGCTGATAAATCCGCCTTGGCTTTTCTGTCTGTTATCACCTTCTTATCGTGAATGAATGAAGCAGTTGTAGATGCAGTGAAACAAGGACGTAGCCAGGGGAGGGGTTTTGGGGGTTCAAACCCCCCCCGAATGAAAAAAGACATCGCAGATAGCATGAAAAATTAAATAATAATAAATAGTTTTTCTTCAATTGTATACTAAATTTGAGATAGGCAGAACACCATTCAAATCGCATTTTTTCTTCTTAGAAATACCTTTGGCGACAGCTATGTATGTATAGCGCGAACCAAACGAGATGAGGTTTCTCAAAAGGCTATTTTCCATGCGCAGTAGCATTCTTGGTACATTTCGAAGCGGAAATTTGAAAATACAAAAGCGAATGTCTTATTCATATGTGCGCAATGTTTATTGGTGTGTAATTTGCATTTCCGAAGAAAGGAAAAAATATCTAGATGACTATGTATAAAAAAAGTAAAAAAGTATAGGGGGGAAGGGGAGGTCTCATTTACACAGATCATTATTATGATTCTTACAAAAACCCATTCTGCCGTCACAACATCCACGACTGTTCTGAACTGTCGCGGGTCTCTGTGTGAGATTGCCATTCAGTTTCATATAAAACTTTGTTGGATTCCGAGACATAATAGGATTAGGGGAACCGTAGGGCAGATGAGCTTGCTAGACAGGGAACCGAAGTAGAAAGGACACCCCACTTAACCCGGATAGGAATGACCTACAAACTAGCTTGGAGGAAAATCAGCTTAGCTCGAGATGGGTCGACTACAGCAACGGTGTTCCGCACTCTTCATGCAATCTGGCCAACTTTGGACGCAAAGCGTTCAAAATTTCTAGTTTTGTTAAACATAAAGGAGATAACCCATGTAGTAAATGCTCTGATCGGTCACTGCCCCTTTGACCGGCACGCCGAAAGATTAAGACTTCCCCACAACGACTTATGCTGATGTTGTGGTAATGAAGAAGAGGAAGAAACTGTCTCCCATCTTCTCTGTACATGTCCCGCCCTCGCAAGGAAAGAGGGACCTTCCTTGGCTCACCCTTCCTTGATGCATTGAGCGAGCTGCAAAATACTGGGGTCCCTGAACTCTGTCGCTTTATCAAAAGCTCCAAATGGCTTGAAATGGCCTGCACTTTGTTCCAACACTAGAATGGCTAATGGCATCACAATGGGCCCAATAGCGTGCCATTTCAACCTAACCTACAAAAACCCCTCCCGAAGCAAAATCCTGGCTACGTCCTTGCAGTGAAATTCTTCTGGATGGAACTTACCAAGGACCAGAAGTTTTTGCTACCAGAGGTTGCATTAAAGAGTTTACTTCTCAACTTAGAGCCCCCGCACACTACAGACTTTCCATCGGCCGATAGTTTGGTCGGGTTGGACTTGTAAGCGCGCACACTGGACCAACTAAACCGTCGGGTTGGTGGTGAGTGCGCAGACTAGACCGACTGTTCTCGAATGATTTGCTAGTAAAGGCTTTTGAAGAGAGCGGTCGCAAAATGAGAGTTAATGCAATATTGTCCAGAAAAGTTATTATTGCTTTCATACAACGGAGGAGAAGGACCAGGAAGAGAAACCGAGAGTATTGGGTGCATCCTATCTACAGTGATAGATTATTGTATGGAAAATTTTATACGATGCATTCCAAATTGCTAGATTACCCCGAAAAAAATTTCGCCTTTTATCGAATGAGCATAACCAGCTTCAATGAACTTGCCATCATGAAAATAACGACAACCATCCGACGCAAAAATATGAAGCTAACTAAACTATCGGCCGTATTAGCCGACTAAACAATCGCCTAATGTGCGCGCGTGGAAGAGCTCCATACTGATTAAGGAGTTGGCCGATAGTTTGCCGACATTATAGTTTGAAGGCAATCGGGTAGCCCATCAAACTTATTTATCGGCCGATTCTGAATCCTTGTAGTATGCGCACTTGCATACATGTTAATACTGATTAAGAGCCCGACTAAACTATCGGCCGATGGAAAGTCTGTAGTGTGCGGGGGCTCTTACTGTCAAATGAATTTTTGACGCTCCTGATGGTGACTTTACAGGAATTTCTTAGTTTTATACTCTAAACGGAGCGATTCACTCGGGGAGCTCTTGTAAGCTCGAAAGGCGGCTTCTTTGTTTCTGATTGCATGCATACAGTCCTGATTAAACCATCTGTTGGGCCTAGCCTTCACAGATTTAGTAGAATGAGGAATGTACAAATGCATTCCTGCCTGTATGATTCTAGTGATACGGATAGTGGCAGAGTTGACGTTTTTGGTTCGGAAACACTGATTCCAGTCAGTAGCTCGGAAAAAATTAATTAGCCCCAGCCAATTGGCCTTCCCAGAATGCCATACAGTTCTCCTAACTGGTTTGGGAGGGGTGGGAAATTCGAATGGGAAGCTAGCGCTAACTAAGGAGTGGTCCGAATTGCCGGGAGGTGAATCAACTTCGACGGAGTATCGCTCTGGATGGGAAGTGAGAAAAAGATCAAGGAGATAGTTTCCTTGATCGGCAAGATCAGGGACTCTCGTGGGATGATCCACAATTTGATGTAAATTATTGGTGTCTGCAAAGAGCTCGACGTCCTTGCCAGAAACACTGGTGCCATTTGAGTAAGTCCAGTAGCGTAGCGTGGGGGGTGCAGAGGGGGCCATGGCCCCGGGCGGCGTAGATGTTGGGAGCGGCGGCCAAACTGGACCGAACTAGAGATCCTACCGGCAACATCAGGCCCTAACCATTGCCACATCCAGCACGATGTCCTGGCTGATGGTGTCTACAGGCCAAACATAAATGGGAAGGGAAGTGAAGTGAGGTGAAGTTAGGTACCATTCCATATAAATGTATGAGAGCAGAGGCGGGCGCTTTCATAGGTGAAAATGGTGCACTTGCACCGGGCGCAATTTCGGAAATTAAGATTTAAAAAAAAATTTAAAAAATTGAAAAAGTGATCCCATTGTCATATATTACACGAAATGCACCTTCTGTGCGTTTTACCATTGTCTTCTGCAAGGTGTGGCCAATGCAATTTCATTTAGTTCGCCTGATTTTGTCGTCTATCCTTTCTTGGCTGGCACGGTGCCATAGGTCATGATTTGTAATTCAAATTAGTCGTACTATTATAGATCACTACTTCGGCGAGAAACATCTAGATTGCCTATGTTCTGAAGTTTTTGAAAGCGGCTTCTATGTCCAGTAAGGCTGTTAAGTGGACTGCTTTGTTATGCAAATATATGCAGTGCAGTTACCACCTATTATCCTTCGAAATAAAAAGGATTGGAGAACGACATAGAGACCTTCGTTATGGAGATTCGAGTTTATAGTATTATTAGTGCTGGAAATAGTTAAGAAAGTGCAGCTTACAATGAAAATCATCGGAGGGCATTAATCAGCATTAGCGGGAGAGTTTTGTGAACTTAAAGCGTAAGTAAACTCAGCACAAAAGCAAGATCCCGAAGCAAATCCTGATTGGACAAAGGCAGGGGCGCGGTTTCATAGAGTTTTTGTGTCTTCTTTCATTTTCCATTATTGCCATCAAAATATGAATAAAAATGAAGGGGCACAATATGTATATGGCATGCTGCACCGGGCGCAAAAAAGCCAAACGCCGGCCCTGTATGAGAGTGACCAATATGGCAGTAAGTGGATGTTACATCTACTTCAGTGGAAGTTACGTCTACTTTACTTCTGCGTTACTTTTCATTTAGGTTTGGCCTTATTTCTGGACTAAAAAGTTGAGGCATCAAAATTATCCAACCAAACTCTCCTATTTGATGGATTATCAAAAAAGCGTACGCCTGTGATGGAAGACAAGAATAACTCATGCATGGACCTTCTTTTTGTATCCATGTTTGTGTAAATGGTTCAAAACACTTGTGAGCGCGCATATGAATCACGATAGGTGTCCATTGGCAGCTGACAGTGGATCGCCAAATTGTGAATAAATCAGAGTCGGTTAGATTGTAGTGAAAAATTGATTCAGTTGTTTATTTTCAGTTGAATTGTAGTTTTGTTGTAAGTTCGTTTGTTCGTTCGTTTTTATACAAACAGAGTGACGTTGCTCTCTTGTATGAGACTCTCAATGTGCATGGAAACAACGATTTTAAGATTCCCTTCTTTTATAACGCGGACTGTAAATGCTGAAGCTTGAGAAAGACTCCAACAGCTGCCGCATTTTTCGTTAAAATCCCCTGTAATAGTATTGGGTTACGATGATGGGGAAATGAAACGTCAGAGACAGAGAAGAATTTAAGCTTATGCTCCTGCGTCTACGAGGCTTTCTATCTAAAGACAGACTAAAATAAATTACAGAGAGAAATTACTGATTCCAGCTCTCTGGGTTTGTTAAAGTTTATAATTTAGGTTAACCTTGAAGCACGGATATAGCCTGCGCCAAAACAGTTGGAAATCTCAAAATCGATTTTTTGATGAGCAGTGAAAGTCTCAAATCCTCACCACGAAAGTAGATTCGAAAAGAAAAGTGCACCTCATCATTACGTGCGTTTAAAACCCCAAATCACCCGCTCATTTATATTTTCAATCACAATTGCATCCGTCTCATTACGACTCTTGTCCTGGTCAGATGCTATAGTGGAGTGTTGTTCCCGGTAAACGAGTTTCAAAAGGGAAATTAAATGCATGTCCGCTTGAGTTTTATCCATACAGGGAATGTTAATGTATGTGGAGTTGTCATTTCCTCGCCTGCGCGTAAAATTCCCATTTATTTTGGCGCACACTATACCGAACATTCATTAGTTACATATAATTCATTGCGTTTACATGATGCCTTGAATTCTTGGATTGAAAATTGATTGATTAAAAATTATTGAAAATCTACATATTGAATTTTCAACATCGCAGACTTTTACCAATTCAATTCGAAAGTAGGAGGCAGCAAATTTATGGCTCGCCCCCGGGCGGCAGAAATCCACGCTACGCCACTGAGTAAGTCAGCCAGTTTGCGTTATGAACATTGAAATCACCCGCAACGATAATTTCACACTCAGGATTGGACGACAAAAATCCCGAGATTTAGTAAAATTATGTACATTAACGGTAGTAGAAGCACGGCTTCTCAGCGGCTCATCAATTCACAGCATGTTGAAGTTCCCTGTATAGAAGGATGGTCGTATGACTGACAGAAATTTCTTTCGGACAATGAGTCAATAATGGAGGGGTGGAGTTTCGGATTATCGTCGAAATTTCTACAACGATGACGAGTTCAATGTATTATTGTTTCGATATCTCTTTCAACTGCTGGCCCGTGCATCTCTGCAAGGAGACAATGCCTTCATTGACTTGCTAAATGCATTGCGAATTGGCAAACTGACTTCTTTTGAGAAGAGTTCTTCAAGATGCAGGTGGTGAGTATATCGTGTTTTTTTATTAGTCACCCTACGAACTTAATGAGTCATTATGAGCCTACGAACAAATTTACCTCATTTTTTGTTCTACTTAGGTTGTCAATATGACTTGTTTTTTTATATATGTAAAAATTCGAAACCGATTTAAGCTGGTTTCATTGAAAAATAAAAATTCGAAAACCGGTTTTTTAAAAAGTCGGATTTTATATAAACCCTACTTCGAACAGGTTAACCTAATTGTATTACCCTATTATCTATCGTACCCGTGGGAATCACTAGGAGGCTACTATCGTGTACAATATGTTGTTTCACCTATTCTGCCGATGACTGACCACCACTCCCCATAAATTAAGTGGAGAATAAAAATTGAAGGACTCGAAGATTTCCATTAATTAACCAAAAGTGACATACAGCCTTAAAACGGTAAGCACGAACAGTTCGTTACGATATGCCTGATAACAACCTTGGGGTTTAAAGGGAAAAAATAAAGCAGTAAGCAAAATTGAAGACAATAGGTTCATCATGTGGAATGAGGTGGTAAACGGATCACCCGTTAAACAGCCCCGTTGAATCATGTTTTACTGATCACCATTTTAGACGCCTAATGCCCTCGACACACTAAGTATGTAGTACACTTAATCCAGGTTAAGACGTCAGAATGTCGTAGACTCCATTTTATGTCCATATATTTTATATGGGTATACGTCATTTTGACGTTATAGTCCGGATTAAGGGTGCTAGTGTATCTCCGGTATTACTTATTTTCAGATTTCTGTTGATGCAATAACGCTAGTTGAAATTTCTCCCAAAGAAGGTGCTAAACATAAGATCAACTGAAGATTATCATTTACTGTGCAGTTTCCACAATAAACGATAATTGCTCCACTCTTCCAATTACTTGATGGGATTTCTTTAGATGGTCGCAGGGGAACCACTTATAACAGCAAATGATGTTTCGTACTAATGATCCGTTATTTGTTGGCAACACGTCATTATTATTTATCTCCTTCATCATTCCTCATTTGTTCCTAAAAAAATTCATTAAAATAAAATGTATTTAGCCGCTTAAACTGCAATCACTAAATAAGTCTTTCAGTGACTGAGTCCACTCTCATAGTAGTGAGTTGACTATATAATAGTGAAAAGCTTCTGCTAGCCTTTCAACAGCTGTTTGCTTCCTTCAAACTTTATTTTGATTTACAGATCGTAAAATCGCTCATAATTACATAAAATTACTTGCATTCAGTTTCCAGTAGCATAATATTACAGCGACTTTCATGGTTGCATAAACAAACTAAAACCGGTTTGTGCGAATTAATTCGCACCTCGCAAAATTGTTGACCTGCGATCCGGGAATCTGACATTGACATTGGATTCCTGGCAAATTATAACCCCTTGATCCGGTGCTCTTTTGATATTATGCAAAGCAACTGGCTTGCCCCGCAGGTAAGTAATTGCAGGTTTTAAGTCACCTTTACAAAAACGTTACGACGTGAGTTGGTGTGCTTCGTTCCTTTTCCTATTCTTATCTAAGCCAAAATTTAGCCGATTTAATTTCTATTGTTTCATTGATAACCCTTTGATCTGCTCAGTTATTTTGAATTAGCGCTTTTTATTAAGACAACAGGTTAGGTCGGGTAAGCCCACAAATTCTCCAAGGATTTTAATTAGTCACCACCAGTATTTGTTGCGCAATTTGTATTCCCTCATTGATTGCAGCAATCATGCGGCCGCACTGTGCTGCTTGTCACTTCTAATTGAAAGTGAAACTATTGCGTTACCGCCGCAGGTAAGTGTCGATGTAATCGATTAAAAGCCATTCAGTTGGACTTCACCTTGGTCATGAAGTACAGTGAAAGAAAATGTCTGGCTCGGGATTTAGAGCATTTTTGGGCTTGGGCCGGTATTGTAAAGATTTTGTTGAAAAATTCTCGCTGTCCTCCTGGAGTTCATCCACCTTTTATTAATGCTGAGTTCACTTCCTCAGAAATTGGTGTTTATGTCCGGGAATTTTTTCTTACTTACGCGATAGGATACGCTTCAAGATATTGCGTTCATATACTCGTGTGGATTGTTCTTTTTACTGGTGTATAAAATTATATATTTTAGTACTGGAAAGACTGAGTTTAAATATAGTTTAAAGGAAGAATAAAGCTCATAGAGATTTTAGTTTGTCTACTAAAATAATTATATATTTTTTAAGCGGCGGTTTCTATCAATGCCCGTAGCATAAGAAATAAAGTTGATGAATTTGGTGAAATGTTCCTCAATACTGGTGTTTATGCAATTTTCGTTAGTGAAACATGGTTAAATGATTCCCTACCTTCTTCGCTAGTTTCTCTTAGTGGCTATAAGTTAGTCCGCAATGATAGGCGAATCCACACTGTTGGTGGTGCAGCTATCTACCTGAGTGACAATATTAAATCTAAGATTGTAGGTTTTTCTTCTTCTCGCCAGTAGGAATTCTAGGAAGGCCATACCGATGGAGCACTGATATAAGTTATCTGGTAAGGGGAATCTCTTATGTTTTTGAGCGTCATTTCATTTTAGACATTTTTTGTTTCGGGAGGCCTGTGGAAAAGAGTTTGTGCACCAAAGAAGTTTCTCAATTATTTGTAGGAACATACAATCCGCGACAACTGTTTAACCTCACCCAATTTTTTTCCAGTTATTCCAAATTGGTTTATTCCAGAAATCTGAGTTTATTACATCTGTTGACCTGAACAATTGGTAAACTTTTGCCGAAATAAAAATAAAGTTACATTACACTCAGAAATTTCTAGATTTTTTTTTTTAAATTTGGCCCATATGCACTGCGTGTAAAATAATGAAAGAAGCAGGTAATTTTAAAAAACAAACATGAGAATGGTTTCTACGTGTTATAATATTTATTATTCAATAATCTGTATTTCCACCATTTCGGTTTATAACTTGAAACAATCTTCTTGGGAGAGAATCATATAAATTGTGTAGTAAAGATATCGATACTTCATTCCAGGCACTTTAATGGTTGTTATTAGGTCATCCGTGGTACTATACTGCTGACCATTTGCAAAAACCCATCTTGATAGCCATCCCCACAAGTTGTCGATGTCGGTCCGGTTACAAAGAAGACCAATCCAAAACTTCAATATTTTCGTCCCGAAACCAAGTTCTGACTACTCTGTCTGTGTGAATTGCTGCGTAGTCATGTTGAAAAATCCATCTACCACCTTCCATTACTTCCTGTATTTTAGATTTAGTCGCAGAAAGCTGGGTCAGGTTCACGTAACTCGACAACGAAAATTTTTTTACGTATCGCGTTCACGTAGCTCGGAAAAATTGTAAATTTTCATTTGTTGGCAGCAATAAGCATTCGAAAGCTCTTATTTTATCGAGCACTTGTATTATTAAGATTAATTTTCCAATTTAAAAGTAGACTTTTATAACTTATTACATATGTATGTATTTTATTTTTAAAAATTTAATTAAGTTAATGCCAATAAATTGTATAATTTTGCAGCGGTTGTGGTTTCCTTACTGAAAACGAAAATTTTCTTTCGAGCTACGTGAACGCTCGATTTTTTCGAGACAAATTTTTTCGTATTTAAATTCGTTTCGAACGATTGTCGTCGTTCGAGCTACGTGAACCAGGTCTTTGTACTTTTCTGCAGTTTGTCTGACGGTAAGGACCACCAAGTCTACAGGACCATAGTAAGATATAGCCCCCCATATCATTACACCTTCTATTCGGCTGTGTCTCCTCGCTAAAAATCTCTGATCCTTGCGTAGATCGTGGAAATAATAGCAAAACCCATCTGGACCATCCAATGAAAAACGTTTTTTATCAGAAAAGACGACTCTTCTCCATTCAGTGGTCCAAGACATGAGGTTTTGTGCAAATATAAGCCGATTTTCGTTATGGCGCTGAGTTAGCATGGGCTTCTTTTTCAATCGTCGACGTTGAAGCAGTAGAGAGGATTTTATTACTCTCCGTACAGTGCGTACAGATGCTGATCTGCCTGATTTTTCTCCTATTTCCCGAGCTGACAACGATGAATTAGAAGCTTCTCTTAAAATACTGCGCCGTTCCCTTTCTGTAGTGGGTGTTTTCTTTCCTGCTTTTTGACGTATTCCATAATTCTTCTACCAATTCTCCGTGCGATTTTCCTCTTTGATAGGCCTTCCTCACTAAATACTTTAATTTTACCAATTTCTTCTGCGGTCAGTATTGTTCCTTTTCCTATTTTAAATAAAAAACACTGCTAAAATAACTTTAAATTAAATCACTTGTACTAGATAGTCTTAACCCTCCGATACGTTAACACAAATGAGATGAGGTTAAACAGTTGTCGCAGTGCATATGGGCCACTGACATATAGTAATGGACTCACTGACATATAGTAATGGACTGCTGATTGACGATGCTGAATGGCACCATTTTTCTCCAGAAATAGAAAACCTTTTTCATGCAAACAAAAAAAATTTCTTCGAATTTAGGAGAAAATAAGTGATAAGATGTTTGCTATAATTAACGGAAATAAATTTCCATCACTTATTTTTATTTATTAGCAGTTTTTTCACTAAATAAATGTATTTATTCCAAAACCGTGACGGTTATTTCCCCTGTTTAACGAAGTTTTCAAAATAGCTCAAGAGTGAGACAGAAGAACGAAAACTATACCTGTCTATTTTTTTCTAATTATGTTTATATCGCTGACATGCGCTGACGATTACAGTTCATTGGGATTTAACGTGGGAGCGAGGCAAGAATAGTTTTTGGTGCCATTTTTTTGTATGGGATTTTGCTCATTTAGCAGTCCATTACTATATGTCAGTGAATGGACTGCTAAATGAGCAAAATCCCATACAAAAAAATGGCACCAAAAACTATTCCTGCCTCGCTCCCACATTAATTCCCAATCACTGACATATAGGAATGGACTGCTGATTGACAATGCTGAATGGCACCATTTTTCTCCAGATATAGAAAACCTTTTTTACGTAAACAAAATTTTTTTTTTTCGAATTTAAGAGGAAATAAGTGATAAAATGTCTGTAATAATTAATAGAAATATATTTCCATCACTCATTTTTATTTACCAGCAGTTTTTCCATTAAATAAATGTATTTATCTCAAAATTGTGACGGTTATTTCGCCTGTTTAACGAAGTTTTCAAAATAGCTCAAGAGTGAGACAGAAGAACGAAAACTATACCTGTCTATTTTTTTCTAATTATGTTTATATCGCTGACATGCGCTGACGATTACAGTTCATTGGGAATTAATGTGGGAGCGAGGCAGGAATAGTTTTTGGTGCCACTTTTTTGTATGGGATTTTGCTCATTTAGCAGTCCATTACTTATCGCACCCTTAGAATGAAAGTGACCTAACTCAAAAATTGCATTTTGTGGGAAATGAGCAAGAAAGTTTTGAAATAAGTGCGGTGTTGAGTAAATTTAAAAGTATCTGTCCCGTGTTTCATTGAAAATGATTCATTTTTTGCGTATTTATATATTGATCTTTTATGTACAGATTGGTAACATTATATTAAATTTAAATGTATTTTAAATATATTTTGATAATTTTAATAAGAAATGGTTTCAAATTAAGTCACTCTATGTCAAAAATATTCTGTAATTTCTGGGACTTTTTATGAGTTAAGCCTATTTAAGACGCAAGATGCAGCAAATGCTGATGGCACATTATGGTTTCAGTCATTACTAAAGATTACTAAAGAGACTCAATCTAAAAACGGTTAAAAATTTTTTGCAAATATTTTGTAATAAACAGACTTATTATAAAAGGAGTCAGTTTAGCACCAAAAATAAAATGTACTCACCTTCACAGTATTTGCAATAAACTGGCACAATACTGATTCCGTCTCTTTCACATAACAGGCATAGGTGAATTGTGCGATCAACAAAAATGACCGATGTATACGTTATCACTTTTTTACTCTTAATTCGGGCTCTTTTTCGCCATAGGGTTTTAGAGTAGGCTTTTTAAGGTCAGTTTATAGCAAAATCAGAATTTACAGGAATTTTGAGTTAGGTCACTTTCATTCTAAGGGTGCGATATGTCAGTGTTCCCAATGAACTGTAATCGTCAGCACATGTCATCGATATAAACATAATTAGAAAAAAATAGACAGGTATAGTTTTCGTTCTTCTGTCTCACTCTTGAGCTATTTTGAAAACTTCGTTAAACAGGCGAAATAACCGTCACAATTTTGAGATAAATACATTTATTTAATGGAAAAACTGCTGGTAAATAAAAATGAGTGATGGAAATATATTTCTATTAATTATTACAGACATTTTATCACTTATTTCCTCTTAAATTCGAAAAAAAAAATTTTGTTTACGTAAAAAAGGTTTTCTATATCTGGAGAAAAATGGTGCCATTCAGCATTGTCAATCAGCAGTCCATTCCTATATGTCAGTGATATGGGCAAAATTTAGGAAAAAAATTCTAAGAATTTCTCAGTGTAATTTAACTTTATTTTTATTTCGGCAAAAGTTTACCAAGAATAGTATACAGGATGAAGATGTTTTTAAAATTTTCGAAGGTAAGTAACATTTTTCTTTACACTCTTATGGAAAGTATATTAATTTATTTTCGTGCGAATTTGTGTGTTTACAGATATATTTCAAACCGAATAGTAAAATCATAACTCAGAACGAAATATAACTTCATTGCTAGTTGTTGCAATAAAATTTTAATTTTCAAATAATTATGGAGGAATTAAATTGTTTCATCTGTGCAAATAGAATTCCAGATTCATTAGATGGCCTGATGCATCATTTTGTATCCACTCATGGTCTAACTATTACGCGTGGTGTAGGACCTGAAGGATTCGAGTGTGGTCAGGACGGCTGTCGTCGTCGCTTTTTACATTTTTTTTTTTCACTTAGAAATCATATAAGAAAACATCATATGAGAATGAGACACAGTCTTAATGTACTCAATGAAGTTCCTGTAAATGAAGTTGTTTCTCATATACGAATTAACTGTGAAGAACCAAATAATTTAATGTTCGTTGATGCTGTTTCTGGTAATAATGATTTTGAAAGAAGTGAAAATAATGAAGTTATGGGTCCGACTAACGAAACCCAACCAGATTATGACTTAAGAGCTCATGTTGTCAGAATGGTCGCTCGTTTACAGTGTAAGCAATCAGTTTCATCAAACACAATACTTGAAGTTATAAACGAATGTGAAGAACTTGTTCTCGTCATAAAAAAAAATTTAAAAAGAAAAGTTCATAGATACTTTCAGGCATCAGGCTTATTAGAGGATGATGGTGTGAAAACTTTGTTAGATTCATTTGAATTTGACAGTCCATTTGATGGAATGAGAACAATAGAACAACAGATTTCAGCGTTAAAATGTCACTGCAACTACATTGAACCAACAGAAATTCCCCTTGGTTATCGAATAGACATGGTTTATGATGGCAAAACGGGTACACAGAAACCCAAAAAGATTATTGAATCTTTTCAGTATGTGTCTGTAATAGATACTTTAAAATTAGTATTGTCAAATGCAAAGATACGTCAAGCCATTCACGCAGAACGAAAATCCTCAAATGGAATCCTCGCTTCATTTCTTGATGGCCAATATGCTTTAATCCATCCGTTATTTTCAAAATATCCTAACGCTATTAGGATACAACAAACTATATTATGACGAATTTGAAGTAGTTAATCCATTAGGATCCAAAACAGGTGTTCAAAAACTGGGAGCATTTTATTATACTATACAAAATTTACCTTCTCATATGAATTCGGAATTAAATTCAATTCATGTTCTTTGTTTATCCTCCAATGTAGATGTTAAAAAATATGGGTTTGAAGCAATAGTTACTCCATTTTTAGAAGAGTTGGCCCAAATAGAAAGTGATAATGGACTTTTGATTGATTTAGGAGGTATTAATTATACACTTCGTGGTTCGATTGTTGCTTTCTGTGGAGATGGTCTAGCTGTTCATGACGTATACAATTTGCTTGAACCATCTTCTTATCATTTTTGTAGAATGTGCATGTATAACAGAGAAAATTTACACGCTGGACAAGTTCAATTAGGTGAAGAAAGAAATGAGATGCTTTTCAATGAACATTATAGGTTGTTAGAAAACAGAAATTATTCTCAGGAAACATTTTCAGTGTTCGTGGGAAATGTTGTTTGAACAATTCTAGATTTTTTCATATTTCACTAAACAAAATATTTGATCCTATGCATGACTTTTTATGTGGCATTTGTCCAATGATAATAAAATTACTTTTACATGAATATGTCATAACTCAACGAAAATTTGACATTACTTACTTCAATGGTAAGATTTCATCATTTGCATACGGCTATACGGAGAAAGTAAATAAAGCATCAGCTAATTTTACTGAGGCTATGTTGCGAAGAAGAAAACATTCTTTGAGCCAGAAAGCAATGCAGATGTGGTGTCTGATTCGAGTTTTTCCCTTTATAGTACATGGCAAAATTGACGATGGAGATAAGCACATGGCTCTTCTTTTAGATTTATTGCGAATAATGGAAATTGTATTTGCACCTAAAATTACATATTCGTTAATGCCATATTTAAATCAATTGATCATTAGCTTCTTTCGAAATTTTAAAGACTTATTTCCTGATGTGAACCCTATTAATAAATTTCATCATATATTTCATTACCCGAATTGTATAATGTGGTCCGGTCCCTTGATTCATTATTGGTGTATGTGTATGCGTTTTGAGGCTAAACATAGCACATTAAAAAGTCGTGCACAAGTCGTGCATAATTTCAAAAACCCACCAAAAACTCTGATAAGGATTGCTCAATGTGCTCAAAGCGCTAAGTGGGAAAGTCAAAACGTACAACTTAACACAATGACAATATCACCAGCAAAAATGATCAACGTCTCCAATTGTTTAAGCAGCGTTTGCAGGATTTTAACGGAGAAATGGTATGTGACTCTTATTAATTTACGCACATTCGAATTTAAGAACTGTTGCCAACTGCAATGATAATCAAAAATGGTAAGAATCTTTAATTATTGTAAACGTGAAATTTTATTAATACTTACAATAAAAAAAACTGAATCAAATAACTATCGATAAATTTTTTTCCAGAAAGTTTGCGGGCATTGCTAGTTCTTGCAGAATACTTCCAATGTCTAACGCAACACTAGCACGAAAGCGAAGCAAGGGTAGTGCGACAAAGGAGAGAAAACGGGTAGCATTTATTTTTTAACTATATTTTTATTCGATATAATTGTTATCATAAATTCAAGTTCATTAAGTCAAATTATTTTTGGCTTCTTCGTGCAGGTTTGCAGTTGTGAAGGGGCTCAAAAGAGGAAAGGAGATAAGGAAGGAAGTGAAACAGAAGAAATCGAGCCCTTAGTAAGTGATTTCCCAAACCCTTGTCTGCTTCGATTTGTATCGGTAAGTGATTTGGTACTTATTAAAACAAAGAACTGAAAATGTAAAAACATTTCTAATGATAAATATTTTTCGAATTGTGTTTCAGGAAGGTACAAATCCCCAAGACTTTGAATCGTCAATAAGGATAAGAGTAGTAACAAAAGCCTTCAACCATATTTAATTCTGGCAGCTCGACAGGAAGAAGATTCAATTTTCATCCAAGGAGATGGAATTTTTATTACTATACCAAAAAATTCTGACAGCATCGTGGCGTGGATATTTTATATAAATGTTTCCATGTATTTAATTTAGTATATCCTGAGAAACTTTGTAATTTTTATGCCTTTATCGACAGATATATTTTTAATTTACAAGTAAAGCCAAAAAACTGTGTATCGTCTATACATGTAAATATTATGATTTTAAAATCAACATTTATGTAATAGCTCTTATTGTTACTCATTTTTTTGAAATATTGTAAATAATATTCGTCACAAATATATGAAAAAATAATTAATTTCTAGGTTTTATAGTTTTAAAGGGAATTTCAATAAATGAATTATATCTCTAATTGTTCGATTTTATGTGTATCATTATTCACTGATCAAACAGTGAATTTCATTTGTTCAACCAGTGAATGTGAATATAACTGGTTCTACCAGTAAAATTCAATTTCACTGTATGAACCAGTAAAATTCAATTTCACTGGATAAAGCAGTAAAATTCGAATTCACTGGTTCAAACAGTAAAATTCAATTTCACTGGTTGATCCAGTACAATTTCACTGTTTCCTATTGGTTGACTAAGCAATGGTTCAACCAGTGAAATTTCACTGGAAACCAGTGAATTTTTACTGGTGCGTTTTTAGAGAGTTGGTAATCCGGTTTGTTATCATACTCTCGGGGTACCTGGGTATTGCTTCACCAAGAGTAACTTAATATTATTAGATGGGATATCAATGTGTATTCCGTAATGTTTCTTTATCTGGGAAGCAATTGTACATGGGTTAGTTTTCACCCAAAACATTTTTGTTGAACAAGTTACACCACTTCGCTCTTTTCCTTTTGGCCCACTTTTTATGTTAAAATGGACTTGATTTAGTAGTTTTCGACAAAAGCTTATGTGAAAAAGAACAAAAACTATGGAAGCTGGGGCAGCCGAACCGTCGCGTCACTTTAATAATTTTAGATAGGCAAAAAAATCGATACAATTCGAAACGAACGTTGGGAAATCGCTTTAAACGTAGATGCGTGTGTGTGGGAAAGCATATGGTGGCCCAGATTTGTTCATACTTGCAATCCACAATGGGAGGAGATGGAATCAAGATACCTGTTAGATGGGAAATGCTCAAAGTATTGTGCATTGATTTCTGAAACTATAATTGAGGCCGATAGCTACCCGTTGTATCGTCGTCGATCGACGAGGTCAATGGCAGATATATAACTTGTAAGGTTAATGGTCAGAATTTAGAAGTTGACAATCGTAAGGTCGTACCCCATTCGCCATTATTGTCCGAGACGTTCAATGCTCACATAAATGTCGAATTTTGCAATTCCGTCAAACCAATAAAATGCATATGCAAATATTTCACGGAACGGAGTGGCATGGCTGTTTTCGATGATACTAATGCAAATACGATCGACCAAATAATACAATATTAAATGGGACGTTATGTTAGCAGTAATGGAGCGGTATGCCGAATTTTTTCATTTACCATTCATAAAAGATGTCCAACTATGGTTCATTTGTAGTTCATCTCGAAAATGGCAACGTATATATTTACAACGGATAATGTAGCGAGAAGGACTGAACGACCACCATCCACCACATCCGGGCTCCAGCTAGTTGAAAATAAAGAAGCAGTACACGTTACAAAAAATCACAAACAAAACACAAAGATGCTACTGTCAATTTAATTCAACTACTCAACTACTGAACTAATGTCCGTATGCATAATTTCAACTGAACCCAGGTAGCAGAGCTGAGTCGGGTTTAGTCGACCCTAACTCATCTCGACTCCCGTGTACATGTAGTTAGACTTGGGTTCAACCTGAGTTCAACTCATCATGTATAAGTACTAAATGCAATCTGACCCTTTTGTAAAAAAATCAAGAAGACGGTTCCAAGATGGCGGCCGTTTTTACAATTGTGTTCCACCGAGCCCACGATATGGGTATCAAATGATAGAGTACGGCAGGTAGAATACAGTAAGTTTTCAATCCCCTTCAACCCACTTCTCAGCTTCGCTGACGACGATACCCTACGTTACTCGTACAACTTCGATACACGACAGACGCATGCCAGATTCTGTCTTAATGATCGTAAACTAATGTCCAAATCTATTAAAAACGATATTAATCTAATTCTAGAGTGGGGAAAGAAGAATCGTGTCGAATTCAACCCCACCAAAACCAAGTACTGTCTTATCTCAAAAAAGAAGTTCAACAGCTCACCATCCTTGAAAGTAGATGACGTGGAACTAAAGGCCGACCCATCCCTACACATCTTAGGCGTGACATTAGCCAAAGACTTGCGTTGGAATGACCACATATTACAAATCGCCAAACAAGCCTCCCAGTGCTTGGGATTTTTTAAGAGGTGCAAGTTTCTCCTCCAGCCATCGGCCCGTGCTGTTATTTATAAATCCAACATTCGGCCTCTTCTCGAATATAACTCCCTCGTTTGGGGCGGCGCTCCAATAAACACCTTGGCATGGTTAGATAAAGGGCAAAAAGGGCACTCAAATTAATCGATGACGACACCGCCTGCTCTACCATCGACCCCTTGAGCCACCGTAGGAATGTAGCAGCACTGACAAAATTTTATCGCTACTATCATAGTGACTATTCCTCCGAAATAAACGCTCTCCTGCCTCCACGGCATTCTTACGCCCGCAACGCCAGAATAGCCTACTCGTCTCATTCCCTCCACCTGCAACTCCCCCTTTCACGCACTCAACAAGATATGAATTCGTATGTAAATAGAACAACTAGACTGTGGAATAATCTCTCGCAGTCGGTATTTCCAAGAGTTCAAACGCAAACCTTCTTCAATACCCCTTCGTACCCTTATAACCCCCCTCCCTCCCTCGTACTAAGTTTACTGCTAGACATTGCACCATGACGTGACAAATGACATGACGGACTGGTAGTGCAAAGAGTGACTCCTGCTGAGCTTAGCCCTGCCACATAAAAAAAAGCTGTGTGACGTACACTGATAGAAACGTTGTCTTGATTCCAGCAATTCCATAGTCTTCGTTTCGTTGGCTTGAGTAGAAACATTTTTCAGTCTTAACATAAGAATGCTGTCTCAGGGTAAGACAATAGAAATTCTTGAGCCAAGCAATTGTATTTTTTCGCTCAATACTTATACTTTTCGATCAAGCTACATTTTTCGAAATAAAATTTTTTAATTTTTTACTCAAGAAACTAAATATTTTTTATTCAATACAAAATTTGTATTAAATAAAGACACGATGAAGTTTTAATTCGAGAATATTTATTGAGGCAATTCACTATTTTATTACCTTGAGCTGCTTAAATTGAAAAAATTAGTATCTCAAACCAAGAATTTTTTTTCTTACTTCTAGTGAACTTTTGTCTTCATCCAAGACAATAAAACCAAGACTATGAGTATTGCTTATCCGAAGACAATTTTGTTTTCGTTATATCCAAAACATTATTTGCTTGGTTCAAGAAAAAGTCTCTTAAGCTAAGAATTTGTTTATCAGTGTAGATTTAAATCTAATAGAACCGCCATCATAAAATGGCGGAATACATATGTACACTCCGCGACACTTGATTAGGTTCAACGTTAGGTTCAACATTAGGTTTTCATGAAAACCCCAAATTACCTTAGCCTTCTTAAAAGAGAAATAATTACTAGTAACGAAAGGCATACCCATTATTGAATATAAAAATAATAAAGAATAATTTTCTATTTATGCAAAAATATTAATTTATTTAAGCTGAACCTAATCAAGTGTCGCACCTCGCACCTAACTACCCCTCAAGTAAAAATAGGATCAATATTTAGATATCGGTGCAATTAAAAATCAATAATGGATTTATTCCCCGAGAAATGCAAGGTTTAAGGCGTGCAGAATTCTCTAAATTAGGTTTGATAATTTGGGGGTTTCATTGGATTTTCATAGAAATACTAGTTTGAACCTAATCAAGTGGCGCGGGGTGTATAATAGACTAAAAATTATGGTTTATATTTGGTTTATAAATGGTTTGAAAATTATTTTTTAAAAAACCCTTTTATATAACTTATAAAATGTTCTGAAAAGTAAAAAATAAAAAATATGTAAAAGAAAGCGTGAAATTTTAATTTTAATGAAAAAGTTAAATAAAAGAATGGCGTATTTTTCATCAAAAATTGAAAATATTACGTGCGTGAGAAATATAAATATTAACCCTCAATTTTTTGCTTTATAAATTTCATTATTTTTATATTAATTTACAATTTTTTTTATAAAGTAATAATATTTAATTTTTTTTTATTTTTGAATATACTTAAGATTTTATGTATTACTAGCTGGGACCTCGCTGCACCCATAAGCCAGTAGAAGCCATTAAACACCATCCATTGACTTGGTATTTTTCGAGATATGAATTTTACACAGATGAAGTGCCTCAAGGTCTTGAGACGGACGCCATCGATCTAACGGTATATTGATGGTATTCTGGTTATTATACCCTTTCATTTGATACCAATATCGAGGGGCTGTGAAGAAAGTGGAAAACCTTCCACTTGAGACGGCCGCTATGGATCGAAGGGTATATTGACTAATAGTATTCTAGTTATCATACTCTTTTATTTGATACCCATCACGAGGAGGTTGTGAAAAAAGCGGTAATCCGCCCTCTTGAGACGGCCGCCATGGATCTAAGAGTAAATTAACTGTACTTTATTGTTTATTGTGAGACGGCCGCCATGGATCTAACGGCATATTAAGTGTATTTTATTGTTTATTTTATTCTACTTATCATACCCTTTTATTTGATACCCAAGTCAAGGTGGTTGTGAAGAAAGTGGTAATCCGCCCTCTTGAGACGGTCGCCATGGATCTAAGGCTGCGGTTACGCTGGCTGAAAGTTGGTGATAGTCCAGCTGGTGCCAGCTGTTACAAGAAAATTAAACACAAGGAACTAATTCAGAGTGGTTAGGCTGAAACTTGCAAGCTTTCACACATTCATGAAAGTTCATGACAGCGTGATAGCTAATCAAATTTGTTTAGTTAGCTGGCACCAGTTGAGATTGAAATTGGGAAAATGTATTCTGAAAAATTAATAAACGAAGTGAGGAATAGGAAATTGTTGTGGGTTGCAAAGGCGGCTAATTATAAGGACAAAAAGAAAGTGAAGCGTGCGTGGGATGAAGTAGGGGACGTGTAGATGGTAATTAAGTTTTTATTATTATTTATTTAAACAAAAATTAGTCATAAAAATATTTCGAACGTTGCTGGCACTAAAACCTGGATGATTTGAGGAGGTGCCATCGGAGGGGGTGGACGTTGTAGTAGAAATTTGATTTTGTACACGAAGTAAAGCTACCTTGTCCACACCTTCGTGGTCAATGATAACATTATGCAATAAACAGACGATTTTCGTAATATCTATTGCAGTTTGCACATCTGTTTCTATCTCCTTTGTGAGGATACGCCACTTCATAGCAGTTAACCCAAATGCACACTCGATAACCTTTCGTGTTCTAGAAAGGTTTTCGTTAAATATGTATATTTTTCTCGACCCACACAGTTGGGAAATTGCCAGCGGTAATACAATTCCTTAGAAATGGTTTTTAAGTCCTTTGTGGTGGGTCGAAGCAGATGTTTTGAAGCCAATTTTTTCCACATAGCGAGGCATACCTCCTTTACTATTCCAGATATTGTGCTGTGTGCTATCCTGTAGCTGAATGCCAGCCCCCTATACGACAAACCAGTAGCTAGAAATCTAGAATATAAAATACTAATAAGAAATTTTTCCAGAGGATTCTGCTAAAAAGAAATGGAGGAGTTTAACGAACAACTACACTCAGGAGAGGGCTAAAATTACAAAACAATTCAAGTCGGGTAGCGGCGCATCGGAAAGCTATGCAAGCAAATGGAGGATTTTTTGCCGACATGGATTTCCTACGAGGCGTGACAAGCGAAGCTGCGAAGCTTTCAGGAAATTTGAACAGCTCCCTCCGGGACAGCACCCTCTCTGAAGAGGTAAGGATTGCTGAACCCCGAGGTACCCCCCTCCCCCCGATTGGAGACCCCGAAGTGGAAATCACACATGAGAACACACAACAAGATACAGAAAAAGAGCAGACGGAGATTGGTAATGGTATAACTCATTCAGAGAAAAATAGGTGCAAGAAAAGAAGAATTCTCCAAGAATTGGAATTTATAGACTTGGAAAAGGAAAAACTTAATATATTAAAAAAAAGGAAGAGAGGAAAACCGATGGTGACTACCACTTTTTAATGAGATTTTACCTCATATGCACCAAATGTCCCAGCATAAAAATGTGCGTTTCCGGCTAAGAATGAGCCAATTGCTAATGGAAACGCTTGAGGGTGACGAAGGAGCAGGACCATCGCGCGAAAGAGCAGAATATATGTAGTTCTACGCCCACACCGACGCCTTCTGTTAATTGGGCAACATCAGAGGAGATATCAAATGATATTATTTATGTTTTACCATTTGAAAAGATTTAATCTTTATACGTAGGTTTTTCTTGTTTTTGAAGTAATAAATAATATTTTATTTTGAATATTTACCTTAAAGTTACTGAAAGTCTTTCGGCAGCAGAAATTGGTCTTTGGAAGTTTGTGTGTTGCTTCTCAATTTCATCTTTTATTTGACACAAAATGTAGTCGAAAGTTTTGGGTCTCATCCTGTAGTATTCATAAAATCGATCTTCATCTTGCCTTAACTCCATGTGCAAATTGTGGAACTCGCCGTGTTCAGACCGTTTTTTATAAATGGGATGTACTTAAGATAACTACTTTCTGTTAAAAATAGCATATCTTCAAATGATTCGTCCATCATGAAAAATTGTTGTTAATAAAGAACTGCAAAGTTTTTACCAAAAAACGATACGATCCAAGCTAATCGATGTCGTGTCCATAATTATCATAAACTGTCTTGGAGCATAACCACTAAACAATGAAAGCTTGAATTGTAACATAGCTGGACTATCACCACCTTTCGCCAGCGTAACCGCAGCCTAACAGTATATTGAGTGTACATACTTTATTGTTTATTGTGCTCTACTTATCATACCCTTTCATTTGATACCCATTTCGAGGGGTTGTGAAGAAAGTGGTAATCCGACCTCTTGAAAAAGCCGCCATGGATCTAACGGTATATTGAGTATACTATACTGCTTCTGTTATTTTAGTTATCATACCCTTTCATTTGATACCCATGTGAGGAAAGTGTTGTTCCGACTTATTGAGACGGCCGCCACGGATTTAACGTATATTCAATATACTACATTGCTTATTGTATTTCAGTTTATTTTCAATATCGTCATGGCCTACCTATTGAAAATAAACTGCGTAAATTTGAAATTTTCATTAAATGTAATGATTCAATTTAATGACAATTTTACATTTACAAAGCTCTCAAACAATATGGAAAGGCCATGAAGCTATTGAAACTAAAATGAAGTTAAAATTCCTAAAATTACCATTTTTCTGGATTTTTCAGCTGTTTTTTTTATAAAGGTATAAAAAATAGCCTACGACCTATTCTCAGACCTACCAAATATACACAAAAAATTTCATACAAATCGGACAACCTGTTTCGGAGGAGTTCGGTAAGAACACTGTGACACGAGATTTTTATAGATATAGAAGATATTATAAGGCGTAATAAAAAAATAATTTAAACTTGGTGTTTTGCTCAATTCGCTTTGAAGAAAATTCTAACAAAATTGTTTGATGAAAAATGCACCATTCTTTTATTTAACTTTTTCATTAAAATTGAAAGCTCACGCTTTCTTTTACATATTTTTTTTACTTTTTTCAGCACATTTTTTAAGTTAAATATAAGAATTTAAAAAAACATTTTTTTTTACCATTTATTTTTTATAATAATGAAATGAAATTTTTTAAATATCTTATTGTATAACTTTTAGTGAAATTTTCCGCTCTTTCACGTGGTGCAATTAGTTTTTCGAATTTTTTTTTTATTTTTCGAGAAATAACGCAAAACCAAATTTTCGAAACTGTGAAGTTAGCATACACTTTAGAGCAGCAAAGATTTTTTTACGTGCTATACACCCAAAAAAGTATCTATGACCCAATTTTCAGCGATATTACATTTTGTGCAGACTTGAAGTTTAAAATAGGCACTGACAACTAGGCTACTAGGGATCGACGTACTGCCTGTCTGTATACGAAGTTCCTGCGATTTGTCGGGTTTAAGTGCCTAACACCTAGGGGAAATTTGTGGTTATTGATAAAAGTTAAATACGAATATGTACATTAAAAAAAAGAACTCAAAATTGATTTATATGACAGAAGAGGGACTGCTACAAACATCACCACACTAAAAACAAATATTATTTTTACTTCCATGTTTCATCAAAATTGAACAAATATAAGAATTGTATTGAAATATGCGATGAAAGACCTAAAAAGACCCGATGAAATATGATTGGTTCAATAATAATTTCACGTATTTTGCTCATTAATCCAGTTTTGCCAATGTTTAATTTTATGTACAATACAAGTAGCTTAGCATATCGATAATGTAAGTAGCTTAAGAATTTTGGTTATAAATATCCGAATCCGTAAAATAAAGTCATTCTAGTCAAGAAATTTGATAGGTATACATCGTTTAAACCGATAATCCTGTTGAATTTGTTTATGCACTGATTCAACCCACAAATCTGTAGTAACGGTGTAACACCTAGACTATCAAGACAGTTAAGGCAAAAGAGCCTTACCTTAAACAAGTACATTATAGAAAAAAGTTCTAACGCTACGTAAATATTTTTAATATCTGTAAGCATTTCCTCAAAAGATAGAGATGACGATTGATAAAACACTTGCCGAATTCATCTTCCAATTGTTAAAAATCGACCCATAAACATATATTTGCAGCAAGAACAGTTGGCAGGGTTATATGCCGGAAATCAACTAATACTTCTTCTATAAAAAATTAATTCCCAGTTTAAATGTCTTATATTGTATGTATACATAATTTTATTTGGTTTAAGATATAATTTCTCTCAAAAAAAGGCACACCTTTCAGCACTTGATCTTAAAAATCCGATCTTCAATCATCAAAAAAGTTTTCGTAGCCTATTTAGTTGTTTCGGTAATGCAAGTAAGACGTTCTCAATTAGCACCAGAGGGCAAATTTTTTTAATGTATGTAAGTAAATATATATACTATTACGAACGTAGCTAAAACTGGCATGTTCAGTTCGGACCATAAATTCCGAAAAGTAAACAACATTGCAGAAGCCAATTTCAACACATATCAACTATACATGTACAAATCTACCGCCATTATACACTCGGAATTCCATATCCCCTCAAGATTCTATGATGAAGGTCGCGACGTCGATTAACGTGTGTAACATATTACAACCAGCCACAATGTCCACCAACAGAAATTGAAAGTTATGTGTCAATAGCAAAAAAGAAAAAAAAACGCAGAAAAACAATTCGCCCGCCGCCGCGGTCATTCGTTGCTGACCGGTTTACGACCAAGAAGCAGGAAGTCGCCCAAACGGGCGATAGTAAACGCGCGAATTTCAATTTCAGTTTCATCCATTTGCGGCGTGGTCTTGCCTGGACCATTGGACCTCGGTCAGAACAGACCCGGTCGAATGATCTCGGATAATTGCTTCGTTATTTAACGGAAATCGAAGAATTCAAAAATCGTTCAGGTCGAGTTCATAGACCTCATCTTTGGCAATCTGCAGACCAACATCTTGATTGTTGACCAAAAGTATTCAACAGCGCAGCTCAATGTCTCTGGTTGCCCTTGCGCCTTGCTATGCTCGCTGGCTGGCTGGCAAGGTGAGCGTCAGTGCGGAGCCCGATTCGTGAAACTAAAGCAGTACTCCCCCGTTTAGTAGTAGACGTTTGCTGTCCACATGACCAGTCTGGGACATTTCTCCATATCAATGTATAATTTAGCTTTAAAAAATGTACCGAGATCTCTCTAATGAAGGTAGACGTTTGCAGCACAAGCCTATATCCAGCTGTAATGTATGCTTTACATCACCTGCGCCCTCTTTGTCTATAAATCAGAAAGAAAAAAATCAAAAATCGAGGCAATCACAAAATCCACATAAAAGATCGTTTTCAGACAGCGAGTATGGCAGTTGCTTAATAAACGTGATCGCGTTTAAGGAGTTCGTTATAGGTGATTGCGCCTGACATTGCTCGACTCGGAGTTGTTTTAAAGAAAAAAAGGTAAATAAATCCACCACACTGTAATATAACAGCTGGAGAAACCCGCCGCAACTAACATCAGATAATAATAGTGTCGTTTTATGAAGTCGCAGCTTGTGACATCGGTGCTATAAGTTTATTTTGAAAGCGCAAGTGCAGTTGGATTGTTGCTTCCTCTTAGACCAAAGCAAGTTTTGTTTGCCACATGTGAATTGGCGAAAAGTTAATTACTCCAAATTACCTCAGTAACAAACAAATAAAAAGTGTTGTGCACCGATTGGTTTGTCATAGTCAGGTATTTTCTGTTTGTAGAAAATTAGCATTCCAGTTGCGTACGAAATATTTAAAATAATGCTTTTAAAGCTAGTTTCAGTGGTGATGAAGTTTTGCAAATATTTCTGTGATGTTTTTTTTTTGGTTTCGTAAAATCGATTGTCTAACTACTACTTAAATTATAGAATGATTTACCTTATATCGACTTATAAGAAGATTATATTCTTGCATGATAACCACAAGCAACAACGGAAATCATCTGCGGCAATGAGCCAAAGTGTGATGTTGCAATGTTGAAACGGATATGAAAGTGAAAAACGTAATAACTGCATCTGATTTCATGAAATCGAAGGGAAAAAAGTGTAATATTTACAATTAACACTTCCGTGTGTAATACTTGATGAAATTCGAACTTTTTCCTTTTTTTGTAATAATATTCCTTTATTCAATATTATTGGTTAAGGTCAATATTTCTTGTAATGAGGTGTGTTTTTGTTAAATCTGTTTTGATGTTGTAAGTCATGATCCAAGTTCGTATGTGTAATCTATAGTTATAGTAAAAAAACATGATTTCGTATTGACTATAAATGAGGGTAATTTGATCTGTCAGTTCGTATGCGAACTTGGCGGGATCGAAAATGTTTTAAGTTGCAGATTGAGTTTTTGTGTCGGTCTTACAATAATTACCTCTTATTAATTTGGTTACGCAATCAATCGGATGGTGAATTCGAGTTGCATTATTCAACCGACTTCTTGCCATTACCAAAGAACGAGTTTGTACCAAAAATTTTATACAAAACTCTGATATTTGGCTATCGTCTCCCGAGTAAAAAAAATTAACAAATGCGCATTCCAAACGGGTATGCAACCTCCCGCGAAAGGTAAGCACGCTCCCGCATAGGCCTTTCCAAACCTGAGTATCGTTTTACCAAGAAGTCTCCCAACTGAGTGCAAACCGCGGCCAATGCTGCTTGACCTGCGCAATCGAACAATAAACCGTCTACTGAAAAAATGACCCATCAAAATAATAGCCCATTAAGAGCGCTGTTTGTAGAGGGCATTACACTATTATACAGTGAACATTCGCTAATGTGATTGTCCAAGGTCAGGTGTTAAGGTCTTAGCCAAACTCGATCCATTTTTATTGAGTCGTCAAAGATAAGCGAAACCTAGCGTTGTCAAGACAAAACAACGCCTTTGCTTAGAACGATTTCGTTTTCAGGCTGATGTAGAATGCCATCCAATGAATCCAGCTTTTCTATCTCTAGTTGAATTTATTTCATAAGCGGAAATAAGGGCACCATTTTCGGATACCAACGTAATGTATTTTTTCGTTTCTTTATTTTCGCACCAAATGTTAACAGCAAGAAAACATACGATGGCTTCGATAGGCTTGAGTAAAACATCTAGCTGTCATAGCGGAGGCGGTGGTTTCAATTTACACCCAGACTCTCTTTCTTTGAATAGAGCCTTGGTACCAGACATTTTATATTATTATAACGTAATCAAAATGTCAGTGGTATCCAGCTTTTCACCTAAAAGATTGGCGGTAGTCTGAACTCTAAGTTTCCTAACAACCTTCAGCGTATGAAGCCCTGTTTTGTTGCTTAAACTACAAGCTACAGATAGTTTTAAAAAATTAGAATGACGGAGTTTCTCTGATCATTCAGTCTTGGTACCAGTGGATGCAATCGAATCTTAACGGCACGCCATTACCACACTAAGGTCATTAAACAGCTTCGTTTGCACGGTACGACACGCTTTGGTTGCCTGTAGGATAATGCTAATCAGCATATTGTCCCAAGTCGAATCTTATTCAAGGCCCCGAAAATGGATTTAAAAGCTTTAAAAACAAAGTACTGTATTTTCTATGAAAATCTTCATCTCTCTTCCTTCCGTTTTAACGACTGTTTAGAAAAAAAGACTCATCCTTCTCCTAGCCGTTACATTGACTGAGGATCTAGGATGTATTGACTCTATATATCCAATTGCTAAAGAATCGCTGCAATTTAATTTTCTAAAAAATGAAGTCTGTCATAGTAAAAACGTCTTTTTTGCTGACAGACGCATCTTATTTATAAAATAGGTGACAAACCTTCTTCCAGAAAAAAATTAAGATGGTGTTTTGACAAGGCTCTTGCAAAACCCTTTTTTTAATGCTGTCACGGCGCTTAAAACTTAAATTTGACATGGTAAAACACATTATTTCAATGACAGGCTTATTTATATACATAGAGGACATCTTAAACTTCAGTTGTAATTTTTTGGAACGAGGTGTTTTGAAATGGCAGTAATCAATCTTGATGCATTGTTGCTGCGCATTCAGAACTTAGTCTGACATATTTAGTAACAAAAATTGTCAGCCAGACAAGTTGTAATAGATAACAGAGCTCTTAAACTTTATTTAAAACTAAAAATCAAAGAGGTGTTATGAAGTGCATTTTTATTAAGAAAAACAGTCTTTAAGATAAGGTCTGTCATAAGTTAATTAACAAAAATTGTCAACCAGACAACTTTTTTCAAAAATAGTTCATTATTTACTACAAATTGTATAAATTTCAAGCAGGTGTTTTGGAAAAAACAATCATTATTTTTTAGCTAAATTCAAAAATTCATAAAAAAATAACAATTAATATATTTTTACTAGTCTGGCGGGCGTAACATGTTTTTTACACGTTTTTCAGCCACTCTCACTTTATACTTTTGAGGTGTTCGATGAGGTACTTTTTTTGTCATGGGAGCTTAGACTATTTATTATATTATTGTAAAGTCTATGAAGAGGTGTTGGATTTAGCTTTAAAACTCTAGCAAATTTTTCTATTGCCTGCGTTAGCATGATCAATTGTGGATGCTTCTGCTGTGAAGAGGGATACACTGCAAATCTCAGTATTTGAAAGTGTGTTATTTTAACACACTTAAAGACTACACCCTTTAATGAGTAACTACAAGTTAATCACACAAAAGCACACTTTAAGCGTGTTAAAATAACACACTTAAAAATCTGAATTTTCCAATGTACTGAGTACTCAACGCTTTAACACGAAAAAGCTTTCAAATTGTGGCTTCCTCTTGGCGAAAACGTGCGTTCCTTCCGTTCCGCGAAAACTCACGTTAAGTGAAATTCGCGTATAAAGGAGGTACACAGCCAAAAGTCAGTACAAAATGCAAATCAATACTCTATGCATTTACAATAAGCATTTGAAATATATTTTTGATGGGCTTGGAAACACATTTTTCAAAACAAGCCGTTCTTATTTGGGGTCGTCCATTAATTACGTGAGGCGTTTATGGGGTCGAGCCGAATCACACTCGATCTCACGTGGGGAGAGGGGGTCTCGGCAAATATCACGTAATTTTTTTTTTCTCAAGAAATAGTGTAAAATTGCATGAAAACTGGGTTAAATTAAGTAGAACATGTTTCTCCACTGAAATAAAACTTGTTTCACTCCACTTCTCTCACAGGCAGCCGGCAGGCCATGACCTTTCGAGCTACGTCAAGGCGAAAACTTTCAGGCCTGCGTGTGAGTGAATGTGGGCTTTAAGATATGCCTAAATCCTTCACAAAAAATTTTACGCGGTTATGCAAACGCGAGAAAGTAGCATACGTACCAGGCAAGTAAAACTAACCCGCGAAAAGGCCCTTACAATATAGAATTACAGAGCCCTCGCCGAATCTTAGCGTAATAATATTCTTGTTGAGTAAGTGTAACGTTTTGGTAGTTGTGTGTCCAGCGGAAAAAGCGACTGGAATAGAGGAGGTATAAGACATGTAGGAGTTCAGTTATCTAAAATAAAATTTCTCCAAATATACTTTTTACACGCTGTCACTCCGAATTCTTATCAGCTGATAGCATTTCATGTCACATTGGGTCACTTAATGTAAACCAAGCCGATATAATTTGACAGTCAACTAACCCAATTTGACAGTCGACTGGCCCAGTATTAACTTCGCATTAGTGCACGGATTTTATACGCAAGGGCCTTTCCTGTTGTTCTATATTCTAAGGAAAGTCCCATCTTGGTGTGGTTACTCCCGTAAATACTGGAGATTTTTTAAATTTGAAAAATCTCACGTGAGATTAGGGAGAAGGGGTCGAGCGAAGTCTCACGAAATCTTACCAAGGGGAGGGGGGAGGGGTCGAAAAATCGCAAAAATCGCCTCGCATAATTTATGGACGACCTCTTTAATTATACAGTGGTTAAACTGGTTTTTATGCACCCGATGTTTTTATTTTAGTCTGTTAAAAGTCTCAGAATATTAGGTAGTTAATCCATTGATGCAGCGACACAAAGTGTCCTTTGGCATGAGAAAACAGCACGGCTACGATTAATTGCACGATTTCTTACCAGACGTCAGAATCTCAAGAAGAAGCTATGTTCTAATTATTTTCTAGATTTTGGTACAGCTTATGATTTCAAATAAAACCAATTAACTTAAAAGATTTGTTATCTATTTTTATATTTTCTAGTTTTTAGTTTGATTTTTGGTTCGTATCATTATGCAAACTCCTCATCCTTTTCAACTCTTTCATTGTATGTATCTTTATTGCACGGTCTCTGACCTGTTAATTTCTGACAAGCTCCTCAATACATAGCCCTTCCAAAGGCCTTACAGGACTCAATGCTACATAATGCTACATACGCTTGAACTTGCTCAAACAGTTTGGAGCCCAAATACACAACAATATGGTCAACAGTCCTACCCTGCATTTTATGGACAGTGCAGGCCCATGACAAAATCATTAGCACTTTGCTGGAAATTGTATAGCTTTAAGATGGATAAGGTGTACGCCATCCCTTTCAAAATCAATTTGAACAAGTGATATGTCCATTTCATGCATTCGACGAATCTGAGGCCATACAATCTTTGTGATGTAGCCGCTAGCGCCGTTCACCAACGCTTTCGTGACGTCAACGTTAGCACGTAAAATAACTTTGGATCCTAATAATATTCTCTATATTTCGTCACCACCAGATATCTGAGTTTAAATTGATTTATTTCTCTTTGATCAGCATTCATAACTCGAGCCAATTGGAACTGGTTTTCGTTCATGGACAAGTGGGGTACTTCATCTCCCTACTTCATTTTTCTAACTCAATGGGCTGGCATACAAGGATCGTAATATCAACAGTAAAAAACAGGTTTTTTATGATACTCTCGGCGTACATGGGTATTTATTTTACCGAGAGTAACTTTATTATCCCTACACGGAATATCAATGTCTGCACACCTCGAACGCAAATAACAAAGAGGTATGTCAATATCAAACCCAAAGAAGAAGAAGATAAGATACATTTGTGCATGTGTTAGTTTTCAAGCCAAAAATTGATGTTCTAAAAGTTACAACTTTCTCTCTTCCTTTTGCCACTCTGTCCTGGAAACCGGGTTTTTAGTCTTGGCGTTATGATCCGTGTATGCCACCCCAATAGGCTAAACTGGTTCTAATATGTGGAATGCGTATTAGTTATGCATACCTATTGCCAGCGCCATTTTAAATTTTCTATTTTTGACAATAGTTTCACTAATTTCCATTTTGTTTGTTTTTTTAATTTTTACCAGATTCGTCATTTGTGACCTTAAAAACTCCCGATACCGAATTTCAATGGATTCAGAACACATTTGTATAATGCATCCGCCATTTTCAATTTTCAAATTTTTACCACAGAATCGTCATTTGTGGCTCTAAAAACCCCCGATGCCGATTTTCAATGGAATCGGAGCCCAATTGCAACATTTCGTCGCCACCTTGATTTTTTTTCCAGAGAAACGAACCAAACAAACAAACAAATATACGAGATCAAGCTAAATAAAACCCTTAAAACCCCAAAAAAATATATATAAAAAATTCATAATTTGTAAATTTTTTAAATTATCATTAAAGCGCCTGAAAAATACACCTCCTCCCCACAATACACAGTCACGATCAATGACATATAGAATGGACTGCTCATGAGGAATTTTTCATGGCACCAATTTGTTCCATAGGCTACAAACCTTTTTTCACCCCATGTAAACACCGGAAACACTTTTGAAATTTACATTTTTTTAAATACGTACTTAAAACATTAAAACAACACAAATATTTTGTTTAAAAAAATTAATAAACACTATTTTCACTTTTTCACCTTTTAAAATGCCTTTTTTTCGTTAATTTCCAAATTTTATGTTTATCTGATTTAAGTTCTTAACGCCTGTTTTTCCTGTTCTTCTGAGTGCTTCTGTCAGTTTGGGGGCTTATGGATGAGCGAGTCGACTATTCCTTTTTGGTGCCATCGGTTTGTATGGGAATAATTGCTGATGAGCAGTCCATTATTATATGTCAGTGATGCCACCCCATTGATTTGATAGGAGGGGTTAAATGAAGCTTTCTGGAGCATTTAAGCATTTTTAAGAGTTTTGTACCACAGCTTGCGCCAAATGTCACACAGTTTAAAAAGATTCTTATACACTCTTTAAAGAATATTTCAGTATAATAGAACACTCATAAGGAAGCTTTAATTTAATTTAAAATGTGTAAGTACAATATACCATTATTATCAACTAGCGAAAACCCGCGTGCGTTGTAACGCCTTTTAATAAAACAAAATTATGTGTGCATAGTCCGGGATAAGAAAGGGGTATAATGAAACAAATAACAAATCTGCAAAACATGATTTTGGGGACTTAAAAAACTTTAGAGTTGATAAAAATATGTTGCCTACAACTTTTTTTAAAATTCGAGGCTAATCATCACCTATCGGAAGACTTTTGTACTACGTACACAACAGATACCTAGCCAATTATATTCAGAATATGACTTGTGCGCGTAGATTTTGACAATGTTTCACTTGTAAGTATTGCAACGGCATTACTGAGTGGAGTCGACTTAGTTGAGTTGATATTTTCGAAATCGTCATAAATATCGCTCATCAAAATTTCCGCGTCTGTTACGAACTTTCAAACAACAGCCAGCAGCTCACTGTCATGATTCTCATTAATCTCAATCCTATGTTGAGGATAAAAGTACTGAATTCTGAGTTTTCCTATTGCGCTCTCATCTTTTGCTTTAAATGACATTTTCCAATCTATCCCTAAATAAGTGATCACTTCAGACATGCAACAATATCATCTGCCCACATATCTGTCCGGACAGCCGGCAACACTTGCCCGGAATCTATGCCAATAAAACACTTACTCCCCAAAATAATTGGTTTTTACACCTTAAATCTCACGGTGCTCTGTTAATAGATACTTTATTTGCCGTGGTACATTCACCTCATTCACAGAACACCATCATGCAGTCTTGTAAAACTTGAGATTTGTTTCACGCAGGGTTTAAGATTTGTTCCACGTAGGATTTTCTTCTTCGTTCGGTATCTTAAACATAGAATGAGCTGTTTTTCCTGATGTAAGCAAAGTTGCAGCAGTCTAGTCTCTGCTACTGTCCTGATCTCATATTGGTCAAACAACCTACCTTTCGAAATGTAAAAAACCGTGAAACTTTACCTAAACTCTTATTTTATTAACACTGTAACTTTTCGCTAGAGCCGCATATATTATATATACTGGCTGGAGCAATCAAAAGTTTACGTTCAACATTATTTTTTTACTTTTTAGTTCATTTTTAAATAAAAGCATATTTTTAAGTTTTCAAACTATAATTTTATTTTTCTACCTTTTAGTTTATTATTTGTTTTCCGCTATTTTGTAATGACCGATATTTTTTTATGTGGCAGTGCTAAGCTCAGGAGTCACCCTTTGTACTACTAGTCCGTCATGTCATTTGTCACGTCATGGTGCAATGTCCAGCAGTAAGCTTAGTACGGGGGAGGGGTGGGCGGTATAGGTTAAGGGTTAAAAGGTTCGGGGGGTATTGAAGAAGGTGGTGATGAACCCTGCGTTTGAACTCTTGGATGTTGTAGGAGCTCGGAAATACTGACTGCGAGAGATTATTCCACAGTCGATTTGTTCTATTAACAAACGAATTGATATCTTGTTGAGTGCTTGATGAGGTCACCCAGCTTACAGTACTATGCTGTATATTCATCATACACTTTTATTTGGTATAAATACCGAGAGTTTTGTAAAAAAAAGGTAGTCCGCCATTTTGTGTTGACTGCCATTTTGAATTTGGAATTAAGCCACCCAGCTAATAGTATTCTACTTATCATATCCTTTCATTTGATACCCATACCGATCGCGATGTAAATAACAAAGTAATCCGCCATTTTGTTGGGGCCGCCATTTTGAATTTGGAATGACACCAAATAGAAAATTACATTATACTTATCATTCCCTTTTATTTGATACCCATGTCGGCGGCCGGCGAGCACAATTGCGAAATTCGGTCGCCATCTTGAGACCGACATCTTGATTTTTTAAAAAAAAAAAAGAGTCAGAACTTTACATGTGTGCAAAATTTGAAGGAAGTGGGTCAAAATGAATTTTCAAGATTTGTCTACATACATACAACCATACATACATACGAGTACATACAGGTAGAGCTAATATATAGTGTATATAAATAGCCTAAAACAAGCCCGCCAAATTCTGAATCTTCCAGTGAAAGTCCCATCCCAATCGGATTAGCCATTTCTGAGATTAGCCCGAACAAACAGACAGACATATAGACATACAGACACACAGACACCCAGACATACAGCCAGACAAAAATTATAAAAAAATCGTTATTTCTTTTTAAAATCATGTAAATAACCATATGAAATTAAAAAAACACATTTACATATTTTGAAATCACAGACAGACACTCCCATTATATTTATATAGATAAGGAAAAAATAAAAATTTTATTGAATGAAGATTTTATTGAAAAAAAAAACAACAAAACATTTTTAATACAAGTTTTTATTAAATAAACTAAAAAATATTAAATAATAAACTAAGTTTTTAAATATACGTTAATAAGATGAACTACTGAACTAAAAATAATAAAATACTTTTTTTAAATCCACATGTATGCAACTACAATTTTAAACTTTTTATTTCACCTTATTAATATTTTTTAGGTTATCTAATAAAAGCTTGTTTTGGGAAATTTTTCTTTACGGTTTTTTTGATTTTCCACTATTTAATCTCATGCACCATTTTTTGATGGCCGTCTTAATTCATTCAAAATGCGGTCATATCTTACTGAGACAGCTAATTGTATTCTACTTGTCACAATCCTTCATTTTATACCCATATCGAGGGGCTGTACAGAAAAGAGTAATCCGCCATTTTGTGGTGTCCGCCGTATTGAATTTAAAATGACGTCACATATGTAGCTTACTGTATTCTACGCATCATACTCTTTCAAATTGATAGCCATGTCGGGGTTTGTACAGAAATAGGTAGCCCGCCATTTTATGGTGGCCGCCATATTGGATGTACATTAAAATTGAGTATACTATTCGGTATTATCTTCACAACTAATTGGGTGTGCATGGAGTATGGTCGGCTATCGGGAAATGATAGAATAATCGATCGCAAAATATAAAGCTTGTAAAAGGAAAGAAGATGATAGTAATAAAGAAGAGTATGACATTGTGATTCTTACATTATTTGATCAACACTTCTTAATTAATAAAAACCAATTCCACTCTAACATATCACATTTTTCTTTTTATTTCAGAAAACATGAAAGTAATCCTTACACTTCTGGCTCTAGTTTCCATTGCATATGGCCAACTTTACTTCCATTCTCCCATTCCAATTGTTTACCAGCAACAGTCCCAAATACAAGTTCCACAACAAGTACCAGTTGCCCATAGAGCGGTAATAGAAAACGCTTTGCGTGAAGCACAATTGCCGCAAGAGTACATGAACAAGTTCTACAAGGATCCCCGGATAGCGGCTGCCCTTGCTAAGGAATCCTGGTTTACCCAACATGAAATGCCTGTTTTAGATCGGGAGGCTGAAAAGATCCCTAGAGAGAATATTTTCAAATTGTTCAAGAATGCTGGATGGATCAAGAGAAAGTGAATAGTATTTGTTTTTAGGATTTCTTTATTACTAATTTTAGTATTTATTTTCCGTTTGTAAATTGTAAAAATAAAATATTTTTTTAAATACTGTTAAAGTTGTGCTTTTAATACTTTTAACATTTATTTCTAAGTGAATAGTATTGACCGATCTTAATGAAATTTTAACCAAGTGCTACTGACATTATCAGAAAAAACTTAGGCTATTCTATTACTTCCTAAAGCCACTCCTAGAAGGCGCTGTAAAGCGTCATTGAGAAGGGTCTCTGCAAACCCCTCTACTAGTTCGTCTGTCCCCGCCCCTCACTCGCAATGGGCTCAGACTATACCCCAGAAGCGGATGCGGCATCAACTTCTTCTGCTAATATCATTGAACCAGGCACAGGGGATGCTGAATCTTCGGTAACCTGCGTCAATTTGATAACGGTACCCAGACCGCGAAATATTTTCATTTCGCATTTCTTCCCTGAAACTACGTGCGAGGCAATTAAAGAATACCCTGCAGGAAGATCAGCAATGTTTCCAAACCGGTTGCGTCTTTCGTCCTGACTGCTGCTTGTGTCTTTCGCCCAATACCGCTGAAAAGCTTTTAGACCTCACGTTCTGGCCACCTGGTGCCTTTTCATAGTGTTTTGTTCCCGCATGCGTGTGCAGCGTATTCCTGACACTCGACAGGTTTCAAAAAACTTAAGAGGCTTTCACTCTATTACCAAAACGGGAGGGGAATCAGATCCAACCCCCAAGATGTGTTTCTGTCGACTTCTGCCAGAGATTTCGATATAATCGCTTTTACAGAAACATGGTTACACAGTGGAATTCTTAATGCCGAATTTTTTGATACCTTCTTCCTAGTTTTTCGGAGGTGTAGATATATTGATTCGGAGGCTCGTGGGCGTAGTGTACTACTTGCCTTCTCAACTGTTGGTTAATAACGCTTCCTAATTTTTCTAACTCTTTGGACAACCTCGCTCTTAAAGTCTTGCTTGTCCATAACAACTTATTTTTAATTTGCTATTACATTCCACCAAATATGTTCAACACTCTTGACAACAGAGGTCAAAACCTCTATGATATTCTAATCTCTTGCACAAATCATGTCCAAGATATGATGGATTTCAAAGACGAACTCCTACTTGTAGGCGATTTTTACTTACCCAATGTTAAATAGGTATCTTGAGATGATGACGATAACTACCTTTCTAAAAACAACCTTAACTCTAGGGAATCAACCTTAACTCTAGGGAAGCCTAGATCTTGTATTCTTTTCCGACTCAGACAACATGAATATTGAGCCTAGCTCAATTGTCTTGTCGTCTGTCGATGATTATTATCACTCTCCTCTCCTACTGAGCTATTGCTCTGCTTTTAACAATAAGCTAATCCCAGGGGAGCCAACATTTACCTTTAACTTTGAAAAAGCAACCTCGAAAAATTCTCAACCACGCTCACATCGGTCTATTTCAATTTGTTGCTCTCATCTAATGATTTGGATGTTAATGTAGCAAGATTTTACTCCGTCCTGTCTGAAGCTTCCGCATCCTGTGTACCTATTGAGCTGTTAAAGTCGTCCAGATCATCCCCACCGTGGTACAACAATGAGTTGAGAAGTACCAAAAACTTGAAGAATAAACTCTGGAAAACCTACCTGAAGAAGAGAGACTGCGAGTTTCTATGCATTTCTCTACTGGTATGACCCATTTCATGCCCTCCCCGAAGCCCTCTATAAAGAGTATCTCAGGAACATGGATGGTAAAGTGTATGGTGATCCTAGGGTATTCTTTCAATTTATCAACCCTAAGAAAAAGTTGATAACTACCCTTACACCATTCAATACGAGAACTCTCTTAGCTCTAATTCATCCGAGATTTGTGACAAGTTTGCATCATTCTTTCTTAAATCTTTCTCGTCCCCTGTCTTCCAACCAGATGAAGACAATTCTCGACATTCTCAATGCAATCCAAACGGCTCAAAACTTATCCCTGTGTATAACCAAAGGAGATATTTCGAAACATATCAATGAACTTCCACAACATTTTTCGTCCGGCCCTGATGGAGTCCTTCCTGCTGTTCTAAAATCCTGTGCAGAGGCCCTTCTGTCGCCTCTGCTATGTTAACTTCAAAAATCCCTAATTATAGGGCGCTTCAACAAGGGCGTACCCATGGGAGGAGTTTGGGGGTTCAGCCCGCAGTAGATTTCGAAGCGGAAATTTAAAAATAAATAAGAGTATGTCTTACTCATATGTGCGCAATGTTTATTTGTGTGTAATTTTTATTTCTCCACGTGCGCGAAGAAGGAAAAATATCTGGATGAGGGAGAGTAAGGACAGGTCTCATTTACAACAGATCATTATTATTTACAAACCCCCCGAAGCAAAATGCTGGCTACATCCTTGTTCCCAACCTAATGGAAGAACTCTTTTATAATACCTGTCCATGAAAAAGGTTGTAAGAAAACGAAATAGCTAATTATAAACCAATTGCGAAGTTATCGTCTACATATATGTACCAAAACTCTTCGAATCTATTATTTATTCTGCTATCGACCCTATGTGCAACAGACTTATCTCCTCAAACCAACATATAGTGCGTTTCCATGACAGCTTGAAGCTTACTTGAAGCGTACTTCAAAATGTACAAATGTAAACGCAAGCAGCTCGACTGGAGTCGATCAAAAAGATTTTTGTGATCGGCTCGAGTGCTTGTCATGTAAACCGAGCTTGAAAGCTTGAGTGCTCGAAATTGCGTAAGGCAGGCTTGTAAATGTATCTAAAGGGAATTTGTGGGAATATGAGGAGACAAAAATTTGAATGAAGAAATAAAAGCACGATAAAAGGAAGAAATATAATAGTAACTTCAAATGACAGCTACAGAACTCAAGCTCATTTCAAGCTAATATGCCGCTTCAAGTAGGCAAAGCATATACACGCTCGAGTTCTTGAGATTTTCAAGCTGTCATGGAAACATAGTATAATAGATTTCTTGCAGCTCGTTCCATTACTACTAATTTACTAAAGTTCTCTTCACACACATTTCGAGGCTTTGTCGCTGGCTGCCAAACTGACTATGTTTACACAGATATCAGTAAGACTTTCGACAAGCTCTCTCACTCTATTATAGTGCTTAACTAAAGAAATTAGGCTTTCCGCATTCCCTTGTGATATGGTTCCAGTCGTACTTAGCCGACAGAACCTACCAGGTTCTATTCCGCGGAGTCAAATCTAAAAACATCGAAGGGTCCTCTGGTGTCTCGCAAGGTCATCTTGGCCCTTTCCTTTTTATTTTATCAATTCACGATATTGTTACCCTACTAAGGCACTGCAAAATCCTTATTTACGCGGATGACATCAAACTGTATCGCCAGTCCTAAACACCTTCTATTCTTGGTATTCCAACAACAACCTGGTGCTTAATATTAGTAAATGTGAGATCATGACTTTCTGAAGGAAACTGGTGTTATAACTTATGCCTATACTTTTCTCGACAACAAGGTCTCCCGCGCCATCTTGTACTCGATCTAGGGGTTAGATTAGGAAGTACCCACCCACAATAATTATATCTCCTCCAAGGGCAATTCAGTCCTGGGATTTATCAAAAGCTAACCCCCTCATCACTAAACACTTGTACGTATCTTACGTTTATCTTATTTAGAGTGAATAAATACAACCTGAGACGTGAGAGGACTCTTCTTAATGGGGCGTGACTCACTGCGTGCCCCACTCCCTTTTTGTTTTTGCTCGCTTCTCTGTTTGCACCCACTGAACAGTGGTAAATGTTTCTCAGGCCAGCTGAGAAGTGCACTTTTGTGCTAGAAGAGTAACTATATTATTAAATGTGGGATTTATATACAATGGATAAGAATTAAAGAAACCCTCCCCCTTTGCATTTTTAGGTATAAGTCTAGGATTCTGCAATACGAGAAGAGGCTGACCCGGGTAACAAAACAGAACCCCAGCGGAACTCTACCGGACATTTTTTCCCCTCCGAGTACTGAAACATGCAGAACACCAGCGGAACATTTTAAGTACTGAACGAATTGAAACTGTACTGAAAGAGTTTTTGATTCAGTTTTTGAGTCAGTATTGAGTTTTGGAACTCAAACAGTACTGTTTAGATTTCAGTAATAAGTACTTAAATTTTGCTGATTATAAGCACCTATAGAGTACTGAAGTTCGATTCTTATACATTTAATCAAAATAAAAAAAAAAATTTTTTATTTACATCTAACACGAATTCCCCTTTTCTTTGATTCATATAAACTCATGCATACATGTACATATGTTTTATTCCTGCAAGACTACCAATTAACTTTTATTTTGTTATTATTATTTAATATAAATCGTTATACCTTTGAGATTTGAACCCGGGTAACTAGAGTTGAAAGGCAGTCATCCTATCCATTACACCATTCGTCGTGTCATTGAGAGTAGGAAAAATGTTGCTTTTCTTCAATCTACAGTGTGATCAGTACTGAAGCAGTGCTGATATTAACTTGACACAAAAGTGACATATTCCTAAGAAGTTGACATTAAGGTATTTGAGAGATTTCTAGTTTTAAATATAAAAATGCCAAGAGCTTACAAATTTACAAAGAACTTAAATGTGTCATTTAAAAACCAAAACAGAAGTAACAAAAACAATACGGATCACACTTATTGTGTTCCTACAGGGTGTCAATATAAGATGCCTCCGACTATTTTGGCAAATAAGGATTATTTTCAAGGTAAAAGAGTTTTTCTTAATATGCATTTAATAACAAAACATATCGATTATTTGCTTCCTTTTAGATAATGATAATAATGAAGATGAACATGAAGTCACAGAAGAAATTGTTCCAGTTGAGGAAAATGCAATCTTTCTCGAGGAGGCGTTTGAAGAAAATTCAGAAGAACATTTACTTTCATGTGAAAATAACCAAGCCACAGAAACACTATTAACAAAACTAAAATTATGGGCTACATCATGCAATATTAAACATGTGCATTTGAATTGGTTGCTAAAGTTGCTTGTGGAGGAAGGTTGCCTTCATGGTAGTACAGATGCAAGAACCTTGCTATGTACACCTAAATTAAGTGAAGCAAAATATATTCAGCCTTTAGATAATGGGCAATACCTTCACTTTGGGGTGGAATCATCGCTAAAATCCATATTAGATTGTTTAAATGTGAGTGAAATAACTTTATACTTATCATTTAATGTTGATGGCACACCCACGTCAATGAGCGGGGGACATAATTTTTGGCTTATATTAGGATGTGTAAATAATTTGAAAAACAAGGTATTTGTAGTTGGAATTTTTGAATCCTGTGGAAAGCCTGATGACTACAACAACTTTTTAAAACAGTTTGTTAATGAGCTGGAAAACTTAATGGAAAATGGACTAACACATAAATTTAAATCATACATTAAAAAAATTCATTCTTTTGTATGCGATGCGCCTGCAATGGCAGCAATCAAACAAGTAAAGTCTCATGGAGGTTATTTTTCTTGCCAAAAGTGCTTCACTAAAGGCAGCAGATTGATCACAAAGACAGGAAATAAAGTAGTTTATCCTGAATTAAATGCGCCACTACGTAGCGACGAGAACTTTAGAAAAAGAATAAATTTCGTTGGAGAAATTGACGAAGGCCATCATAAAATTTCTCGTTCTATTCTTGAACGTCTTCCTATTGATATGGTGGATCATTTTTCTTTAGACAAGATGCACCTTGTTGACGAAGGCGTTTGCAAAAAACTAATTCAAATATGGATTGGAAAACCCAGTAAGCAAAAACTACAAAGTAGTCAGCTTCTAAAAATAAATGAACACTTAAAAGTATGCTCTAAGTATTCATGTTCAGAATTTCAAAGAAATGTAAGGACTCTTAAATTTTCCTCATTTTTCAAAGCGCATGAATTTAGGATTTTTCTTTTATATACCGGCCCTGCAGTACTCAAAGGGGTAATAAGTTCTTCTGCATACAAACACTTTCTATGCCTAAGTTTAGCAATAAGGATTCTAACTTCACCAGTTTACTATCGTATCTATAACGAATATGCAGAAGACTTACTTAAGTATTTCGTTAAACATTTTCCAAGAGTTTATGGCCTATGTAATACCACTTACAACGTACACGGTCTCATTCATTTAGCAAAAGATGCGTATAAGTTAGGTCCACTTGACGAAAATTCTTGCTATAAATTTGAAGCCTATATAAAAATCATTAAGTCGTTCTTACGTTCTTCTTATAGACCCCTTGAGCAATGTTTCAACAGAATTTCAGAAATAAATTCCATACGTAATCAAGATGTTCCTGTGCTGTCTATAAAAGAACCTTTACTTAATAAAAGAATCGCTGGATCGAACATTTTTAAGATCTGCAAATTTTCGGATTATATAATAAGAGCAAATACCCTGAATGATAATTGTCTTATGTTGCGCCAAAATCATATGATTATACGAGTAAAATATTTTGAGAAAGACGTCGAATCCGTGTATATTTATGGACAAAAATTTAGCAACACGAAAAGCATACATAGTGAACCCGAAGATTTAAACAACTTCTTTATGTTACTAGGACAATTTGAAGAAGATGTGGTGAAATTCAGAATGAACAATTTGCAATATGACATTCTATGTAAAATGTTTTGCATGCCACACAAGAATAATATATACTTTGTCGCGCCATTAAATCACACTTTGAGAAGATTATAAATAATATTTCAATAAATAAACTACATATAGCACAAAATAGTTGTATATTTATTAAAACATATTTTTCTTATTATCAAAATAGGTACATAATTCAGAATAAAGAAAGTTAAAGCAAAAAACAAATCTTCATTTATTGTTATAAAATATATTTTTCTAATTATTCGATATTATCACTGTTTGATATTTTACTTTTTTTTGCCGCAGAACGTACTCGGTCGCACGTTTGGTGCAAGTATTTTTGCAAAAGAAGAACTGTTTCCGTCTCAGTCAAAGAATAAATTCCTCCCAAAATTTCTAAAAAACGCGAAATATCAACATTTTTTATCAACTTGTACATGCTATATTACATACCTATAATTATTTTTATATGGGTTAAATCTTTGATTGGAAACTTATTTTGCTCACGGCCAGTGTAAGATATTTCTTTTTGGACGCTTAAGTCGTATATCCTATTTAGAACTTTCATCGCTTCTTTTGCTGAACGACCACCAACTTTCGTAATGTATGATTTCTGGAAATATATAAATTATAAATATATTCTTCTCAGTATCTTTGAAATAGTCATACAAAATTTAGACGTAGAGATTCCTCCTTTTTAATTTTATCCTCAAAAATCTTTAATTCATGTACAGTTTTCAACGGCAAGTTATTTTGCTCTTCAAAATCAGAACAGACTTGTTTAGGCAGTTGCACACTTTGTAGATGTCTCAGTTCTTCGCGAACTATTTCTCTTACTTCAGTCTTGAATTTCTCGAACTCCTCTCTAAAGATACTTCTTACTAAATCAGCATCTGTTGAATACAATAGCATCGCTGTATTGTTGGATGATGCTGGTTCGGAAATTAATACTGGCGTTCCCACCGTTTCTGGTACGGCAATCACTTCTTCTGCAATTTCCTGATTTGCAGTAGTAGGGACATTTTGCTGGATTGATGATGATATTGATACAACGTTTATTCCTGTATCAATCTCGATTGGAGGTCCTAAGATTTTAGGTTTAATGCCTACAAAGAAGTAACTTTGGCAACATTTCTTACCTCCACAATTATCATTGTAAGAATAAGCAAAACCTTCTAACATTGCTTCTTGATCGTGGCAAGATATGGTCCTGCGGATTGGCACAGCAGGAAGCTCTGCAAATTCATCCTCACTTTCACTCGATGATAAATTATTTGCATTAATTTTTTTCTTAATGCATCTTTTAGGACTTTGCGCTTCGATTGTATTACATTTCTCAAAGTCTGAGCTACCAACCTCTGATTGCTCTAATAAGAGCGTCTCACCCTTTAATGCCGCATCATAGGAATCTAAAAAATAATATAAAAGAATGACGTTTATAGAAGAATTACAAATCTAAAATATTTACCATATACTCTATCATCTATTGATAATACTTCAAAAAGTGGCCAGCTTTTCAATGGCTTCTTTTTTGTTTTTATATGCGTTCGAGCACTTGGGCCAAGTTTCACCTACATTTAAGAAAGAAAAAATAAAGCTTCTTCACCTTATACACTTTTAAACTGATTTTATTTACCTTTCCATTCTCCACCCATGAGACCGGTAAAGCCATGATGGAATCATCCGTTGTGAATTTATAAATTTTGAACATTTTCACTTTTGATTAAACAATAATTAACCACGCAAATAAATTTAAATGACTAACAATCACTGCATGTGTCAAAAAAATTCTGTTACAGTTACGAAAACCGGAACTTATTCAGTACTCGCCCACACTAATTCCGTATAAGTTGCGATAATCCGAACTGATTCTGAAACTGACAAGGTTTCTCCCTCCTTTTTTCCCAGATCCTATTACAGGAATTGATGCTGAATTGTAGCGGACTTGAGTTCAGATGTAATACTGTGTATTCAGTACTGATGCCGCAGTACTCAAAATTGTTACCCGGGGAGTAAACCAAAAAAAACCTGGGTCACTGATATTGCAGATGAGAACCCAGGAGTCAAGCAATTGCCGCTTTATTTGGTCCTGACGGATGAAGCAAGGCGCAATGGGTTACAGCTAGTATTCAATAATATGTAACACTCTTGATTTACAAACACACTTACAATTTCTAATAAATGCATCAAATTAGTTGAAAAAGAATAGATACAGTGTTTATTATAGGTGCCTTATGAAAATTCCCTTAGGAAAAAAAAGGTATGAAATAACATCACAAAAGTAACGTCACCCTCATAAAATGTGTACAATTGGTACAGTATTTAAAGTCACATTTTTTCGTAATGCATTTTTATAGGCCCTGGAACAATTGTCATGTATTAGTTGCTCATTCTTATACAATCGACACAAGTATAGTGAAATGTAGAATTCAGCGAAATTGATATAAAGGCACCCAACACTTCTATGTTTCAGAGCGTTTTCCTCAGCCCCATTTTGTTGTGGAACCCTGAATTTTAACATAGTTGCCTTTCTAGGGGTTGCGAATAAGTGGTAAAAAAATTATATCGCTAGCTCTCTTAATAACGGTATAATGCATACCGGAAGTAAAAGCATTTCAATTTGAAGCATTTTTAGTGCGAAATTGATTTAAGTTCAGTAAAAAATATAAAGAAAAAAAGGGTTCTTATTGCCATAAATGAACTTTATTTAATATTTAATCGGTTCTCCATTGCTTTTATGACTGGAAAAATTCTTTTTGTCATACTCGCCACTAATGTGTGGAGCATTTCCTCCGGAATTAAATTCCAAGCATGTTAAATCCTTATTTTGAGCGCTTCTACATTTTCAGATTGCCTTCCATGGCCATAAACATTCTTGACTACAATTCCCCAAAGGTTTTCTATTGGATTTATATCAGAAGAGCGTGCCGGCCAATCCAAAACTGGGATCAAACCACTTTAGTGTAGCTCTCGCTTTGTGGATGGGTACATTATCCTGTTGAAATGTCCAATTATCGCCATGTGCATTCTCTCCCAATACGACTAAAACATTGTCCAAAAGGTCAATGTAGTCGGCAGCACACATCCGGGTAGTTATCCGACAAATAGGACTCTTTGTACGAGCAGAAAAAGCGGCCCAAACCATCACTGTGCCTCCTCCAAAATTTCGGCTCCAAGGAACTTCAGGTGTTTTCTTAAGATCATGCCAAAAGTAGTGGCAGCCATCTGGCCCGTCGAGATTAAATTTTTTTCATCAGAAAAAATAACATTTCGCCATTCCTTGTCCCATGACATTACATTCTCTGCAAATTTAAGCCTTAGCAATTTATGCTTTTGGCATGACCTTAAGAAAACACCTGAAGTTCCTTGGAGCCGAAATTTCGGAGGAGGCACAGTGATGGTTTGGGTCGCTTTTCTGCTCATACAAGAGTCCAATTAGTTGGATAAGTAGCCGAATGTGTGCTGTACACTAGATTTCACTTTTGGACGATGTTTTGGTGTCATTTGGAGACGAAGCGCTTGGCGATAATTGGACCTTTCAATAGGATAGTGCACCTATCCATAAAGAAAGAGCTACTATGAAGTGGTTTGAGGAGCAAAAGTATCCCCTTTTGGATTGGCTGGCACACTCTACGGGTTTAAATTTGGTAGAAGATTTATGGAGAACTGTACTCAGAAAGGTGTATGCTCTTGGAAGGCGGTTTGAAAATTTAGAATCGCTCAAAATAAGCATTTAACATGCCTGGAATTTAATTCCGGAAGAAATGCTCCACACATTAGTGACGAGTATGAGAAAAGGAATTTTTACAGTCATAAAAGCAATGGAGAATCGATTAAATATTAAATAAAGTTCATTTATGGCAATAAGAACCCTTTTTTTCTTTATATTTTTTACTGAACTTAAATCAATTTCGCACTAAAAATGCTTCAAATTGAAATGCTTTTACTTCCGGTATGCATTATACCGTTATTAAGAGAGCTAGCGATATAATTTTTTTACCACTTATTCGCAACCCCTAGAAAGGCAACTATGTTTTAAAATTCAGGGTTCCACAACAAAATGGGGCTGAGGAAAACGCTCTGAAACATAGAAGTGTTGGGTGCCTTTATATCAATTTCGCTGACACATACTGCCTGCCTGATAAAATATTAGAATTGATAAATTCCAAATGAAAAGTTGATAAATTCCAAATGAAAATTGTCCGACAGCTTTTTTTTTTTTTTTTATGTGGCAGTGCTCAGGAGTCACCCTTTGTACTACTAGTCCGTCATGTCATTTGTCACGTCATGGTGCAATGTCTAGCAGTAAGCTTAGTACGGGGGGATGGGGAGGGGTATAGGTTAAGGGTTAAAAGGTACGGGGGGGTATTGAAGAAGGTGGTGATGAACCCTGCGTTTGAACTCTTGGATGTTGTAGGAGCTCGGAAATACTGACTGCGAGAGATTATTCCACAGTCGAGTTGTTCTATTAACAAACGAATTCATATCTTGTTGAGTGCGTGAAAGGGGTAGTTGCAGGTGAAGGGAATGAGACGAGTGGGCTAATCTGGTGTTGCGGGTATAAGATTGCCGTGGAGGCAGGAGAGCGTTTAACTCGGAGGAACAGTCGCTATGATAGTAGCCATAAAATTTTGTCAGTGCTGCTACATTCCTACGGTGGCTCAAGGGGTCGATGGTGGAGCAGGCGGTGTCGTCATCAATTAACTTGAGTGCCCTTTTTTGCACCTTATCTAACCATGCTAAGGTGGTTATTGGGGCGCCGCCCCAAACTAGGGAGTTATATTCAAGAAGAGGCCGAATGTAGGATTTATAAATAACAGCACGGGCCGATGGCTGGAGGAGGAACTTGCACCTCTTAAGAAATCCCAGGCACTGGGATGCTTGTTTGGCAATTTGGAATATGTGGTCATTCCATCGCAAGTCTTTGGCTAATGTCACGCCTAAGATGTGTAAGGATGGGTCGGCCATTAGTTGGACTTCATCCACTTTCAAGGGTGAAGAGGTGTTGAACTTCTTTTTGGAGATAAGACAGTACTTGGTTTTGTCGGGGTTGAATTCAACACGATTCTTCTTTCCCCACTCTAGAATGAGTTTAATGTCTTTATTAATCGACTTGGACATTAGTTCGCGATCATCAAGACAGGATCTGGCATGAGTCTGTCTTGTATCGAAGCTGTACGAGTACCGTAGAGTACCGTCGTCAGCGAAGCTGAGAAGTGGGTTGGAGGGGATTGAAAGAAGGTCATTTATAAAGATAAGAAATAGGGCCGGTGATAAGATTGACCCCTGGGGGACCCCCGCAGAGATCGGGTGGGATGCGGATTTGACGCCATCCAATACTACTTTGATTGAACGGCCGGAAAGGAAGTTCTCGATCCACTTCTGTAGAAGTGAGTCGACTCCAATAGCTTTGAGTTTAGCTAACAGGGCTGGGTGCCAAACTCTATCGAAAGCCTTGGAGATATCTAGAGCAACCAGACTAGATTCACCGGATCCATGCAGACTACGGCTGAGGTGTTCTGTAAGACAGACTAAAAGATCGCCAGTGGATCTTTTTTGTCGGAAGCCATATTGTCTGTCGTTAATGAGTAGGTTGGATTCTAGATATCCCATAAGCTTTTTGTTGATTATCGTCTCCATGGTTTTGGAGAGAATAGAAGTAATTGCTATTGGGCGGTAATTGGAGGGAAGGCTGGAATCACCCTTTTTCGGTATGGGTTGAACATGGGCAAGTTTCCAAGAGTCGGGATAAACTCCGGAGAAATATGACAGGGAAAATAATTTGCGCAGAGGTTTAGCCAAAGGTGAAGCACATTGTTTTAAGACGATAGGGGGTATATTATCGGGTCCAGTGGATTTGTTGACATCGAGCTCCTTGAGGCACCTGTACACCTCGCGAGTCCTGAAGAAAACCCTGTCCATTAAATGAGCGCTGTGCTCGAGGACCGGGGGTAGCGTATCATTTTGGGGTAGAGAAGAATTTGAAGCAAACAGAGATGCTAATAAATTGGCCTTGGATTTGCTGTCTGTTATTACCTTCTCATTGTGAATAAAGGAAGGGGTTGAAGTTGTAGTGAAATTCTTCTTGATGGAACTTACCAAGGACCAAAAATTTTTGCTACCGGAGGTTGCATTTAGGAGTTTACTTCTCAATTTGTTGTCAAATAAGGTTTTGACTTTCTTGATGGCGGTTTTACAAGAGTTTCTTTGTTGTATGTACTCTAAACGGAGCGATTCACTCGGGGAGCTCTTGTAAGCTCGAAAGGCGGCTTCTTTATTTCTGATTGCATTCATACACTCCTGATTAAACCATCTGTTGGGCCTAGGCTTCACAGATTTGGTAGAGTGGGGAATGAACAAATGCATTCCTGCCTGTATGATCCTGGTGATACGGATAGCGGCAGAGTTGGCGTTTCTATTTCGGAAACACAGATTCCAGTCTGTAGACTGGAAAAAATAATAAGCTTTGAGGTGAGTTCAGGAGTGCGACAAGGCTGCCTACTTTCGCCATTACTATTTCTTTAGTAATAGACGACATCCTTGTAAGCGCTCTAGATAGTAGAACCGCCTTAAGGACAGCGCTGAATAGCCGTGACGTGGTATTATTATTACCGAAAATGGTGGTACAAAATAAGACATCAGTTCTAGAATAAAGTATGTAGCGCAACTAACATCCAATTGCGGCTGTTCAACTCCAACGTTAAGGCAGTGGGCGCTTTCAGTAATGCAGGATGCGTGCGCAATTGACTTATTCAGTCATTGAAAGCTTTCACTTTCAATTGCTGAATAAGTCATTTGCGCACGCATCCTGCGTTACTGAAAGCGCCCAGTTATTTTGTACGGTTGCGAAACAGAAAGTCCCAATTCATCACAGGGCGCCTACAAGTTTTCATCAACAGATGCCTACGTCGTATCCTAGAAATCCGCTGGCAAGATAGAATTTCAAATGAAGAACTATGGCGCGGTGCCGACTAAGAATTGGATCGGCCACACCTTGCATCGCGAAAACAAAAATCTAGCCAAACAGGACCTTGACTGGAATCCGCAACAAAAGACAACATGGCTCAACTAGCTTCGAATCCAGAGCTTTTACAGAGGCTTGGCTGAATCCAGAGCTTTTAGAGAGGCTTGGCTGTTTATGAAAATTCCAATACTACATCCTTGTGTTCTAAGTTCATTGTCTGGTAGGCCTTCAGGATCGTCAGCACTTAAAAGAATATTTGTACATCGAGCGTTTTCAGTGTGCCGCTCCAACCTGTGGAGATTGAAAGTGGAAATTTTGTTTTATGATTTCTCAACTCAGTTTTTCGCAGATTGACTGACAGACCGCAGCCCGCTCCCTAACTTCCAACTTTATTGATGCTCACTTTCATGATTTCACTAAACACTGGAATTTCTCCGTGCTTGGGAATACAAAGGTTGGGGTGTTGCCCCGGTTACAACACCTGTAGGTTTTGAATTAATACCATGTTCGCACTGAGCCGAAATTACGTGATTTCGGCTATTTTGGTGATTTCGCCCAAAATCACGTTCAAAATCATGTGACCCCATGTATTCTTGTGATTTCGAAATCATCTCAAACCTCGTAATTTTGGCAAAATAATGTCGAAGCCAATACTCAAACCTAAAAATTCCTCTTATAACAAAGCCCGTAGCTTATTTATTTTATATATCTTGGATTTTTTATTTTGAAGAATGTTAAAATGTGCAAAATCAAAATTGTGTTATTAAAATGTTTCAAACTGACGTGCTGTCAGCTGAATTCGATTTTTAGGTTTGAGTATTGGCTTCGATATGATTTCGTACGTAATTTTGACAAAATTACGAGGTTTGAGATGATTTCGAAATCACAAGAATACATGGGAAGTCACATGATTTTGAACGTGATTTTGGACGAAATCACCAAAATAGCCGAAATCACATAATTTCGGCTCAGTGCGAACATGGTATAAGGAATACCAGAAATTTCACTCACGTCCCAGTGGCGGTTCGTGAGGTTTATAGTGGAAGTACATAGGGACGCGACGCGACGCGACGCGACGTGAACGAGACGCTGAGAGACGCGACGCCGAAGCTTTTCAACCAAACACATTGAAGCCGGATTTTCTTGGCGTTAAATTTTTTTAACGGTCAAAGTAGGCTTAATACATTGTTATTATTGAAAGTATTTCGTATTTGTCAAAAAAAAATCATGGAAGAATTAATGTTGTTAACAATGCTATATTTGGGGGGGGGGCGAACGGCTAACAAAGATCTCGGAAAGTGGTGACACCCGATTTGTCATTTCTATTAAAATCCGAAGAGATCCACTGCAATCAAACACCAAGCAGACCTGTTAGCAAGTCCTAATCCCACCTCCCCGCGGTGCCCCCTGGGGTACTTCTTCGGAAGGAGCTAACGGGAGAGGGGCGAATGGCGAGCTCTCTGCGCCACAAAACAGAGCTTTTAAGTCGGTTGGGCTGAGGGTCGGCAAACAGTGCCTCGGAACCGGATGGACAACACGACGACGACCTTTGCTTTTCGAACAAGGACACGAATCGGATCATGGAATGTGAGAACAATGCTTGCTGAGGGACGGCTGGATGAAGTTGTGGGGTTAGGAATGTACTACCACACTTTTTAGTTCGAACAAATTTATTTATAAACGGAATAACAAAACAAACTTAAATCAAACGTACAAACTACTAACAATTAAATTTATATGGTTGTGGCTTTTATCCACGCGCGAGACAGTCAGAAGTTCGAGAAGCAACGATGCGGCGAAATTTCGCTTAATGACGAAATCGTATTTGACAGACGCCACTAGAGTTTTCTTCTTGGGGTGCGTTTACGCGGCGCACGTCGATTATTGTGCATTTACACGGCGCACGTTGATTGTGGTGCATTTACACGGCGCACGTTGATTATGGTGCATTAAGGTGTCACCACATTACTCCCCCTCTAGTGATTAGCGATACCTTACTGGAATTTGTACCCGACGTCCGGTCCTGGTAGTCGTCGCTTCCGGTTGAGGCTCCTTAACCTCGTTCTGCGGCACATGTGTTAACTGTTCCTTCTCTTCGACGATGAACGCTGGTTTTAAGCGGTCCACGGAGACGCTGGTAATTAACCCCTTCACTAATACTCTGAAGTATTTGTCTTCCCTGCTGACCACTTTAAATGGTCCGTCGTACGGCGGCTGCAGCGGTGCTCTAACCCTGTCTACTCTTATGAAGACATGCGTACAGTCCTTCAGGTTGTTGAACACAAAAGTTTTTGTGCTGCCATGATGATGAACTTCAGCGGGCGTCAGTGTCTTCATTCTACTTCGGAGGTCCTGAACAAATTCCGTCACGCTTGAATGTGACCTGCTGGGCACTATGAATTCTCCGGGGATACGTATCGTAGATCCATAGAGAAGCTCTGCTGTCGTGGCCTTAAGATCTTCTTTGAATGTTGAGCGAAGGCCTAACAATACCAGCGGTAAGGTATTCGTCCAGTCGTTTGTGAGATGACTCTTCAGCGCTGATTTGAGCGTGCGATGCCATCTTTCAACCATACCATTGGCCTGCGGGTGATAGGCCGTAGTTCGCAGGTGTTTGATTCCTAGGGCTTTGGTGAGCTCCCTAAATAGAGCTGATTCGAATTGACGACCAAGATCCGTTGTTACTTTTAGTGGAACTCCGTACCTTGCAATCCACCCGCTAATAAAGGTCCTTGCGACCGTCTCTGCAGTTATCTCTGGAATTGGTAACGCTTCCGGCCACCGGGAGAAGCGATCCACCATCGTTAGACAATACCTGTTCCCATTTGACGTCGGTAGCGGGCCAATCAGGTCAATATTTACATGTTCGAAACGATTGTCTGGTTCGACATAAGCTGCCAGAGGTGAATTTACATGCCTTGTTATTTTTGCCCTTTGGCAGGGGATACAGTTCCTGCAAAAGCGGGCTACATCTCGGTTCATCCCTGGCCAAATATAACGTTCGCTTAGTAGTCTTCGAGTTGCTCTCACTCCCGGATGCGCTAATCCATGAATTCTTTCAAGCACCTGATGTCGAAATCCAGCCGGAATCCATGGTCGAATTCGTGCTCCTGCCGTGTCACAAAAGATAGATTTCTCCGTCCCTGGAACTTCAACCTTCTTTAAACTGAGCGTTCCTGTTCTTAGATGATTTTGTAATTCTTCGTCAGAGCTTTGTTCTTCTGCCACCTTGCTGAAATCGATGTCCTGGTTGCTCACGACATTCAGTCTGGACAGGAAGTCTGCAACGTTGTTCTCCTCCCCTTTAATGTAGCGAATGTCCGTTGAGTATTGTCCAATGAGGTCTAACTGCCGAGCCTGTCGGGGAGAAGCTTTCTCTAGCTTTTGTTTAAACGCATACGTTAAGGGTCGATGATCGGTTATGATGACCAGCTCTCTTCCGTCGACCAGATGTCGAAAATGTTTGACCGCCTGGTATATAGCTGTAAGCTCACGATCGTAAGTACTGTATTTCCTTTGCGTCTCTGTCAATTTTTTAGAATAAAACCCCAGTGGCTGTGACACTCCTTCAATTACCTGTTGCAACACTGCCCCTACTGCTACATCTGATGCATCGGTTAGTAGGGCTAGGGGTGCGTTTGCCACGGGATGTGCCAGAAAACTAGCGTTGGCAAGATCCGTTTTGCAATTTTCGAAAGCCTTTTCTGCCTCTGGCGTCCATTCCAACGGTGATTTGTCTCGCTTTTTGTTGCCTATTATGAGTCCTTGTAGAATTGCTTGATTATCCATCGCATGCGGGATGAAACGGCGATAGAAATTGATCATCGCTAAAAATCGCTTGAGCTCTTGTACTGTTGTCGGTTGCTTGAAGTTTTCTATAGTTTCTACCTTCTCCTTCACCGGTCGGATACCGTGCTCGTTGATAGTGTGTCCCAGGAAGTTAATCTCCTCTTTACCTAAAACGCATTTCGATACATTTATCGCAAGTCCATGTTGTTGTAGTCTCCTGAAAACGGTTTCTAGATGCATTTTATGCTCTTGCAGGCTACTTGATGCAATGCAGATATCATCTATATACGGAAAGGCAAACTCTAGACCATGTAACACCTGGTGTATTAATCTCTGGAACGTCTGTGACGCATTCCGAAGACCGAACGTCATAAATTTAAATTCATATAATCCGAAGGGTGTTGTGATCGCAGTCTTCGGTATATCCTCTTCGTTGATAGGGACTTGATGATACGCTCTCTGTAGATCTAATTTTGAAAAGATCGTCTTCCCATACAACATATTTGCTAAATCCTGAATAAACGGGATCGGATAACGGTCAGGTGTTGTCATTGCGTTCAACGCTCTAAAATCACCACATGGGCGCCATTCACCATTCGGTTTCCGCACCATATGCAGCGGGCTCGCCCATGGACTCTTGGATGGCTGACAAATGCCATTTTCCAGCAGGTATTGAAATTCTTCTCTTGCCGCTTTTAATTTCTCCGTTGATAGTCTTCTGGGCCGGCTGAAACAAGGCGGGCCCCGTGTCTCGATGAAATGCTTCACGTTGCAGCTTGGCTTGATCGATGACCTGTTGAAAACCGTTATATCCTTATACCTTTTTACTAAATCAGAGAACGGATTCCCTGCGTCGAAAGTTGTCAGAAGCGTTGAATTTATTGTCGTACCTGTGCCTGATATTGTTAGCAATGTTGCCCTGTCTATTAATTTCTTTTGCTTTACATCCACCAGCAAGTCATAATAATCCATTAAATCGATGCCGATTATGGGGATGTTTACATCGGCTATTATAAACTTCCATCTGTATGGCCTGCGTAAACCTAAGTTTAGAACTAAGTGCTTGTCCCCGTAAGTCGCTATCTTCGTACCATTTGCCGCGTATAATGAAAATGTTGTTCGATTTTTCTTGTCGCTTTTACTTGCTGGTAGGACAGAAACGTCAGCTCCAGTGTCTATAAGAAATTTAGCTTTAGATGTCAATTCGGTGATCAAAAGTCTTTGTATGCTGCGGCCAGTGGCGTTTCGCTCCATTGTGGCCGAAAGCGACTGGCCTTTGACTAGTTTTTTTGATTGAAGGAGCATGGTACGCGACAACATTTGGCCTTTGACGCGAACCTCCTATGGTACCAGCAAATCGTGTTGTTTTCCGTGGTGTTTTCTCTAGTTGGAGTGCTTCTTCTTGCCGGGTCTCGACTCCGCGACCGCTTTCGATCCCGTTCGTTACTGCGAGATAAAAGTTGGTTCACTTGGTATGTCAGCTTTTCGACTTGTTGTTCCAGTTGCGAAGAAGATGACGTCCGCTTGGTCCCAATGGATGCGCAACTAAAATCTCCCACTTCCATTATGCGGTCGGCTAATTGTGCCAATCCGTTTAGTTCCTCCTTTGATGCCTGAAGAATTGCTGAAACCTGGTTCGGCAGTCTTTGTAGCCATAAGGTCTTTAAGAAATCCTCGTTTATCTTCTTTCCTCCTAAGTCTCTTAGCTCGTTTAAAAGTTGAGACGGGCGTTTGTCCCCTAAATCTACTTCTGATAGTAGCTTTTTAATTTTTTGCTGCTCCGTATCTCCAAACCTTTCTAAAATTAGTTTTTTTAAATTCTCATATTTTCCCGCAAGTGGGGGCGTAAGAACTGCATCCGAAATTTGTGCTAACACCTGCGACTCCACCGCTGCCACGATTGTGTTGAATTTCGTTTCATCCGTTGTTATGTTGGCGTTGGCGAATTGTGCCTCGATTTGTGCGAACCAGATCGCTGGTTTCTCGTGCCAAAATGGAGGAACTCGCACTGCGACCCTTGTAATGTGGCCTTCCATCTCCATCTTGGACGAAGCGGTTGCTTTTGCATTACTCTCCGTTCGCTTTTCGGTGCCCGCGTCTTCCTTTTCGTTTGGAACAAAAGGCATACTTAGATATTCCTTAAAAGAAACTGGTTAATAGAAAACTATTTTCCTAATACTTAGAAGCTTTTTTGCTGCCGAGCTTCGCTGCTCCTATCTGGTTCGTAAAATTTGTTTTACGAGTTACTAATAAAAATGTTCCTGCTGCATGCCGGGTCCAGACTTAAGCCGTGGAGCCCCGTCGGTTGGTCACCAGTTGTGGGGTTAGGAATGTACTACCACACTTTTTAGTTCGAACAAATTTATTTATAAACGGAATAACAAAACAAACTTAAATTAAACGTACAAACTACTAACAATTAAATTTATATGGTTGTGGCTTTTATCCACGCGCGAGACAGTCAGAAGTTCGAGAAGCAACGATGCGGCGAAATTTCGCTTAATGACGAAATCGTATTTGACAGACGCCACTAGAGTTTTCTTCTTGGGGTGCGTTTACGCGGCGCACGTCGATTATTGTGCATTTACACGGCGCACGTTGATTGTGGTGCATTTACACGGCGCACGTTGATTATGGTGCATTAAGGTGTCACCACAAAGTCCTCAACGAGATGAATCGATATAAAATCAAGATCATGGGACTGAGCGAGACCAGATGGCCCCATGCGGGGGAACATATCTGCCCAAATGGCGAGTCCTTCTTATATTCTGGGAGAAATGAAACTGAAAGCCGTAGGAGTGGTGTTGGCGTAATACTCACCAAAGAAGCCAGGGCTAGCCTCATTAGCTGGTCACCAGTTTCTGAGAGGATTATTACCGTGCGCCTACGTACCAGGCTAAGAAGTACTACGGTAGTTCAATGCTATGCTCCAACCGAAGACGCAGAAGATGACATCAAAGACGAGTTCTACATGCGACTGAATGAGGTTTTTCGATCTATTCCAAGGGGAGACATCATTGTATTAATGGGTGACTTAAATGCACAAATCGGTCACGACAACACCGGTCTTGAACAAACAATTGGAAAACAAGGCCTAAGCCAAGTTACCAATAACAATGGTGAGCTTTTCGTTGACTTTTGTTCTTCCCATCAACTTATGGTAGGTGGAACTTACTTTTGTCACAAGAAGATACATAAAGAGACCTGGGTATCGCCCGATGGTAGAACGAGAAATCAGATAGATCATGTGGCCGTCAGCCGCAGATGGAGAACCATTCTGGAAGATGTCAGGAGCTTCAGGGGAGCGGACACTGGAAGCGACCACCATTTGGTAGTAGCAACTATTCGCCTTAGAATCGCTGCAATCAGAAACTTTCAACGTGAATCTATAAACCGTAGACGGTTTAACGTTGACCTCTTGCGGGAGAGCGCTAAAAAGCGAGAATTTTCTGGAAACCTGCAGCAAATCTTAAACCAGCAAACCGTTTCTGACGACACAAATATTGAAGACCTGTGGAGTACAACAAAGGGCGCTATATTGACGGCTGCGGAAACGAGCATCGGTTATGTCCAGAGAAACATGCAACATTGGATCTCGGACAGCACCTGGCAAAAAATAGAACGCAGGAGGGCCCTCAAAAATAACATAAACTCTACAAGCGACCCGGATAGACGTCACCAACTTGAACGGGAGTACTCTCAATTACACCGAGAGGTAAAGAGAAGTATCCGGCGTGATAAAAGGCAGCAGATAAACGAGCTCGCAGAAAAAGCGGAAAACGCGGCAAACACAGGCAACAGTAAAGTGCTGTACCAAATTACTAAACAGCTCTCGGGAAAGCACTCTACTAAAAAGCATGCCGTTAAGAGTGCGGATGGAAGGCTGCTGTGCAGCGACGAGGAGCAGCTCCAAAGATGGAGAGATTATTTCTTCGCCGCCCTGAATGGCTCACTCACACAGGAACCTCAGGAAAACAGCAACAATGCACAGCCGATAAGAATCAACACCCGGGCCCCATCCAAGACCGAAATAGTAACCGCAATTCATGCGATGGCCAATGGTAAAGCAGCTGGAAAAGATGGCATCCCGCCAGAATTGTTGAAAGCCGACTCAAGCCTCATAGCAGATGCGCTTCAGCCAATCCTCGAATTAGCATGGAACACCTGTACCTTTCCGGAGGATTGGACGGAAGGTATCATAGTCAAAATACCCAAAAAGGGGGATCTAACAATATGCGACAACTGGAGAGGCATCTGTCTATTATCTACTGTGGGTAAAATCTTGTCCCACACTATACTATCAAGAATAAGAGAGGCAGTAGATCAAACGCTTAGAAGGCAGCAGGCCGGATTCAGGAAGGGCCGTTCATGTATAGATCACATCAACACCTTAAGAATAATAGTGGAACAGTCTACTGAATTCCGATCCCCCCTTTACCTTGCTTTCGTAGATTATGAGAAAGCGTTCGACTCGGTTAATAGGAGCTTTATATGGCAGGCATTACGGCGACGTGGACTGCCGGATAAGATAATAGAATTGATAAAAGCCCTATACAACAATTCCAAATGCAGAGTTCTCCATAACGGAAAATTATCCGACAGCTTTGAGGTGAGTTCAGGAGTACGACAAGGATGCTTACTATCCCCATTACTATTTCTTATAGTAATAAATGACATTCTTGTTGGCGCTCTAGATAGTAGAACAGGCGGCATACAGTGGGGTTTGCTAGATCGCCTTAAGGACCTCGACTACGCAGATGATATCTGTTTGCTGGCCCACAGACATCAGGAGCTAAAAAACATGTTAAACAATTTGGCAACAGAAAGTAGTCTAGCAGGCTTAAGGCTGAATCCGAATAAAACCAAAGAAATGCGGATAAATGCAAACACACTTGAACGAACTGCGCTGAATAACCGTGACGTGGAACTGGTAGATAAATTCTGCTACCTCGGTAGTATTATTACCGAAAATGGTGGTGCAGAAGAAGACGTCAGTTCCAGAATAAATAAAGCACGAAGCGCATATGCATGCTTGTTCCGCATATGGAGATCAACGGAGATCTCAACCAACACCAAATTGCGGCTGTTCAACTCCAACGTTAAGGCAGTTCTTTTATACGGTTGCGAAACATGGAAAGTCACCCAATTCATCACAGGGCGCCTGCAAGCCTTCATAAACAGATGCCTACGTCGTATCCTAAAAATCCGCTGGCAAGATAGAATTTCAAATGAAGAGCTATGGCGCCGTGCCGGCCAAGAAAGGATAGACGACCAAATCAGGCGAAGGAAATGGAATTGGGTTGGCCACACCTTGCGACGCGATAACGAAAATCTAGCCAAACAGGCCCTTGACAGGAACCCGCAAGGATCCCGTCGAGTTGGAAGACCTAGAACAACGTGGAGGAGAACCCTACTAGCAGAGGCCGCAACTACTGGGAGATCCTGGTCAGAGCTAAGAGCTGTCGCGCAAAACAGAGTCCGCTGGAGGGCAACTGTTTCCGCCCTATGTCCCACGAGGGATTAAGGGGTACATAGATAGATAGAACAATGCTATTCATATTGTATAAACAATATAAAAAATTATACAATCGAAATATAAGGCGCTGGTGGGTCCGGGAGGTGAATTTGTCCCGAGATGTTAACGGATACTTTACAACCAGTTTCCTTCATATTAAAAATAATGATCCGGAGGATTTTTTTAAGCATACTAGAATGACGAGGCCGATATATGATCTCTTGCTAACGCTATTTTCGCGTCGCGTCGCGGCAAAAGTTCAAAGTTGGTCAACTTTTCGCGACGAAAGCTTGGCGTTGCGTCGCGTCGCGTTACATTGTACTCACTACATAGGATATCGTATAATTCAATATTTTTTTGACATTATTAACTTCGCGTAGCGTCACGTCGCGTCGCGTCGCGTCCTTATGTACTTCCAGTGTTAGGATAAGGCAGCATTTCCCAAACTTTTTGACCGCGGCTGGTACGAGGTTTTAAAATGTATCGCGACCCACCTTATGAAAACGAAACCATTTTTATTTACAAAACAAATTTTATTTTTTAATAAATTTTATTTCATACACGTAAATTGCAAATGACTATATAAGAAAAATATAAGTAATTAAAAAATTAACAATTATATTTAAATTAAGTAAACTTTGTTTCCACATATGCTGTCCTTAGTGCGAAGTATGATGTTTGTCATCACATAACAATTTCAAATCAAATGATGTTAATTTTATTCTCAAATTAGGTTCGACATCCAATCTGTTTCGATACTTATTTTTTAAGTACACTAAGGGTGAGAACGCAGCTTCACACGTAGAAGTGGTGACAAAAGGCATTACAAATTGTATTGCTTTTTTGCTTAGGCTTGGATACTCCTTTGGACAGCGCAACCAAAAATTAATTAGTGGTACAGTTTAAAACACCTATTTTAGATCGGCGTCGCATGAAATTGCAATTAAATAATCAACTTCTGTTCACTAAGATTAAGCATTTCTTCCTTTTCAATTTCGACAGAAAAAGGATCTTTAATCCACATATTATTTAAAGGAATATCAGGAAAGTAATCTTTAAAACTATTTATTAGTTCCGAAAGATGTTCTAGAATTGAAACTGATAGTATTTCTAGATGTAAATAATTTGCATGGGTTTCAATAAAATGATGTAATGTTTCAAAAGATTTAAAATTTCCTTTTGAAAGTCGTTGTTTCCACATCGTCATTTTTTTAATTATTACAGCGACTTTTTCCGATACTTTGAAAATATTTAAACCAGAGCCTTGCAATTTTAAATTCAATTCATTGAATGTGACAAATATGTCGCACAAAAAAGCTACTTTTATTAACCACAAATAGCATCTTTTTTAGATGGTGGGTGTTCATTTAGAAATAACAAAGCTTCGTCTTTTAGCTCAAACAGACGTTACGTTTCCTTTTGAAAGCCTTCTAGAATTACAATATGCAGGGGCGGCGCTTTCATAGGTGCGGTGCGAATGGTGCACTTGCACCGGGCGCAATTTGTCGGGGGCGCAATTTCAGAAATTCAGATTTAAAAAAAATTTAAAACTTTTAAAAAACATATCGTAAAGAATTCTCACGGGTGCAAGAAATTACACAAATTTACCCAATTTCTGTCCTTGTACTTTCTCATACAAGATAAACGGAAAAATGTCACCTGACCTGATGTAGGAAGTTTCCAGAGATTTTGGCTTGGAGATTCGAGAAATTTGGGAAAAACTCTCCAGTGAGAGAAAAATTTCAATTATTTGGAGCACTTTTTGAAAATTCAATAAAAAGCACCATATTCAATCACCCAAAGGAATCTGTTTCGATGGCTCTGTATTGTGCATTGCTGTTTACTGTGATTGATATAAATTTGAGGGCGCTGTTCCTGCACTTTTAAGTTCTGTTTCAAGCATTGTTAAAAGTGGTAAATGAAAGAAATGAGGAGAAAAATTCGTTTGGCAAGAAATCCTCTTTAATATATCTTTTTTGGTTGTTCCCTTATACCCTGGCTTCACCGTCCTCAGTTCAATCAAGTTCAATTCAATCCGCATAAGTGGCTTCAGCGGCTGAAATGTTCAGTTCATGCTTAAAATTGTTGTTACTTTTTCGCCAGAAGTTAAAAATGCAAAAGCTCACTGAAATGATATTCCATTGCTCCAGTTGATTACTCTCTTTTGAGCGATCTCAAATTTCATGTTCTGTTGGGCAAACTTAGGCTTTATTTTTCCTGAGTTCAATATGTGAAAATGTTTGCTTTCCAAAAATTGAAGTTCAGTACACCAATATGACCGAACTTGCACATTTCGGCCGATGAAGCCGGGATAATACTGCCTCTAACAATTTAATATGTCCAGTTTCATACGAGCCAACCAACAAAAATTTGGCTGCAATCATGAATCTCTTTTTAAAATTCGATGAAGAATCAGATAGTTAAGTTTTTACCAAAGGTTCCAATAACTATACGTTAGAATGCTTTAGCTTGTTGTTGTTGCTTTTAATATTAATTCTCGCTTCCGCCATTTCTTTTCTTTTCTTTTCCAAAAAACAAAAACAACACAGCTGTCAAAAAGTTGATTCAAAAATACCGTGAAGGAATTTAGAGATTCAAAAAATCTGCCCTCTCCATTGTCCTCACGTACTCTCTTCTCTGCAAACGACGTTTTCAGCTAATTTTTGTTGGTTGGATTTTAATCCATATGAAACCTACTATCTACATAATATTTTTTTTATGTTAAACGCATTATTATGGTGCAATCTTATATTTTGCGCAAACTGTGAAAACTATTTCTCCCATTCAGCGGGTGTTTGTGATTTTTCCATTGTCCTTCAGTGCGTTCGAAAATGAACAGCTTATGGGGCGCAATATTTCACAGTGCACCGGGCGCAAAAAAACCAAGCGCCGGCCCTGACAATATGTGTGTATGATCACTCCCCATTTCCTTGCATAATTCGGCAAAAAGTCTACTATTTAATGGACGAGATTTTATGTAGTTTACAAACTAGACACATTCTTCCAAAGCAATGTTTAAATTTAAAGGTAGTTTTACCGCCAACGCTTGTCTATGGATATTACAGTGCACCCATACACAATTAATGGCTAATTCCTGAATTTGTTTAAACAAACCTTTATGACAGCCTGCCATTGCACGTGCTCTGTCGCTACTTAGACCAACACACTTCATCCAATCAATACCGTGACCAGTGACAAAATCATTGGTAAGCTTAAAAATCTCATTTAAGGTCGCTCTTGTCGGTAACCTTTTACAAAACAAAAATTTTCTTGTATGGTGTTTCGTCAATATATGTATGTATTAGATTTGCATTGTCGTCTTGCAAATAGCTGAAGCAAGGAAACAAATTGCTTTTTCTTACTTTAGCAACTAGTTCTTCTTCTAAATGTTTCGCAATATCGTCAATTCTCCGTTTAACTGTATTATTTGATAACGGTATCGCCGAAAATAAGCTTTTTCCCTTTATTCCGCAAAAGTTATTTGCGACAATTTTTAAAGCGGGAAGTTTTCTCCAGCACAATGAGGATACCCAGTCTCAGCTAATAATTTGGAAATTTCAAAGGCTGTCAAAGTGAGGTTTTTATTTGACTGGTGAGGAAAGAGTGCATTTTAAAACGTTTTTATTAGCTCGCTTTCTTGTCTGTCTGTTTGTCCGGTACAAATCTTGCAATCGATTTTTTGATTACTTCCAGTTACTCGATCACCCTGAAATTTTGCACACAGCTTCAGCTCCGATGACAATGCAATATGGTATACTCAATATACCGTCAGATCCATGGCGGAGGACTCTAGAGGACGGATTACTGTTTTCTTCACGGAACAAATTTTGCATTCGATTTTTCAAATACTTCCGGATATCCTATCATGGTGAAATTTTGCACACAGCTTTAGCTGTGATGACAATGCAATATGGTACATACCTTTAGTCCATGGAGGCCCTCTCAGGAGGGCGGATTGAAATATTCTTCACAAACCCTTCGACATGGATATCAAAAGAAATGGTATGATAAGTAGAACACCATAAGCAATATAGTATACTCAATTTATCGTTTGGTCCATGGCGGTCATCTCCAGAGGACGGATTACCATTTTCTTCACAACCCCCTCTATATGGGTATCAAATGAATGGGCATCATAAGACGAATGCAATAAGCCATGCCTTTAGATCCATGGCAGACTCCTCAAGAGGGTGGTTACCATTCTCTTCAGAACCCTTTCGACATGGGTATCAAATGAAAGGGTCTCGACATGGGTATCAAATGAAAGGGAATCATAAGTCGAATGCAATAAGCTATGTCTTTAGATCCATGGCGGCCTCCTCAGGAGGGTGGGTTACCATTCTCTTCAGAGCGTTTTCGATGTGGGTATCAAATGAAAGGGTATGATAATTAGAAAACAATAAGCAATATAGTATACTCAATATTTCGTTTGGTCCATGGCGGCCATCTCAAGAGGACGGATTAACATTTCCTTCACAACCCCCTCGACAAGGGTATCAAAGAAAAGGGCATCAAAAGCAATGCAATAAGCTATGTCTTTAGATCCATGGCGACCTCCTCAAGAGGGCCAGTTACCATTCTCTTCAGCACCCTTTCGACATGGGTATCAAATGAAAGGGTATGATAAGTAAAACACCATAAGCAATACAATTTACTCAGAACATCATTAGGTCCATGGCGGCCTCCTCAGGAGGGTGGGTTACCATTCCCTTCAGAACCCTTTCGACATGGGTATCAAATGAAAGGGTATGATAAGTAGAATACCATAAACAATATAGTATACTCAATATTTCGTTTGGTCCATGGCGGCCATCTCAAGAGGACGTATTAACATTTTCTTCACAACCACATGTTTTTATATGAAGAAAGCAGTTAAATACAATCAAAAGTCAGCTAAGCGCTTTTCAGTAAAAGAGTAGTAGCGAGCACTCACGAGGGAAAATAGTAAAAATGATCAAAAAAGAGATGCGGCTATTATTGAAATAAAAATCATATAAAATTAATTTAGCTTACTTCTTCATTTTAATTTTCAGGAATTTCAAAATTAAAAAGATTGGTATATTATTAGTAGATTTAGGTAACGTTTTTCCACATGTATCCGTCATAATATCATGACCATGTTAAAAAGTGATTGCAAAATGTCGCACACAAGACTAAAAAGCAGATAATAATTATTAGATAAAAAAAACTTTTTAATATAACACGTTTTTATAACGAACTAAAAAGTATAAAATAATGGCACTAGCCCCATACAGATTTAGAACCTCAAATATATTTCTAACACCATGCAGATAGTCCTGAAAATTTGTGATTGTGAATTTGTAATAGCTATGAAAATATATGTAAAATTTTAAACGAAAAAACGTGGGGCGCATGTTATAGATATAGACAATAGTAAGTAGTGTAGAGTAGCTGGGTTGAGAAATCATTCGCATCAATCATAACGCCCCACGTTTTTTCGTTTAAAATTTTACATATATTTTCATAGCTATTACAAATTCACAATCACAAATTTTCAGGACTATCTGTATGGTGTTAGAAATATGTTTGAGGTTCTAAATCTGTATGGGGTTAGTGCCATTATTTTATACTTTTTAGTTCGTTATAAAAACGTGTTATATTAAAAAGTTTTTTTTATCTAATAATTATTTCATTTTCTTTTGAGCAGCAATAAATTCCCTTTTCTTATCAGCAAAAAAGTTAATTGGCTTATCAGAGTACTCAGAATGAAGTGTGTCAAAATGCCGTTTCAACTTTGACGGTTTCATACTTTCATTTGAAAGTTGATCATTGCAAATAACACACAAAGGCAAATTATTTTGACTACCGCCTGCAATAAACCCAAACCGTAAATATTTGTCACAATGCTGCTCAGTTTCAAGTGAATTCGACATTCAAATTTTGGGATTTGTAAATATAGTAGGCTGTGGAGAAAATTATTTCGCGGCCGGTTCACAACTGTGCGAGACTGCGAACGCGAGATTTCGTGTCGACCTACACTCGTTCTAGCTTTTAACTCGTAGTAGTTGACACTTGAGCTGACAGTTTTAGCAAAGAAAGGTAAGCATTTGTAAAGAAAATATGACAATTGAATTTTCTATATTTTTACTTTTTCATATTACTGCAAATTTAATTTAGAATTGTAGAAAATTAAAATGGCTTAGACCAAAGTTAAAAGAACACTTATTTATGCTACCATAGGATTCGTAGCATATAAAAATCTAAAAAGGGGAAAGCTGAAAAGGAATAGAAGTGGGTGGGTTAGACCAGTTTATCAAGATAGAGATAAATTTGGATATTTTGAAACAATATTTCAATTACTGAGGGAAAAACAACCTGACATGTTTTTGAAAGTGACCAGAATGACTGTCGATAAATTTAACGTTCTTTTGACCTTAGTTCGTTCCAAACTCGAAAAGTTTTCACTTCGGAAACCCATTTCGCCTGAATATCGTTTGTTTATAACATTAATGTAAGTATGGCCTAAATATGGTATTATATAAGTTGATATTGTACCTATTGTTTAGGTACTTAGCGCATGGAGGAGCACGCAGAGTTTATTGTTGGAAATTTAGGATAAGTAGTTCAACGTTTGGAAGTATTGTGTATAAAACCTGCGAAGGACTATGGGATGAGTTAAGCAGTATTTATTTGGCTACTCCGAACAATGATGAATGGATTCGTATTGCTAAAGGATTTAGTAACCGATGGTGTCTCCCAAATTGTCTCGGAGCTATAGATGGCAAACATATAAACATTGTTTGCCCACCTAATGGAGGCTCACAGTTTTTCAATTACAAGGGACGGCACAGTATTGTCCTTCTAGCAGTTTGTGACGCAAACTACTGTTTCACAGCGATGGAGGCATTTTAGCTGAAAGTGTTTTTGGAAAGCTTCTCTTACAAAATGAGCTACCAATTCCACAATCGTCCACTTTGGAGAACTCCAATATATCGTGTCCATACTTTTTCGTAGGGGACAATGCTTTTCCGTTACGACGAAATTTGATGCGTCCATTTCCTGGTAATTTAGTCGCATAATTTATGCAATTTTATTCTTTTTTTCATAAGAACTTTATTTTATTGTAGGTCAAAATTTATCACAACCACAAGAAAACTTCGGGAAGCATACAGGGAAGTAAACTTCTTCAAGAAAGGCTTCAAACCCTCCTCCGGCATATGTAGAACAAAAGAAGGCACTATAGTCACAGGCAGCGAAGATGTAAAGAAAATATGGAAGGAATTTTTTAGCGGGCTGCTGAACGCAAATGAAAGCATCAGACATGTACCAGAACCCCGTCTACAACATAACGATGACACCAGAGAAACAAATGTACCCACTCTGGAAGATGTACAAAGTGCCATACGATCATTAAAAAATAATAAATCTCCAGGAATTGATAACATCGCAGCAGAGTTGATCAAACAAGGAGGCGAATCGCTCTACACGAATTACTATGTTTCATATGGAGGAATGAAAAAATGCCTGAAGGTTGGGTGCAAAGCATTCTCTGCCCAATACACAAGAAAGGATATAAATTCAACTGTGTAAACTACAGAGGCACATCGCTTTTAAACACAGTATAGAAAATAATCACCAATATAATTAAGACCAGACTGGAACCTTACGCAGAAGCTGCAATAAGTGAATACCAAGCTGGATTCAGAAGAAATAGGTCAACAATGGATCAACATTTTACAATAAGGCAAATCCTCCGAAAATGCTGGGAATACAACATTGACGTGTATCAACTTTTCATCGACTTTAAACAAGCATACGACAGCATCGACAGGGAGCAAATGTATGCAACAATACTGGACGTAAACATCCCCCTGAAGATAATAAAATTAACAAAAATGACAATGGAAAATACAATATGTGCAGTCAGAATACAAGGAGAATTGACGGAATCCTTCCCAGTCAAGCAAGGCTTAAAGCAGGGCGATGGGCTGGCACCCATACTATTTAATCTCTACCTAGAAGGAGTAATTCGCAAGGTTAACATTGATGCCAACGCAACCCTGCTTAACAAATCCAAACAGTTGGCAGGATATGCCGACGATATAAACTGCCTTGCAAGATCACTGTCATATCTTAGAGAAATATTTACAGAATTAGAAGATGGAGCAAAACATATAGGGCTGCAAATAAACGCAGAGAAGAGTAAGATTCTAATTCAGTCAAGGGCGGAAAGAAGAAGAAGAAACCACAATACCACCTGGGGGGAATATAACTTTGAACGGGTAAACCAATTTAACTACCTGGGGTCCACAGTCAGCGAAGCAACGATGAAACGATAGACGTACAAAGAAGAATAAACGCCGCGAACAGAACATACTTCTCACTACTGCCAGTAATGAAATCCAGACACATCCACAGAAAAACTAAAATAAGAATCTACAAAACCATCATACGTACAGTAGCTACGTATGGATGTGAAGCTTGAAGTATCTCCCAGAAATCCGCAGACAAGCTGGATATATTTCAGAGGAAGGTTCTCCGAAGGATATATGGCCCAATCAATGAAGACAGTGCATGGAGAATACACTACAATCACGAATTGTACCACTTATACAAAGAATGTAAACTTTCGACCCATGCCAAACTACTACGTTTACGTTGGGCTGGTCATGTCCAAAGAATGGATGACTCAAGGATACCAAAAAAGCCCTGTGGTAGTAGATACAGATCAAAAAAATACCAGTTGGCAAACCACGGTTAAGGTGGGAAGATAATATTAAGGCCGATGCAGCAAACTGCTTAATACAAGAAACTGGAGACAAGCTGCGGAGCAGAGAGAAGTCTGGAGGAAGAAGCTGATGGAGGCCAAGGCTCGAATGGGGCTGTAGAGCCATCGAAGAAGAAGAAGACAAGAAAACTTCAATAAAAGGATTTCTTATGCCCGAGTTACTATTGAAAATACTTTCGGCATACTAGCAGCAAGATGGAGAATATTGCGAAACGACATCCACGCACTACCAAACAAAATTGTTGACAAAATTATAAAAGCAACTGTACTACTGCACAACTTTTTAATGCTCAATAAATGTGCATCGTATTGTCCACAAAATTATGTTGACCAGCTTGTGAGTGGAGAACTGGTGCAGGGAGAATGGAGAAATGATAACCCAAATTTGACCGGAATTGGTGCTTCAAGAAGTCACAATGCTACTAGAGAGGCTTACAATGTACGAGAAATATTGTGTAATTATTTATTTGGTTAAAAAATATATTCTTCAAATTCAGTTCATATGTATGTTCTCAACTCAACAATGTATAATTATTATTTATTTGATAAAAAAAAAACAAGAAAAAATAATACAGTTCTTCATATTCAGTGCGTTTTTCATTTATAAAATAGCTTACAGAATTAATATATCAGCATACAGAGGTTGTACCACGTAAGTTGTTTCAATGGATCTCTACATACAAAAATTTTTGCAACGCTTGAATTTTTGCATGAAGAGGTCGATTGAAACAACTTACGTGCTAGCATCTCAGAATATCAAGATGAATTTATTTCATATTATTTTTAGATTTGTCCAATTCTTCTTTCAAATCCTTACTAATATTATAAATGCGAAAGTAACTCTGTCTGTCTGTCTGTCTGTCTGTCTGTCTGTTACGCTTTCACGCCTAAGCCGCTGGACCGATTTTGATGAAATTTGCAACAGACATAGATTAGACTTTGGAGACGGACATAGGCTACTTTTTTTTGGAGAAAAAAGGGTTGAAGGGGGTGAAATGGGGTTCAATAAGTTGTAAGGGGATTTTTTTTCTTTACTTTTTTTTCTATTGTATAAAAAGTAACTGATTGACAGACAACGCACAACCTAAACCGCTAGAGCTAAAGGGCTGAAATTTTGACAGTGCATCCCTATAATGATGTGGACATCCACTAAAAAGCGATTTTTCAAAATTCATCCCCTAAGGGGGTGAAATGGGGTTTACCCAAACCGCTGGAGCTATAGGGCTGAAATTTTGACAGTGCATCCCTTTAATGACGTGGACATCCACTAAAATACGATTTTTCGAAATTCATCCCCTAAGGGGGTGAATTGGGGTTTTTCTAAACCGCTAAAGCTATAGGGCTGAAACTTTGACAGTTCATCCCTTTAATGGCGTGGAAATCCACTATTAAAGCGATTTTTCGAAATTCATCCCCTAAGGGGGGAAATGGGGTTTACCTAAACCGCTGGAGCTATAGGGCTGAAATTTTGACAGTGCCTCCCTATAATGATGTGGACATCCACTAAAAAGCGATTTTTCGAAATTCATCCCCTAAGGGGGTGAAATAGGGTTTACCCAAACCGCTGGAGCTATATGGCGGAAATCTTGACAGTTCATCCCTTTAATGGCGTGGACATCCACTATTAAAGCGATTTTTCGAAATTCATCCCCTAAGGGGGGGAAATGGGGTTTACCTAAACCGCTGGAGCTATTGGGCTGAAATTTTGACAGTGCATCCCTATAATGATGTGGACATCCACTAAAAAGCGATTTTTCGAAATTCATCCCCTAAGTTGGTGAAGTGGGGTTTACCCAAACCGCTGAAGCTATAGGGCGGAAATTTTGACAGTGCATCCCTTTAATGACGTGGACATCCACAAAGAAGCGATTTTTCGAAATTCATCCCCTAAGGGGGTGAAATGGGGTTTACCCACACCGCTGCAGCTATAGGGCTGAAATTTTGACAGTGCATCCCTTTAATGACGTGCAAATTCAGTATTAAAGCGATTTTTCGAAATTCTTCCCCTAAGGGGGGAAATGGGGTTTACCCAAACCGCTAGAGCTATAGGGCTGAAATTTTGACAGTGCATCCCTATAATGATGTGGACATCCACTAAAAAGCGATTTTTCGAAATTCATCCCCTAAGGGGGTGAAATGGGGTTTACCCAAACCGCTGGAGCTATAGGGCGGAAATTTTGACAGTGCATCCCTTTAATGACGTGGACATCCACTAAAATACGATTTTTCGAAATTCATCCCCTAAGGGGGTGAATTGGGGTTTTTCTAACCCGCTAAAGCTATAGGGCTGAAATTTTGACAGTTCATCCCTATAATGGCGTGGAAATCTACTATTAAAGCGATTTTTCGAAATTCATCCCCTAAGGGGGGAAATGGGGTGTACCTAAACCGCTGGAGCTATAGGGCTGAAATTTTGACAGTGCATCCCTTTAATGACGTGGACATCCACTAAGAAGCGATTTTTCGAAATTCATCCCCTAAGGGGGTGAAATGGGGTTTACCCAAACCGCTGGAGCTATAGGGCTGAAATTTTGACAGTGCATCCCTTTAATGACGTGCAAATCCAGTATTAAAGCGATTTTTCGAAATTCTTCCCCTAAGGGGGGAAATGGGGTTTACCCAAACCGCTAGAGCTATAGGGCTGAAATTTTGACAGTGCATCCCTATAATGATGTGGACATCCACTAAAAAGCGATTTTTCGAAATTCATCCCCTAAGGGGGTGAAATGGGGTTTACCCAAACCGCTGGAGCTATGGGGCTGAAATTTTGACAGTGCATCCCTTTAATGACGTGGACATCCACTAAAATACGATTTTTCGAAATTCATACCCTAAGGGGTTGAAATGGGGTTTTTCCAAACCGCTAATGCTATAGGGCTGAAATTTTGACAGTGCATCCCTATAATGGCGTGGACATCCACTATAAAGCGATTTTGCGAAATTCATCCCCTAAGGGGGTGAAATGGGGTTTACCCAAACCGCTGGAGCTATAGGGTTGAAATTTTGACAGGGCATCCCTTTAATGACGTGGACATCCACTAAGAAGCGATTTTTCGAAATTCATCCCCTAAGTGGGTGAAATGGGGTCAACCCAAAACCGCTGGAACTATAGGGCTGAAATTTTGACAGTGCATCCCTATATTGGCGTGGACATCCACTAAAAAGCGATTTTTCGAAATTCATCCCCTAAGGGGTTGAAATGGGGTTTATCCAAACCGCTAAATTTATAATGCTGAAATTTTGACAGTGCATCCCTACAGTGGCATGGACATCCACTATAAAGCGATTTTTCGAAATTCACCCCCTAAGGGGGTGAAATAGGGTTTACCCAAACCCCTGGAGCTATAGGGCTGAAATTTTGACAGTGCATTCCTATAATGACGTGGGCATCCACTTAGGAGCGATTTTTCGAAATTCATCCCCTAAGGGGGTTAAATGGGGTTAACCCAAACCGCTGGAGTTAAACGGTTGAAATTTTGACAGTGCATCTCTATAATGACTTGGACATTCACTAAGAGGTGATTACTCGAAATTCATCCCCTAAGAGGGTGAAATGGGGTTAACCCAAACCTCTGAAGCTGAAGGGCTGAAATTTTGACAGTGCATCCCTATAATCACGTAGAAATGAATGACTCGAAATTTACTTTACTTAATATTCATTTGTGATTGCTTCATAATTTCTTGCACCCACGTAAATAGGCGAACAAACTTAACGAACGTTCGTCATACCCTAAAATGTCACTTCCTTTGATGACATATACATGCCAATCTCTGCTTCAAAACTTGCAGATTTGTTGAGCAGAGGTGATATACGCAGCAATTTGTTTACCATATTTATTAAAAAAATGCACTATAATAAATCCTTTTTAGGGATAATAACAGCTGACTTTTTTGTTTGTTTTTTTTTTAAGGAAAACATTGCACATAATAAACAGTTTTTATTTAAAGGCGTTGCAAGGCACGCGGGTTTTATGCTAGTAACACATAAAATTACATTGCAAAGAAGTCAACTCACATACCGTCAAATTGTATTTTTTGACCATTGAGTAAAGCACTAAAAAAAATTATCAAAGTCATCTTGTTCTTCTTTAAATGCGGCTAATTCATCTAAATCTTCCCATAAGGAAATATTTGAATTGTTCTGGTCCTCCAAGATTTGATTGTAATTGCTGTCGGTCCTGAAAACACAAATAGTTTATTTATACACATAATAGTGACTGCATAATATTCTTAATATAAAACAGTTAAATTACTTTCTTGGTTGAATTGCATCTTTTAAAAATAGCAGATTCTCGAAGAATTTGTATCTTTTTGTTGGTATTGCTTCCTGCCCGGATGATCCCTTTATTTCCTTTACACTTTTTACGAATTGGTCTCTCAAAGACCTTCAGGCTGTTTTGCAATCATTTACTGAAATTATAAATTATTTTATAACCAATTTCAATAGACATATTTTTAATTTTTTATTCTTTACTTACCATTAACCTCCAAAAGTTTTGAAATTTCGATCCAACACTTTTCTTTGTAATCACTTCTTTTATAACCATTGTTTCTTTTATCATAAATCACCGGTTTGCATTTCTCTCCTCGTTGCGAGAAATTTTGAATTTTCCGAAAATTCTTCTCTCGCATTCTCGCGCATGTTTACATTGTAGATTGCCACAGTTGCATGAATATAATGAAAATAATTTGACAGCTCGGACGAGACTCGTAGGAAATCTCGTATCGCAGTCTTGCACTATTGTGAACCGGCTACGCGCTTCGGTGACATGAGCGGCTACAAGCGGCTCTGAGATACGCGGCTGCACGCTACAGGGTTCGTCCACTGCAAACTTTTCATGCTGCTCAGTTTGAAGTGAATTTGAAAAAATAATTTTGTGATTTGAAAATATTAGTAGGCTTTGGAGAAAAGCGGAAGAGCGGCACGCTCGAATACGCCTATAGCCGCCCGCTCAAATTCGCTTGCAGTGGACGATGTCTGTTTGAACTTCTTTATGTTGGATCTGTCGCGCATAGCCGCGTGTAGCCGATTCCATTTATCCATTTTAAAAAATGTCGAAAACTTTTATAAAAAGGATGTTTTTTCGCTGCTAGAGAGCTTTTTGCGCCTTTTCTCAGGATCTGTTGAAAACATCCAAAGAAAAGCCGTTGTAAAACTGCAACTGCTACTTCCCAGTAGGACCGGTAAGCTTACAGAAGTACTGAAATCAGCACTTACTGGTAAGGGGTAGGCCTTACCACTCCCTTTTACAGAAGTGCTTACTTTTACACACGATGTCATAGGGGGTAAGGCCTTTCTTTAGTACTTACCTTAGAGTACTTATAGAACTGCTCATCTGTAAGGGGTATAGTAAGGCAGCAAATGGAACATTGCAAAAAGAGCTATTCATGGGCGCCTGTGGATATGTGATCCGGTGTCGAAATGCTTTTATTTCTTCATCTTTTACAAATGCCTTTTTTTCCAAGCCCGAGAGTGGCTTTACCTAAGCAGTCCCCCAACTAAATTCTCCATTTCTCCAAAGCTGCTTGTCCTCCGTATCGAATGAGAGCCGGGTTATTGAGTATGCTAATGTCGCATTTTATGTCGACGAATATAATTGCCCGTTTTCTTTCTTTCTATAAAATTTATGAAAGCTCCAGGAAAGCTCCCTTGAGTCATCGGGCAGACTCTCACTTGTTTGGGTATAATTCTGGACTACACCTTACCATCTGCCTTCTCTTGTAATGGGGTTTGTAAGGGCTCATCTAGCACCAAGAAAATAAGGGGTACCCCTTACCAGATGAGTACTTATTTCAGTGCTCCATCGGTAAGGCCTTCCTAGAATTCCTACTGGGTTTGTTCTCATTTAGTATTTCATACAAATGCATAATTTTGACACAAAAACTAAAAAAGATAGTAAAAATTGTTGAAGATAATTGAAGACGAATAAATTACACGTAATGGAAACAAACAATATACTTTTATTAATCAAGAATTCAGATACATAAACTTCACGATGTCTACAAGTCGAATATAAAAAGACTTAACTAAGAACTAAGATAATCAAGTAAGACGGAAATGACATCTCGAAACCATTTTGATGTTACTTGTGTTGAGGCCAACTCACAATACCCTAGATGACATGTCGTTGGATACTCAACAATCACCGCCTATCCAAGGCACATGTCGACTAAGCGTTCCGACGAGTCCAAAGGTTTCGTAAGTGGATCCGCAGGATTATCTCTCGTACTGATGTACGATAACTTAACTTCTCCAAATCTCATCATTTCCTGGATGAATTTGCATTTGACGGACAAATATTTTTGTACGTAGTTTGGTCTTTTGGTTTTCAAGAAGTTGAATGGCTGGCGAATTGTCTGTGTACATGTTGATTGGTGTGACGATTTTATGTCCTATTTCGGTGCATAGCCGTTCAATCCAATACGACTCAGTCAATCCCATTGCCACGGCCGATAGTTCTGCTTCGCAGGTGCTAAGTGCGACGGTTCGTTGCTTCTGACTGAGCCATGAGATGATTGCGTCGCCAATTTTAATTACAATACCACTATGTGATCGGCGATTCTCAATGTCGTTGGCGAAGTCAGCATCACAATAACAATTTAGATTGTTGCCCGCTGCTGTGATGCGAAGTTTCTTCGATTTTGTGTTGAGCAAGTATTTCAGCACATGGCACGCAGCATGCCACAGTTCAGCGGTGGGATGATGAAGAAAGCGAGTCAATTGAAATACACTTGAAGCGACGTCAGGTCGTGTGTTGGTGACATACATCAGCGATCCCAATAATTCTGCCAGTGGATATCTTGTGTCGATTGGTTGATTGAGCGTTTCATATAGATGTGTGATTCCGGATGACAGGGGTTTGGACAGTCTCGCAGGCTTTATGTTGAACCTACTAGCGATGGCTTCTATATATTCCGCTTGGTCGATGTGATATCCCTCAGAGGATTCTTTTATGTTTATACCTAGGAATTTAGAGATTTTTCCTAAGTCCTTAATTTCGACGGATCGACGAAGCTGGGCGATTAATGCATCGATGTCTGTTTTACATCTGCCGCAGATGAGCAAGTCATCCACGTAAACAAGGACGATCAGATTGCTCGAAAAATAAACGGATGAATCCACTTCCGCCTGCTGCAACCCGGCAGCAACCAGCAACGCGTTTAATTTGTCGTTCCAGCACTTTGATGCTTGACGTAATCCGTACAGGGACTTGTTAAGTTTCCACACTGTGTTAGGCGCATGGTAGCCCGGTGGAGGTTCGATGTATATTGACTCTTTCAGGTCTGCATATAAGAACGCGGTTTTTACGTCGCAATGGTGGATTGACCATTTTCGTTTGTATGCCACGGATAAAACGAGACGTACCAACGAGTGACTCGCAACTGGTGAGTAAGTGTCACAAAAATCAACTCCTGGGTCTTGGCTGAAGCCTTTCACTACAAATCTGGCTTTGAACCTATCAATCGAACCATTTGTCTTGGTTTTGATTTTGTATAGCCAACGAGATTTTAATATCTTACCGTGAACATCAGTTTCTCCCACCGTATTGAACACATTTAGTTTGCTTAACTGATAAAATTCATCGTTCATCGCCTGTATCCAATCTTCTGAGTGTTCGCTCTCTATTGCCTGATTGTATGTATTTGGAACAGCAACAGTCGTAAAACACATATAATCTTGTAAATGATGAGGCAATCGAACGTTCCTCTTAGGCCGGTTATCATTAATGTCGACGTCTGGTTCAGTGTCATGCGGGGCGACAATTGTCGTTTGACTTGAATTTGACACATCGTTGACTTCTTCATGAAGCGATTGATTGTCGATGTCATCTATGGTGGCTACTATTTTTGTAATTGATTCGTTAAGTGGCTTGGTGTTTTCTTCCTTTGTCGTATCATATAGTGTATGGTTGAACACTCGTACATTTCTTGAATATATCACGTTGCCAGTTTTCGGATCAAGCAGTTTCAACTTATTGGGATGTTGAAATCCGACCACCATCATTTTAACTCCACGAGTTTCAAATTTATTTTGGAATTGGTTTTTCTTGACGTAGGCAACGGCGCCAAATCGATGCAGTTTTCTGTAATTAGACTCTCTGTTTAGCATTAATTTATAAGGGGTTTTACCTTGAATGACGTCTAGAGGCAAAGAATTCTGTAAAATCGTTGCATGTGTCACCGCCAAGTGCCAAAATTTAGATGGCAGGCGAGCTTCATTAATTAAACAGCGAGACATTGTTACCAGTGAACGAATCTTCCTCTCAGCTACTCCATTCGACTGCGGTGTGTGTGGTGTTGTCGTCAAGTGCTCAATGCCATGTTCATCAGTGAACATTTTTATTCTTTCATTAAGGAATTCTCCCCCGTTGTCTGTGAAGAGTGTTTTTAACTTGTGACCCGTTTGACGTTCCGCCCAGCAGACGTAGTACAAGAAAACATTATAAAAATCCGATTTTTGCTTGATGCAGAATGTAGCACAATGACGGCTATAGTCATCTATAATCACCGCCATATATTTATCTTCGTCGACGCTAGATGGAAATGGACCACACAAATCGGCATACACTACTTCAAGAGGTCTTGTCGTTATTGTGGGTTTTTTTTTTGAATTGTGGTTTAGTAATTTTATTCTCGGCACAAATGTCACAATCCTTTATCAACTTGATCTTGAGTTCAGGCAACATCTTTTTTAACACTGCGAGTTTGTTGTTGCCTACATGACCCAGTCTCGAATGCCAGTCGTTGCCACTGTCTTCAATCTTGGTTGTGTTAAGATATGCGATAAAAAGACCGCTTGCCACTTCTACTGTTGGAACTTTCAGTATCAATTTGTTATCTTTGAAGATGGACCATCCATCTCTATCAATTACTTGGTTATATCCTTCTTTGTGTAGCTGGGGGATAGATATCAGGTTATCTCCGTGGGGTACGTAAAATCCATTGAGTGACAGCTTTCCGCACGTGGTGTCTGCCTCGAAAGTCCCACTGTAATGTGCCACGACTGTATTATTTCCAAATACATGGATGACAATTGGTGTTTCAAGCCTAATCAGATTCGTAAATAAGGATTTTTCTTTACAATAATGATGGGATGCAGCGCTATCTAGTATCCATCCTTCTGTCATATTATGTTGTGCCATTAGGGCATTTGCTTCAATTTTGTGCGATGTTTTGTGTCCATGATCACTTTTGTTCCTGTTGGCTGATGTAGACCTATTTTGTTGGTTCTTTAGGCGATAGCATTCGCTTCTATTGTGATTCCTTCTTTTGCAGAATGTGCAATATTTTGTTGTAGTTTTTAACGCCATTTTGTTTGTGGAACTTGTGTTGATTGAAGAGCTTGTTTTTATGGATGCTTCGCGGGAAATCGACGGAAAAACCTTTTCAATTGACAAACATTTATCTGTGGTGGATATTTGTAGTCTCTCGGGGAGATCAAGTTTTGTTTGTGATGACAATTGGTGAAGGACAATTAGGACGAAGCAATGTTCGGGCATTTTTAATTTTTCATCCGCCACATTGTTAATTTTATAGTAGTGGTTTTTTAATGTATTTAAATTTTCGTCGATTTTGCTCAAGTCATTTAATTTTATGTTGAGAATTTGATTGATGACTGTCATTTGGTTGGACACCCCCGATGTTTCGTATCTAGTTAACAATTCATGCCACACATCGTAGGCGTTGGTGTATTCTGAAATGGTGCTGGCTATTTGGTTGCTTATTGATTCTATTATCAACCCGTATGCATTTTCTTGCATTTCATCGCCGTCGGCTAATTTTTGAACAATTGCCTTCTTACACTTATTTTTAATGAGTACGGCGAGCATTTGTACTTTCCAACCAGGGAAGTTATCGTTTCCAGTCAATTGCTCTAAACTTGATTTTCTTCCCGCCATTTTGTTTGGTTCTTGCTTGTTCAATTTTTAATTTTCCTAACTATGTAATTTTTCGATCAGCAGAGCTTCGTGCTGATAACGTGTTGAAGATAATTGAAGACGAATAAATTACACGTAATGGAAACAAACAATATACTTTTATTAATCAAGAATTCAGATACATAAACTTCACGATGTCTACAAGTCGAATATAAAAAGACTTAACTAAGAACTAAGATAATCAAGTAAGACGGAAATGACATCTCGAAACCATTTTGATGTTACTTGTGTTGAGGCCAACTCACAATACCCTAGATGACATGTCGTTGGATACTCAACAAAAATAAAACCCTGAATACCTCGCTTACACCCTCTACACCCCCGCCGAACATCATTACATTCTTCTTGAAAAAACCCCTTTAGGCCGCCCGTACTCGAAAATACAATACATAAAAATATTCTCTCTCTAAATCATCATTGAAGAGAATCACAAAAAATATAATGGAAGCTACAAAGTTATCTGCTTATATTCGATAGACACCGCCTGCCTCCACTAGAAAAGCAATAGATAAAGAGAAACTTCACTCTTTTTTCTTGACTCAACATACAACAAACGGAAATTCATATTTTAACAAGAGCCAAAAACAAAATTTCGAAACGAATTTTTAAGATTAAATTTAATGCCAGAAAAACCAGAAAACGAAACCAAGAAATAAAAGAGAATACGGTGGATACAAAAAATTCGACTTCTCATAACCCACTGTTCGGCTCCGAAGAAACTGCGTTTAGATCTATAATCGCAAACCTCTGCGTGAGTGTGAGTTCAATTAAATTGAATGTGTTGGAGTTTTCACGTTGATTTTCTGTAACAAAGAAGCTGGAGATATTATAGCTTCGCCATATTGTGTAAGGCGCTGGCCATGATAAGAGCGGTGAGAGGCACTAGGCACTTTAGTATTTTCCACTCTGCCGCTCACCGCTCGTATCTTGGCCAGGGCCTTACTCTTTGTATACAATAGTTTGATAAACTTCAATTGTACATTTATATAAGGTAATTTGAACATTGCATGCTTAGTGTTTCCAGGGTTTAAGCACAATGCGTGTGTATATATATTTGTAGGTTAGAAGAGAGAGATAAAGGTGTTCAAGAAGTGATTTGACATAACTAAACAATTGTACTAGATTCAGATATAATAATCCACCACAATAACAAATCCATGCTGTTGTGTCCAGTCTACTTCAATACAATTTCTCTGTAATGAAACTCATTTTGACATTTCAAGCCGGTCTGTAGCATTCCGTTGTGTCCAGTTTAATTGAGATATAAGTCCTTATCCTTCAGTCAGTCTGAGTAATGGGTGGTAGGGGTGGTGGTGTTGAGCAAAAATTGTCTTGTTCTTGCAATCTTGTATTGTTCTTGTACATTTAGCAAAACCAACAACAATAATTAGTTATGCTGGCAAGAACAAGAACAAGATTAGCTATGCAAGAACAAGCCTCAGAGCAAGACTTTAGCAAAATTTTTGCAAAATGTTCACCTAACTGCATTCTTTTAAAAACAAAAAATATAAAACTGATTATAATGTTCAAGTAATTATGATATAAATACATGTGGGTATATTTACTTTTTAGTATGATATAATTGTAAAAGCCTTTGTACATAAGTACATAATGGCTTCGCATGCATTGTGTGTAAACTAGTGAGTCGCAAAAATGGTCTTGTTCTTGTAGTCTTGTCTTGTTCTTGCAGATTTAGCAAGAACAAGACTTAGTTATGCTGGAACATGCTGGCCGGTGGAGCGCTCAGATATTTGCAACCTAGATCTATCGTTTTGTCGTATTTTAATTTTGTTTTCCACGAGACACGGCATGACCTACACACATTCGCATTGCTTGATGCGAATGTTTAATGCCGGATCCACACGTTTGTTAAGGCTTGGCAAGCGTTCGCAAATTCAAACGTGTGGATAAGGCGTTTTGCTTGCCTTGTGTAAGCTTCTCAACGCTTGTGGCCGATCCATTCGAGTTCGGTTTTTTCACACAAATCAAAGGAAATTTGCGGCAAGCGTTTGCGACGCATCCACACGTTTGTTTTAAGTTTAGTTTCGTTTGCGCGAACACTTGCCAAGCGTGTGGTTGCGGCATAATAAAATGAATCATTCGCATAAGCGTCCCTAGTTTGAACTAAGACGAAAAATAATAGAAAAAACGCGAAATTAGCTTTAATTAGCCACTAGTTTAGACCAAGACAAGACAGGAAAAAGACAAGACTGCAAGATCAAGATAGCAAGACGTGCTCATCACTAAGGTTAAAAGTCTTGCAGTGATGGGCAAAAAGTCTTGTCCTGCACATTTAGCAAGACCGAAACAAGGCTGCAAGACGTTTTGGAAGACTTTCTGCAATGCAAGATTTTTTGCTCATCACTACAAAACTTTCGGCACCTTGTGATGACCACAATGTCTTGATATCTTGATCTTGCCGTCTTGTCTTGACCTGGCTTGTCTTCTTCGGTCTGGCTAAACTTGCAAGACTAGGAAAAATTGCAAGACCCTTGCTCATCACTATTAGCCACAGTTAATGTTGGGTTTTTAAATAAGCTTGAGCTTGAGAATTTTATAAACAGAGGCTCCAATGAAAAATGTTGCTAATAGTCCCTTTAAGACCTATATATACTCCTCTGAAGAGACTAATTTTGCTCCCCTCAGAAATGACAAAACGCCAGCACTGGGAATAAAACGCGTAATTAAATATCATTACTAATATCATTGCCTTCGTAACGGTTTAGCCGCTACGTTTTGAAGTTTTTTAGAGTTTTGCATATCACCCTGTATTTTTGTAACCCTATGACCTATTTTCATGAATAATGGCAGTGCACGCAGAATACTCCCACCTATCTAAAACTGTAAAAGTGAAGATTCTACCCTACCATACTTCCAAGTAAAAATTCTTTCCCACTTTACGCACGCATTTCTAAAATTTCAACTTCAACTACCTTTTTCTCCAAAAAAAATACGTAGTTAACTTAACCTACACTTTTTTCTCCAAAATTACAAAGCTTGAGGTATTTCATATGATGAATTTTTGGACAATTTTTATTCTATGGCATTTACTTTTGCAGTTATAATGCTAAAATTGGGTCCATTTCGTACTTTTTTAGTAAGCAGACCATTAACCATTTCAGGGAAAATGCGTATATACCCAACATCCGGTAATCTAGGTTGGTAGGCAGTATGCGTATTATCCATAGCCAAATGCAGAGTGGAATAGAAAATCAGCTTAAATCACAAATAAATAATCATTATAATTATTTCTGTTTTCAGAGACTATCTCACAAAGTCAAGGAAGTTTTTTCAACAAAATAATTTTCCTCAAAAATAAACACAAACAAATCCACTCTAAATTTTGCAATCACAGAAAATCGCATTGATTATTTTTATGGCCATGATGCCAATTCAAGCAAACAGATAACTGCCCCCAAAATGCCAGCTGCACTATAGAGAAACTCAAAGCAAACAGTCGTCGATGGAATCTCATATGCAAGACCATTCGCCGCAATCTATCTTAACGCCAAACCCTACTACTTTCACAATTAGCACAACAAAATCACTCGGATCTTAGAAGCTAGGTACATGTCGAAGGTGGAAAAATAGCTCGTGAATTTATCCGTTCATTAAGGAAAATTTAAATGCAAATGCGCCCCATGAAAGAGAATGGTCTACGTGAACGCTGTACACTTCAAATGCATCACAGGAGCTTTTCATAGATGACGCATTCTGTCAACATGAGCAAACCGAAGCTTTCAATACCGGTGCAGGCCAATTCTAGCAATGAAAAATTCACGCCTAGATAAACTAGGCCAATGTTAGCCAACAAAATAGAGTACGACATAGATTTATCGCGCCTAGATGTCAGCTGCATTTTCTTGTTGCAACGCATTCGAGCAATGCATAACTGTCCCACCCTTGAAGCTATCCAGCTTTAATTCACTTTTTATCGCAATTAAAGCGGCGTTATTCTTCTCCATAAATAGAATTTCAGATGAAGAAAACAGCGCCTCGCTTTGCTACTTCCATCCGCTGACCCGTGGGGGATTCAATTTCTTTACTCCTGGTCGCTGCTGAGTGAAGTGCATCTATGTCAAGGTCAAGCGCGTTGATCGATTTCAAATAAAAGCTTTGACACTGGGTCGATTCTAGTCCTGACCTTGACGGCGCATTACCATATGGCTGTATTCGCCACCGCATGACTTCTGGTCTACATGCAACACGACTGATGGCCTCAAGCTTCGGCAATAGTTACACTATCTATTAGCTATGAACACCGGCCACTTGAAATGGAGCCAAGTGCAAAATGCGCATAGTTTTACATGTTCAAGGCTGTTCTAGAGTTAGAGAAGCTTCTACACTGTTAGAAATGTAGGGTGATTGTGCATTTAAGCTCATTCAGTTTGAGTGGAATTTTACTCATTTGAAGCACATTTTGTTCGCCGGAATGGATTTTTATATTACGTATTCACATGCTTCCAACAATCACGAGCACTTTTTTCAGCAATCGCAATGGGAATAATTCTTAGTCCATAAATTGATAATAATAATTGATAGCGGAAAATATAAATATTTCTGATTCGGATTCTTGCATTTTTTAGTCTCATCTGGGAAATGGTAGATTGAATTGTACGATTCATTTAGAAGTACATTTCCCAAAAATTAAAAAAAGTAAAAACATTCAATTTTTGGCTTCCAATTCCTATATTGTATCAGTCTTATCCATGTGGACATGAAAATATTAAACTTTTTTGTTTTCAGTGCATCGAAATTGTTTTGGTTTGACATAACAAGTGACAGCTATTTTTGGTTTATCGGTAATCTACAGATTGGCCCCAACAACCCCGGTCTTGAACACACAAATGGAAATCAATAACATGACCACAGAAGCAGCACTGAATGCTGCCGCTGCATATTCATTCCTAATCCTAATTTTGCTGCCCATCGAGGCAGCTTTTTTGACATTTCAATTTTTTATTTAAGACAAAAAGGCGTTTGCTGCCTGCTGCTGCTACAACGAATCTGATACAAGAAGCAGCATGCTGCCTCTTCCGCTGCTGCTGTCGCTGCTCAAAAATTTGATCTGATACGGCCTTTACTTTTGTCAGCAGAAAATACACAAGGAGACCTTGACGCGCGATGGTAGAACGAGAAATCAGATAGATTACGTGGCCATCAGCCGCAGATGGAGAATTCTTGTGGAGGATGTCGGAAGCTTTAGGGAAACATACATTTGCAGTGACCACCATTTAGTAGAAGCAACTGTTTGCTTCAAGACAACGCGGTGCCCGGCGCGGTGCGGTGAGACTACAACACCAGAAAATACCAACAACACACAGCCAATAAGAATCACTACCCATATTCCTCATAACACAAAAATAGTAACCAAATGACCAATGCTAAGGCAGCAGGAAAAGATGGCATCGCTCCAAAATTATTGAAAGCCTCATGCAGATGCGCTACCTCCAATCCTGTGTCTTTCCGGAGGACGAATTAAAATGATTGGTGTACAATTATCCCCTGCCATTTGTCCCCCGGATATTTGTCCCCTACCATTTTTCCCCCATATTTTCTTTCCCTCATTATAAAATTCCCCCAATTCCCCTATATACAATTCAAATGAAAAGTCAACTATTGTTTTATCTAGTTTATTCACACGTGGTAGCCAACATTTGTGAGGTATTCTATGATTTTGTCTTCTTCTTTATAATCTTCATATTTAGATACCACTGACTCGTAGACGTTCCACAATTCCAAAGAGTAGCACCGGTTCACACAACTAAAATATAGCATCAACCAATGACGTCATTTTCACTTCCCAGTATACTGGTTTATATTTCGGAACACAGCCTTAATGATAAGGTTTTTGAAATTGGGGGATATAATAATTGGGGGACAAAAATCCGGGGGACAAATAGTCCTCCTACCAATTAAAATACCTTAACATGTGACAATTGGAGAACCATCTGTGTATTATCTACTGTGGGCAAAATCTTGTCCCACATATTATTATCAAGGATAAGAGAGGCGGTAAACCGAAACCTTAGGAGGCAGCAGGCTGGATTCAGAAAGGGTTGCTCCTGCTTAGACCATATTAACACCTTGGGAATTATAATGGCGCAGTCCACTTAATTACGATACCCCCTTTACCTTGCTTTCATAGACTATGAGAAGCGTTCGATCCAAGTAAGAGGAGCTTTATATGGTTCAACAGTAGAAGATCCAGAATAAATAAAACACGAAGCGCATATGCATCCCTGTTTCGCATATCAACGGAGATCTCAATTATATCTACCAAATTGCGATTGTTCAGCTCCAACGAAATAATATAAATAAAATTCAGTTAACACAAGAAGGTAAGACACCATTGGAAATGCACAAACTTAGCTTATTGGGTGTAGTAAATGCATAATTATAACAAAAAATTAAGGGCAACTAAATTCGTTTTGTTTTTATCGTTTTATATCATAAAATTCATTTTGAAAGTGACCTAAGTCAATTTCAAGTTATTTCACTTTCATACAATGTATAGTGAAAATTTTAAAAACAACTTTCATTCATCCAAACTGCTGCTGCAATAGACGATAGTCTTACTAGTATTCACAAATATATATCCGAGATTTGAGTGCTTGTTAAGAGATTCTACAATGACGAGAGCTAGGCGCGTTTTAACTGAAAAACTTAATTAACTGAAATGGATCGGCCATTAGCATATAATGTTCGAAAGAATCAAATACAAAACTACGAATTTCAATGGGTCTAAATGAAACAAATCATTTCAAGGATTTTTGTACTCTCGATAGATCGGTCAAAATAGTTTATAGTAAGCTTTGAGGAATCTTTTTTAATCGCCGAAAAAAGCTTGAAGCTGCTGCAATTGTGTGCAAACATGAGTCTAATAAAAAGACACAAGCATGCCCGTAAAAAATGTATTGTACTCAAAAGTACAAAACTTAACAATTCCTAAACCTGATTGATACAAAAAACAGTTTTCCTTTGCTGAGAATTAGTTTCTTCATTCTCCGCTAAATGCATATTAATCATCAATTTCGTATTATCGGAGAACAACGACAAGATTCTCGCTGATAAATGCAATAATCAGCTGCACAATTTTATCATTTAGAATTTCCTTCCCACAATCATAAAACCACTCGAAAATGAACTCAAACAGTATAAAAGCTTTGTTTTAAATTTAACAGTGTAGAGTGCGATTCATATGGGTGCATTTCACGAGTTGCAGAATATTTTGATGATACCCAACTGTTTGCTGCATTAATTGTAGTCTAACGTGTCGCCGCGTATTTCCGTCGCCTTTAGCCGGAAAATGAAAGTGATGTAAGTGCATTTAAGTTGTGCATTAATGGCCATGTTCAGTAATTTTTCTATTGCTGAATAAAACCCAACGACCAATTAGACAGAAATTATGAAATTCGCACGAAGGAAATATTCCATCAAGTGATGTGATGAGTGATTCGAAATCGATCGCGAACAAAAATCAATTCGACGAGGATTTAGACAGTTTGGCTAAAATTTTACTTGTAGACGCTCGACTAATTGCCGTGAAAAATATACAGTGCTCCGCTGGAAGTAGTTCAGGTGATAATTACATGTCTGTGGTGAAGCGTGTTGTTGTAACGGGGGTTGATAGTGAAAATAAAGGTGAATAAATTAAATATTTTGAATTTATGATTTCTTTAAAAACGAGAAAATTCAAATATTTTCTTCGTGTATTTATTTGATTAATTTTTCTATAGTGACTCAATTTTCTTCGTATTGTCATTCAAGAATTATCGGAAATATCGACACTATTTAAAAAATAAATCAATCAGAATAGGAAACAGTTATACTGGCTATTATTCTGTTCCAAATGTAGTTCTTTAACTTTTGTTAAATGAACTAAGTAGAAATATTTCAACTATATCACATACCTTTATGATGTGAAAAGTGTGATTTTCTTTGACACTATTTTTATTAGAATCACTTAAAACACTTGTTTATTGTAAGCCAGGAGTCTTTACTGACCAAGTACCTACTTTAAGAACATTTTTCAATTTTTACTTTGTATTGTAGTAGTTCTATAAAAGTCAAGGTTAAGTTCTGCAAGCTTTTATCAACTTCATCGCAAAAATTTTCATTTAAAAAAGTGGAAATTAAAATAACCTTTATTTTGAGTTATTGTTTATTTTAATATAATTTAAAACCAATGTTTAATGCATTTCCACTGACTTTTTAATCAGTCATCTTCAACAACACGGTACATATGTTGTCGAGTGTTTCTGCGTATGCACAAACTTTCCTGCTGTCTGTTAATTTTGTAGTAGGCGAACATTACATTCATCATCATTGGTGCTACAGCCTTCTGTGAGCCTTGACATCCTAAAGAATTTTCTTCCAACGTTTTCGCTCCTGCGTCTCTCTCTTCCAGTTGGTAGTCCCACTTTACGGCACCCATTTCGATGTTACATCTCTTACTAGGTCTTCCTTTTGACCTTTTTCCCTCTGGCGTTTGGAGGAACAGGATTTTTGAGGGTGCTTCTTCAAGCCAGAGTCGAAGGAACATATACATATGCCCAAATTGTGAGTCCTTCTTATATTCTGGGAAAACGAAACTGAAAGCCGTATGAGTGGCTTTGGCGTAATACTCACCAAGCCAGGTCCAGCCTCATTAGCTGGTCACCAGGTTCTGAGAGGGTTATAACCGTGCGCCTTCTTACCAGGCTAAGAAGTACTACGCTAGTAAAATGCTACGCTCCAACTGAAGACGCAGACGAAGGCATCAAGGACGAGTTCTATATGCGTCTAAATGAGGGGTTTCCCTATATTCCAAGTGGAGACACCATGGGTGACTTAAACGCACAGATCGGCCCAATAACACCGGCCTTGTAGAACGAGAAACCAGATAGATCACGTGGCCGTCAGCGTAGATGTAGAACGATTATAGACGATGTCAGGAGCTTGCGTAGAGCAGGCACTAGAAGTGACCACCATTCGGTAATAGTAACTATTCGCCTAAAAAGCGTCATAATCAGAAACCTTCAACGCGATGGCATAAACCGTTAATGCGAAAAACACGGAAAACACAGGCAACAGCAAAGGGCTGTACCAAGAGTACGACGTCCTTGTCAGCGCTCTAGATAGTAGACCAAGCGGCATACAATGGGGATTCCTAGACCCCCTTAAGGATCTGGACTACGCGATTGATATCTATTTGCTGGCCCACAGACATCAGGACCTTAAAAACCTGTTAAACAATTTGGCAACTGAAAGTAGTCCAGCAAGCTTAAGGCTAACTCCGAATAAAACCAAAGAAATGCGGATAAATGCAAACGAACAGCGCTGAATAACCGCGACGTGGAACTGGTAGATTAATTCTGCTACCTCGGTAGTATTATTTCTATATTTCTATTTTAAAACAGAAAAATCGACAAAATCTTAAATATATGAATATATTTTAATTTATAAAAGTCAGTGACGTATATACATTAGAGATGCGCCGAATATGGGTTCACGATCGACCGAATACGAATATTCGACAGAATATTCGGTCAAAAATGTACCGAACCGAACCAGCGAGCAATAATAATAAGAGTGATTTGCTAGAACATGGTACAATAATACAAGGTAGGCTCGTAAGGAAAAGCTCTATTTCCATCTTGAAAAGCTTCTACCATTTTTATATGACAAAAGATCTGAGTGACGTCACGAGAGAGCTTTTTTCCTTTGTGAACTAAGATCTGAGTGACGTCACGGGGCTCTTATTAGCTTACCTTGTAATTATTGTACCATGAGCTAGAACAAATTTTTAAAAAAGTTTCATTGCCCTTGAAATCAGAAATATTTTTACAGTTCTCAATTTAATGTCATCAAAAACGGGTTTTAAGTAATTATTTACACTTTTGTTTGTAAAATATTCGTCTTTGTGCTCAGTAAATTATTAATTTGTGTTTAATTTTAAATTATAAAAAGTTTTTGCTTTAGGAGCCGGCCGCGACGCGCCCGACAGAGGCCGGCTCTGGGCAATTGTGACTGATACCCTTGATACACGGGCTTCATCGAATGATCATTCTTCCAGTCTCATTGGCCTTGAATGAACATTCAAATTCGAAGTGACACACGGTACTTCATTTTCAATTCATTCATTCTACTTACTTTATTTTTGATATTTTTCCCTCACAACAACAAACTTAAACTTTAATGAACAGACAGTTGACAGGTTGACAGTTCGATTTTTAAAATTTTATGAGAGAATGGAAATTTCATGGAAACTTGATGGAAATCTCCCCACTTCCTGCTTCATTTCTCATTAAATGAAGTAGATTTCACTTCATTCTTTCGAATGATGAATGAAGCTGCGAATGCTCATTCAAACTTAATTTAAGGTGACACACGGGCCGCGAATGAACATTCTTGAAAGAATGATCATCCGATGAAGCCCGTGTATCAAGGGTATTATAAAAGTAATATAAAAGTGATTTAAAAGTGTGATTTATAAAAGTGATACTATTTTTGCTCGCTGGTGATATAAAGTCAATATATTGTGATTATAAAAGTGATATGTTAGATTTGCCAAACAAGATGTCAAGAACTTTAGCGGATCTGAATTCGAAAGTTTGGTACGTGCAGCTCAATCTACAGCATATACTAATTAATTAAGGTAGCAAGTAAGATAGAAGTTTGACCAGAAGCCATGAAGAAATAATAAGTAAAAATCGCACGGTTCCCGCTTTGTTTACTGACTATACAAGTGTAATCAAGTAACTCAAATGCTGTACCAACACGAAATTTTAACGCATACATTCTCACAATTTATACCGACTACACTGTTCCAATTTTACTTCCATTTGAATGTAAACATTCCAATAGGGGAAACAAGGAACATCTTCGGTTTCTTTCATACTCTTGTGCTTTTTGCATCAAAAATATCTTCATATCGCGCGTTTGTTATTTTTTTTTAGAATTTTTACTTAATGTTATTGTTTATCTCTTCTTTCATATCTTTAACTCTTTTACTTGTCCTTGAGCTCTACCTAATCACTCTTGTTATTATTGCTCACTGGCCGAACATTCGGCTAAATTATTCGGTTCATTTCCGCGCAGTAAACAGGTTCATATAGGTCGGCGAAGCGCTCTGGGAGTAGCAGCGTTAGCCCACCCTCCAGCACTTCGTGCTAGCTCGACTCGCTAACTCAATGCACCACTCTATAAATAAAGCAAGTAACCTTTATCCACAAGCAAGCGCAACCGATTTTTGATCAATCGGTGTTCTGTGCTCACGAAGATTTTGTTTAATATACTTTGACACGTACAAATGCAACCACGCAACTGAAACTGGTTCATGCGTTGCATTCGGTGACAGACAATATAGAGTGTGTGTATTCCGTGAAAGTAATGCATGGAACGCAACGCCGTCGGTCTACATTCAACTTTTTCTGTATTACCGCATTCGACATAACACACACAATCATAAATTCGTTACTTAGATTTTTAGGTTATGTTTAAAAGCCGGGAAGGAATGCAACTACGCAATTAGGAGTTGGTGGAAACTCGCTGCATATCATGAAACCGCTAATGCAACGCAGTTATGCTTGTCTGTCACCAACTTGATATTGCTTCCGTCCGCAATACAGTCGAACGAAAGCAGTTGCAAACTAGTTTCAAATCGGACTCTTTTCTGTCAACTCGTGTGTGGATTCTCAATTTTTATAATTTTTTATTTTGCGAATGCACAAAGATGTGTTTGTTTCATTTACAAATACTACCAACGTACGGTTCCAGAATGAAGCCTCTTTAACATGTCTAACTCTTAAAATAATACTATTATTTATTTTTGAAGTGTTAACTTCTTTAGGCACGTTTGGCATTTTTTCGCTGGGGGTAAAACAAAGAATTCGCGACACGCGCACTTTGTTGAACACCCATTTCTGAACACTTGCTGCAATGATGGTGACACGCGCACTTTGTTGCACACCCGTTTCTGGCTGCTTGTGCCTATGCAGCTTTCTAGAGCATGGAAACTTTTGGTTGAAAATATGACATGAATTTTGAGAGCGGCGTCTGTATTGCGAAAATATGAAACGAATGCTGAGAGCAGCTTCTGCATTGCAACATTCAAACCCAATCCCTCTCACCAAGCGCGGGCTATTTTGCCTCGCACACATAGAATTATACGCTGCTGTTTGTAAGTGGAGCTCAACCAAAAGTTTCCATGCTCTAGACAGCTGCATAGGCACAAGTAGCCAGAAAGAGGTGCGCAGCAAAGTGCGCGTGTCACCATCGCTGCTGTCTGTTGCTGGACCTCAACTAACAGTTGCCATGCTCTAGCCAGCTAAATGGCTGCAATATTTAAATATTTTGCTTGGATCGCTTTCGGCGACATGGAATACTTTTCGGCGTTTCGCCTAATCGACTGGGCGTCTGTATTTTACTTACGCATCTGGGGTAGTATCCCAGTAGGGAAAATCTCAAGTATTTACTGTGGGAAGTCGATTTGGAAGTACTTCTTTATTTAGTGTTTTCTGTAATGACTTATAAGTAATGCAGAGGAGAATGGGTTTGGTGACCAAGCGCTTGATTTCGCGAAAAAAGCGTGTTGATAAACTTCGTAGCTGGTCGTTTTCTTTGTTAATCATCTCAGTTATCTCAGCCATTAAGTTTTTTATCTTTAATGTACAAACATTTGAATTTATGTTTATGATATTGTTACGTTTTTACGGCTTAACGGATTCGTAGGATTAATTAAGGAATACACTTTTTAATTATCCACACAAGAATTTATTTATTACAAACCGAAACACAACTTAATTACAAACACAATTCTTACAGTTCACTATAATCACTTTAAATTAATAACTCTCACTATTAAACTCTATCTATCGCTTTATAGTTCACTTTTAAATCACCACTTTTCACTGTTTTCACTATAGAACACTTTTATCGCCTTTCAAATCAAAACTGACTCGATAGCGGCTGCCAGGCGCTTTTATATAGGCAGCTCCACCTTTGTCTACTTTCTGGAAACTTCGTTTTCTGGTTCCTTGTGGTATGTTCTTTTATTTCCTTAAGTTTCGACCAGCTTGAAGTTGTCTTCGCTTATCGCTCGTTAGTTTAGTACATAAATTCTTAGTTCAGACAACAACCGAAAATCGTTGATTCATCCTCTCGACAAACAGATGGCGCATAATCATCACAATATAAATATAAATCGCTTAATTTTACTTCAAGCTACCCCACCTCTTCACGCCTACCCCAACTAAATTACTGTTACGTTTTTACGGCTTAACGGATTCGTAGGATTAATTAAGGAATACACTTCTTAATTATCCAAACAAAACTGATTTATTACAAACCAAACACAATTTAAGAATAAACACAACTCTTAGAGTTCACTATAATCACTAGCAATTTTAATATTTCGCACTATTCAATTCTAATTATCGCTTTTTATTTCACTATAAATCACCACTTTTCACTTTGGAACACTTGTATCGCCTTTATAATCAAAACTGACTCGATAGCGGCTGCCAGGCGCTTTTATATAGGCAGCTCCACCTTTGTCTACTTTCTGGAACCTTCGTTTTCTGGTTCCTTGTGGTATGTTCTATGTTTCTTTAAGTTTCGACCAGCTTGAAGTTGTCTTCGCTTATCGCTCGTTAGTTTAGTACATAAATTCTTAGTTCAGACAACAACCAGAGACGTACGGCAATCGTTGATTCAGCTTTTTAACCAACAGATGGCGCATAAATCATCACATTACATTACAAAAATTTACAGTATAATAACTTTGTATTATGAGTTTAATAATAAATGTAGTACAAGTACTTCCAAAACACATTCTATGGAAGGAAAAAAGAAGTACTTCCCAGCCTAGGCCATCGCCGTGTTAATGTAATGCCTTTTTTGTACTGGGTGGAAGTACTGAACTGCTTCTGTAGAAGTAGTTTTTCCAGTACTTCCACTCCCTACTGGTATGTTATATTATTTTCTATGTATTATATATTATCTATTACGTACTATATACAATGTACTGCATATTATGTACTATGTTCTGAAAAAATTCAAATTGAATCCAGTAGATTCCCATACAAATTTAAATCACACGAGCCAATTTTTCCAACCAACTCTACGTCAAAACGCTTTAGCTTATTGTTGTTGTTTTGTCTTTTCTCTTTCTTTTCTTTTTCCCAAAGGAATAAAAAACAACAACTACCACACAGCTGTCAAAAAGTCGTATCGAAAATCGTGTGAGAAAGTTAAATGGAAAAATCTTCCCTCCCCATCGTCCTCTCTCACCCTCTTCTCCACAAATGACGTTTTCATACGATTTCTGTTGGTTGGCCGTCGGCTCGTGTGAAACAGCCCAAAAAAACATCACTTGTCAAAATCCGACAACCTTTCAAAATTTCGTTACCCTTTACAAACAGTGCGAATTTTTCAAACCTTGGATTAACACTTTTTGACGGGGAATTGTTTTCTACGCGTGATACAGTTTCAGGAAATTGCGGTTTATCCCGGGATTTCCAGTAATTACACAAAATTTGTTCTTTTTGGTCAAGTCTGACTAGTACCTAACAGTTACAGTTTTGCTAATATCTCCGGAAAGCTTTGGAATTTCCAAATGAAGTCATTGGGGTGGCATACACGGATCATAACGTCAAGACTAAAAAACTGGTTTCTTGGACAGAGGGGCAAAAGGAAGAGAGAAAGTTGTTGCAACTTTTTGAACAGAAATTTTTGGCGTGAAAACTAACACATGCACAAATATTTCTTCTTATCTTCTTCTTCTTTGGGTCTGATATAGACATATCTCTTTGTTATTCGCGTTCGGGTTGTGCACATATAGATATTCCGTGTAGGGATAATAAAGTAACTCTCGGTAAAATAAATACCCATGTACGCCGAGAGTATCATAAAAAACCGGTTTTTTGGTGTTGATATTACGATCCGTGTATGCCAGCCCATTCGCTTCTCAGTTTGTCAACGACGCTTCAGCACGCTCAATACGAATTTGAACACCCGCTTTAGTGCAGAACGAAATACGGAGGACATGTTTGTTTGCTAAGGTTCAGGAAAAACAATCCTCTAGAAAAATCTTGTGGATATACGACTACATATTATAATTATTTGAACTAGCTTCTCTCGGGATTGCTTTGTCATCAGTTCTGATACTAGCCAATTTTCCACTAGTGCTAAACGTATAACTATTTTGTCAGAAGTCAGTTTAATCCATCTTCGTTCATCATACTGGGAAGTTAATCGTGTGGACCGAAGCCGTCAAACCCACATCCCAACTAGTTTAATTTGTGTTCAGACTTCTTGTTCGTCTTTTCACAAACAGTATACCATTTTGCACGTGGGTTAGATCTTTGTTAAGTGGTTAATTATGCTTGTGTTATATTAAAACTTATCCTACCTTACCCTAGCTGATATGGATAATTCCACGTGATTTCTACTATTTATAATTGACTTTTGTTAAGAAGTTATGGTTTAGTTTCTTAATTTTATTAGCTATTAAGGTAATGTTTGCTGTTACGTGGATTTCTCTTGTTGGTATATGCCATGGTTTGTTCATCGCTAGTTTTAAAAATTTGTTTTGCGCAATTTGCAAGGATATTATATGCGTTTTTGCACAGTTACTCCAGATTGGCGCTGCATAGACGATAACTGGTAGCACTACAGCTTTGTATGTAAGTTTATTTTCCTGGGATAAGTGTGATTTGTTGTTGATCAAAGGGTATAAAGCTAGTAGAATCTTGTGCACTTTTGATATAGTTTGTTTGGTGCTATCATGGAAGGTGAGTTTTTGGTCAAGGTGGATCCCAAGGTACTTTATGGTCTTTTTCCATTGAATTTGTGTACCCAGGATGCTGATGCACAGTGGTGGTAAATTTTTCGCTGCTCGTGTTTTCCTGAAGAAGGTGGCTTGGGTTTTGGTTGTATTGATTTTGATTTTCCAGTTGTGGTAGTAGTTGCTGAGTAAGTCTAGTTGAGATTGAAGATTGTTGATAATTTCGGTAGGGTTATTGGAGGATGTATATATGGCGGTGTCATCGGCGAATATTGCAAGTTTGCAATTGTTGGTGGTAGGAATATCTGCTGTGTATATATTGTAAAGGTGTGGGCTTAGACAAGACCCTTGGGGTACTCCTGCGGGGATGAGTCGCCTAGTGGAGCGTTCATTGTTCACTCGAACAAAAAATGTGCGGTTTTCGAGGAAGCTTTTTAATATTTTAACAAGAGCTATTGGAGTATTTATTTTCACTAGTTTCAGAATCAGTCCTTCATGCCATACAGAGTCGAAAGCTTTTTCGATATCAAGAGCCAGTAGTCCCGTAGACTGTTTATTGTTGATTGCCTCCGTCTATGTCCTTCGTTACTCTATAAAGTTCATGAGTGGTAGAGTAACCGGGTTTGATTCTCATTTGGAAGCTTGGTATGATGTTGTGGTCGTTAGTGAAGGTTTGAAGTCTGGCTAGGATGATCTTTTCAAAAAAATTTCCAAGTGCAGATATTAGACTGATGGGTCTATAGCTAGATGATTCGGTTGGATTTTTTCCGGGTTTTGGGAGTGGTAAGACGATTGACTCTTTCCATTTTTGCGGGAAGTATCCTAATTGGAGGCAGGCATTAAAAATGAATGCTATTAGCACTACTGCTTTTTTAGGAAAGTGTTTTAGCATTAGGTTGTTAAGTCCGTCTTCTCCTGGTGCTTTCCTGGTGTTGCTGTTATTGAGGAGAGATTTAATTTCTTTCGGCTTAATAAGTTCTGCAGTTGTAATTGCATAAGAGACTGAGTTCAGGTAGTTTGTTGTGCTCTGTGCTTCTATGTTGATGGTGGTATTTCCTAGATGCGTCGTTAACAAGTCGGCTTTGCTGAAGTGGATTGCTAATTCTTCGGCTTTCTCATTGTAGTTGAATATAAGGTCACTGTTGTCGTTCTTTATAGCCTTATGACACTGGCTTCAACGTAGGCTGAAAATACTGCCTTGGCTAGGCTGAAAACTGAAAGAAAAAATTCAAATGAGATTTTCCCATATGTAAGAGTGAAAGGAATATACTCAAACTTTTCTCGGCTGAATTTTAAGTGTTATAAAAAGTCTAGAAAACTGTTATAAAAAGCATAGGTAAAGAATGAAATTCATGTTCTTTTTCCTATGCTTTTTATAACAGTTTGCTACATCTCTAGACTTTTTATAACAGTGAGTGAGAATCAAAATAAATTGAAGTAATAAATTGAAATAATTATAATTGAAGTGAGAATAAATAATATTTTATTGAAGGGTAAATTTTTAGAATTGGGGTTCCGGAGTAAAATCGCTGCAAACAATTTTTGAAGTGTTTAGTTGATTTTTAATTGCCCCAAAGTATAATTTCAAATCGACATATTTTTGTTATTACAACGGACGGGTGCGCGTTGCGAATTTGGGGGAGTCTAAAAGAAAAATATTTTTTTTTTTTTTATATAGTTGTTGAAGTATTTTTGAAAATATTTGAAGCTATTGTTTTACTCTGGAGGACTCAGGTCAAACAAGATTTTTTAATGAGGAAGTAGCAAATTGAAAGGAAGAGAACAAAGAATTTTAATTTACCTGATTTTGACCACGTTTACTATTAAATACAATAAATTTAAATTAATTTAATTTTAATCATAATAAATTTGAATATTTCATGTATTTTCAACGGATTTCGTCTCCCCTTAACAAATATCTGTTATAATAATCAGATAATCGTTCTTACTCTCACATGCTATCTCTGTCCCACAGTATAACAGATTTCGTCATTTTCAGCCTAGCCAAGGCAGCATTTTCAGCCTACGATAAAGCCAGTGTCATCATAAGGCTATTAGAGGCGGTAATTTGCTTTTCCTTCGTTTGAGGGCCTTGTTGATTTTCCATAGTTGACTTGCTTTCTTACCAAGATTGTGGAGAGTCTGGTTTCACTGTTGATTTCTTTGTTGTGAAATTTGTAGCCGGATCTTTTTGTTTGTTTTGTTAATAATAGGCTTGATGTGAGCAAGTCTAGTTCTTTGCCAGAGCCTTCTTATATTGTTTCGGAATTTTATTAATTCGGAAGTTTCTGCGTTTATTGCTAGTGTGTGGCGATGGATGGTTATTTTTGGTGTATTTTTATGGAGGGCTGTAATGATGGTTTTATTTAGTTGTGTTATCATATTGTCTATAGTGAGTTGGTTGTCTGTTGCTTTTAAATCCAGTTTATCTGTGTTTATATTGGTGCTGATATGTTGTTGAAATTTGCTCCAGTTACATTTTTTGTAGTGCGGGATTTTGGTTTTGGTTTTCTCTATAGGGATGCTGGGCTGAATTGTGAATTCTACTGGCATATGAGGAGATGAGAGTTGGTTTATTGTCTGTGGCTGGGTGATGGATATCATACCATTAGAGAGAATTAGATCGAGCGTTGAGTGAGAAGATGTGGTATAGTAGTAAGTTGGTTTTGACGGTGTGTGAACTATTAGATTGGATTTGTTAAGATTTTGCCGGCTTTCTTACTCCATGTGCAGTTCCAGTGGCTGTGCTTTGAGTTGAAGACGCCGCAAATGATGGTTCTGTTTTTTATTTTTGTTATTGTAAGGGGCCTCGGTAGTCTAGGGGTAAGGCGCCTGACTACTATCCCAGAGGTCCCGGGTTCGATTCCCGGCGGTGCCACGGTCCTAGCCATTCCCAATTTCCGACCATAACTTTCCTTCTTTCTTCTTCCCTCTTTGCATTCCTGATTCCTATTGTCATAGCCTTCACTAGTGGTTCCCCGATCCACCAAGCGCATGTCATCGGTTGGTTGATGAGATTCAACTCGTTTGAGGAGGCATAAAACACTCCAGCGAGTTGTTCTCGATACCCCGATGTCAGAGTCGCAAATGGTTGGGAGTAGGTGAAATAAAAAAAATACCGCAGCTAGATTGTGACAGTTCTTTCCTTCACTTCTATCTTCCGACTAGAGCTGCTGTTCGACATTTCAAAATAAATACATGGTCGACAGTACAAAGGGGCCTTCCCTAAGTCTCTAGTGTATCACATAAAAAAAAGATTAGTAGGTCGTCTTTGAAATCTTTGAGTTTGATAGCGTTGAGTCTAGTGCCAGGAAAATATGCTGAAATAATTGTTGTGATATCAAATCTGGGATGTGAATTGCTACAGATTCTAATATTTTTGTTTCTATTTCAATTCTTTTGTGCGGTATGTCTCTTTTGATGACGATGGCCACCCCCACCTGTATTTTCAAGTCTGTCGGCTCTATGTGTTTTGTAGTTGCTGTGGTGTAGCGTGTCATTGTGTTTGGGCCAGGTTTCGGTTATTAAGGCTATGTTTGTTTTGTTTTTGATAATATGGTCGAAAAATTCAGTTTTCTTGTTATTAATGCTTTGTGCATTCCATAGTATGCATTTATATGATGAGGTACTGGCCATACAAGAATTTGACAGGGAGTTCAGTAATGGCATTTAATTGATCTTGTTTGGTTTTACAAGAGGCTAGCTTGCTGATGAGTTCTTTTGTTATGGTCAGTAGCTGATTTGCTAAGAATAGCGTCGTGCGGTAGTTCCATTTTATAATTGTGTTTAGTATGACTGGGAACGATTTCTTCAACTCACTGAGTTTGATGGATGCATGCTTGAAATATATTAAGTAGACCGCGTGGTCTTCGTACGGTTTCTTGGCTATATTAAGAGATTTAACATCCATGCATTGAAGGTTCAGCTGTACGAGGTGGTCTTTCAGAGTTTTTGTTTCCATAGCGTGTAGTCCTGTTAGGATTATTTTAATTTGCCGTTCATCCTTCCTGGCGTGGATGAAGAACTTCACTTTCTTGCCTGTTAAATGTTTTATCATTTTTTCATATTCGTCAATGTCCTCTAAGAACAGTTTTGTGCCAACGGACGATAGTTTGTATTTGTAATTGGTGATATTTAAACAGTCCAATATTGTTTTAATGGTGTTTTTGGGAAGATCTGTGAATGTAATTGGCGGTGCTTTGATTTTTGTGACTTCTGGTGGTTTGATGTCATCGTCGTCCTTGTTATTATCGGGCATTAGAATACTAAATCTATTGCCAGTGACGGCCATTTTGCTAAGTTCGACTTTTCGTTGTTTTAATCGGTCTTTAATTAACAATTCATTGTGGCTCCTCTTAGGGGCCATGTAATTAGGATGGTTTCGCTGCGAGCTTTTGCGGTTTGTTTTGGTTTTTATCAATAAAATTGTTGAGAGTCAAAGTCACTTTGCACAATGCACTTAAAATGGCGCACACTTGAAGGCACTTGACAGCAAGCTCTTGACACTTTCATACGATTAACACGCGCGTCCGACATCAACAAACTCTAGAGGGTGACTGAAATAATACTATTAAAACATTCGGTAATTATTCGGCAATCTAACCGAATATTCGGCCGAATACCAACATTACAAAATACGCCGAATATACCGAATACTAATATTCAGCCGAACATTTAGCGCATCTCTAGTATACATGTCAGTGAAAAAAGGTTTGCCACCTATGGAAGAAATTGGTTCCATGCACCGACATAGTACAGTAATGGACTGCTAAATAAGCAAAAACCCATACAAAAAAGTGGCACCAAAACTATTGCTGTCTCAATCCCACGTTAAATTCCTATGAGCTTTAATAGTCAGCGCATGTCAGCGATGTAAACATAATTAGAATAAATTATACAGGTATAGTTTTTGTTCTTCTGTCTCACTCTTGAGCTATTTTGAAAAGTTCGTTAAACAGAGGAAATAACCGTCACCGTTTTGAAATAAATACATTTATTTAAGGAGAAAACTGCTAATAAATTAAAATGAGTGATAGAAATTTATTTCTATTAATTATAACAGACATCTTATCACTTATTTTCTCCTAATTTCGTAGAAAAATTGTTTGTTAACGTAAAAAAGGTTTTCTATTTCTGGAGAAAAATGGTGCCATTCAGCATTGTCAATCAGCAGTCCATTCCTATATGTCAGTGGTTCCATGACAATTTTCTGATGAACAGTCTATAATATGTCAGTGACCTCGAGCAAAGGCGAATGTCAGGGCCTTGATTGCTAGATTGTTGACGCTTTCGGCCAGTCGCATGCGGGCTTCTGCTGGAGGTTTTGCTGCTTGCGGCTGCGGAGAACTCTCAATTTATGAATGAAAATGTTCGTGTAATTTAAAACAAAAAAATTTCTAAATTTTTTTTTTTAATTTTAAATTTAGGGATGAGCTTTGCATAGTTATAGTAAATTTATGCTTACGAGTATTATAATGAATAAACTGACTTGGTTGAGCAGAGTTTTATAAAGTTAAATTAGCTTTGTCCACGATTGAGTGCGAGCAAGCGAGATCGATCAATCTACTCCTATTGTCATTGGTAGCGTTGTGTAGGCAATGCTTTCCTATGACTCCTAGCAACTCATCTTCTCTCCAAGCCCCGTTTCAATATCTTTTGGCGGTATAAACCTGATGTCGTTGATAGAATTCCTCTTTCTCTTCATCCGACTTGTCTTCTTTGCTGAAGACTAATATTATGTAGTCCTGGCTAGAGTCCGAAATTAGTGATTTCACTTTCTTCTCCACGATAGCTAGTACCCCGAACTCTCTTCTTCCACTCGATGATCCACTAGAGGGCACAGTGTGGGTTTTAAGATTCAATTTATTTAATTTGTTTCAGTCGACAAAAAAATATACATAGAAAATTCTCTTTCCAGAAACAGAATTATCTTTAATCATCAAGCGACAAATTCCCAGCCTATCCCGACGTCAGCTTTACCGTTGCGATGAAGCCTTTAACAATGAAATCAATGCGTACAAATACGTCATCCCAATGCTTGAAGCATATACCAGGTTCAAATCATGCCCAAAATGTCAATTTGCGGGTAAAGATGAGCACGGAGAACTCATAGTGTTGGAAGATCTAAAATGTTTGGGCTACGAAATGGAAAGTCGACTACTAGGCCTTGACTTTGACCATTGTAAACTTGTGATGGAGGTTTCTTCAAACTTTACATTCTTTCAAAAATATTAATTACAATTTAATTTCAGGAACTAGCAACATTGCATGCAGCCTCCATTACCGTAAAGCATGTGGATGACAAGGTGTTTTACAAAAATTGTCAATATATTAAAGAAATCGTCTATTGTCCTGAAGCTGATGACTTTTATAAAGCTGTCATAGAAACTTCAATACAAGAATCACTGTCCAGCCTTAGATTATCGAATAAAGACGGCAGCCTTTCTGAGCCAATACGATTAATTTCAGAATTGGAAACAAAACTCCATCGCGTAATACGAGAATACATTACCAAACCGCAGGAAACATATAGCGTTATCTGTCACGGCGACTTATGGGTCAATAACATAATGTTCAAGAAAAATAGCTCCGGGCAAGTTTCTTCTGTAAAATTCCTAGACCTTCAAGCAATGCGGTACGCCTCGCCAGTATTCGATATTTTACATTTTATTTACACAAGTACAAAGAGAGATGTTAGAGATGCATACCTTAGGGAAATACTAGAAATATATAGCGGATCTCTCATATCAAAACTCAAGGTCCATCTTTATCCTCAGCACTTAACAATATTTAGGAACCTGAAAGCCTTATATTCACTGCAAAACATAATGGAGGAATTTTATTCGAATGTTTTATACGGTTTAGCAGTTTGTATGTGGGTGCTGCCAGCTGTCACGTTCGACCCAAATAACATACCCGATTTGGATAACATAAGTGATCTACAAATGTCGGCCAAAGAATTAAACATGACACAAAACTTAACTCCTGAATATCATTCCAGAATGAAAGACATCGCTCTCGAATTTTATCAAAATGGATTTTTAAATAAAAATTAAATTTCTAACTAACTTTTATACATACATACACATATAAATGCATAAACCTATATGTATTGTTGCTATTGCCTTTGCAGAAAATAAATTATTTTATTTATTGCTTTAGTTGCAGTATTTATATTTAAGGGTAGTTTATCACTGAACAATAGTCAAATTCTTAACAATCTTAGTGGTAAAACAAAAATGCAAAAATGTTTCTACAGCAGCGAAAATGTTTCTATGAATGATATAACCAAATTTAGAATGAAAACTATTCTGTATGTGGCACGGGCCCAATCGCATTTTTATTTATTTAATGTGAAAAACTAGCGCCGCTTAATCCATTGCCCAGATATTTAGATTCAACTATTTCCCCTTTTTCCCCTGAAACGATAATTTAAATAGGCGGTTGAAGGTGAACCCCATATACCACGGCTGTTACGTTTCAAAAAATTGCCGCGTTATACGAAACAAAGAATTAAGACGAAAAGGGGGCTTATGTGCCAAAAATTTTAAAAATTTATAGAACGATGATTTCTTCGTCATCAATACATATGTAGGGCCTGTGCGAATACTGGCTAAATTACTAAATCTTTCCACGATATCGTTCCACAAAATTTCCAATGTTCAATTTAGTTCGGTAGGGGTGTGCGAATTCCCAATTGACTAAATTTGATTTTGACAGAATGAGCTTTGAGTTTCATTTCTCAGTTTTAATTTAATTTAAATATACAATCGACCAGCTCCGATGGATATTAGATGCTCTCGACAACATAAATGATTCTTTTAGGAAATTAATCATAAATCTATCGCAATTTCAATCTGATATTAATATTATCTCCCCGTCGAACACCATTTATTAATGTAGTTTAATAATATACATATTTTTTTAATGTAGTAGCTTATATTTTTTATTTACCTAAGATAAGGAATTCTACATATAAACATAAAATACCATCGAAACAAAATTTAGTCAGCAGCTGTCAACTTTAGCCACCGTTAAACCGCACTACAATACCGGCCTTTCCAATAATTTAGTTTAGCCGCAATTTAGCCAGTAGATACATATTATCAACTTCTAAGAATTTTTCTGCTTTATCATTGCCTGCATCTTTTCAAATTGCCTGCTTTTAAATTACCTTATATGATGCCAAGCATTTATGAAGCTCTCTTGTCAAATTTCTGCTCCTTTCATTTGATGCTGTAAACATGCTAAGGGCGACGACGAAACTATTTTACTCAGCCACGGCGAATGGACCGACGAAATTTGTTGTGAGCAGCACACACTAAAGCTGGTGACCGAACTAAATATCGTAACGATTTCAAAAAGATTTCTTTAACGATGTCGTGTCAACCCCTTCATATATTTTTCTTTCTGAATTTATTCAGAATTCTATTGCGAATTCGGCAAAAATATACGAATTTCCGTAATGAATTCTTTAAGTTATCGTAAAGTTTGGTTTGCTGGGTTAATTTGTGCAACTTGTCATTTTCATTAACTATATTACACTTTTAAAAAATACAACACAAAAATACAACAAACTAAATTACGAATTCTAAAATTTCACAATAATGCACTTACGCACTTCACTTTGACACACGATGTAAGTTTAAGACAAGTGTTCCGGGGCCAGTTCACGCAATTCGACGTCGACTGAAAACGACACTAAGTGCGTTCAAAAACCTTACTATGGTTAACTATCGGAATTTTTGAACGTCAAAAACTTATGCTAAATGGTTATGTTGTAGATAACCACGGAGTTTTTGAACGGCAAAAGTTTACCACAGTTAACCATAGTAAGGTTTTAGAACGCGCTTCGTGTCGTTTTCAGTCGACGTCGAATTGCGTGAACTGGCCCCCGATTTCTGGCCTACTTCGTAAAGAAAATTTGTTACCGGCTTCGTCGTGACAATACTATGATTTATACATGTAATCGAAGTCGGCTTCAAGTAGACTTGAAAATCATGTAACCTCAGATCGACTTCAAATCAAGAGCATTTAACTGTCAGTTCAAGTTCAAGTCAAGTCCTCAGTCCGGCATGTAATCGTAGTAATTGTTGCGAAGTTGTTTTCCGAATTCTTTTCGATTTAGTTTCGACTAATCGCCACATAAAAAGCTTTAGATTTTATTGTTGTATTGCTTCCGAAAATCTAGGATAGAAAATTAATACGAAAATCATACAGCTCTTTCAGTTTATTTCGTATTATAGGGTTGATACACGGGCACAAACGAATGATCATTCTTCCAGCTTCATCCATTTGAATGATCATTCGTTTACATGCTGATACACGAGACAACAGTAATGAAGATACAGTGAATGACAGCAGTTGTCAAAATGGACGTGGCCAGCATTTTACCAATTGTTAACTTGCTCATGATGAGGAGAAAATCCAGAAAGTTAAAACGCTTAGCAATGAAAGCAAGGAAAAGGATATGCGTAAACATAATTAAAAGAACCACGAACTTTCAAAAACGTTTTGAAAGCGTCAAAATATTCTTCCTCTTCTTCTTTTTATACCAAGGGTACATAGCACAGACAAATTTTTTAACTTCTAAACACTTTAAATAGTGGAAAATTTCCAGTTTCCAACTTCATTGAAGGCGAATGAAGTTCTATTTGCTTCATTCAGAAAATAAACGAATGATGATATTATTGTTCATTAGAACTTCATTGCATGTGATACACGAAGACGAATAGGCCCCCATCCACGGTCAAACAAATCGTCAAACCAATTTTCGAAAAACAGCGCACACATTTATGCTTTGACATTTTTGGCCATCAACGAGGAAAACTTTCTTCAAACATCCCGAGCGACATTTCATATAATCTACTGTAAACAAAGCGAACTTTACATGGCACACAGGCAAAACTCACACACACATTTAAGCTGTTTGAAGGAAATATTAAACCAGACGAATATTTTCTTCAAACAGCGGCCAACTTCGAAAACTTGTATTTTATACACGCACACTTGCAATTTTTTCGATGTTGGCCAGGAATTTGACGATTTGTTTGACCGTGGATGGGGGCCTAATGATCATTCCTCTTTCAATGAACATTCGTTGGTGCCCGTGTATCAACCCTATTACGCCCACTTTTTACTTTGATTTTTAGGTTGTGTCGGAACGCGTACTAATTATCGTTAATTCAGTCATTTTGAAATAAAAAAAGTAAAGCCTGTTCGTTTACTCCAAATGGGATCCCTCGGGATCCCATTTGCGCCAATTTCGTGTTCGCTTACTTTCTCGGGCTCGAAAAAGAGGGGAAATTTTCGCTTCCCCTCTTGCCAATTTGTGCCAGAGGTTTTGAGCCCCGGCGATTGTGGATTGCTGTTTGTAGTGTATTTGAATTGTCAAATGAACTGTCAATTATCATGTTAAACCAAAACGATTACGACTTGATGAAAATAAGTTCTTTATTTGGTGCCTAGTAACAAGATTTTAAATAATTTCATGCATAAATTATTAGTTTCAATAGGTTTATGTCATTAATTTGAAGACCCAAGTGATTTCTAGGTTAGATTTGCCAAAAACAGCCCAGAAGGTGTTCGCTTACTTTCATATTTTTATCCCCACTCTTGTCAAAAATCTCGGGATCCCGAGGGATCCCATTTTAAGTAAGCGAACAGGCTTATAGTTAACAGCCTCAACTTTTACTTTGCAAAATAAGTTTATGTTATTTCTCATCCCATTAAATAATCTCGGGTCAAGTAATCACCATTGTTTAGGCTTTTTAATTTCCGCCATTTTGTATTAAAAGAATTCAGAATTTCTTGCATATGCAATAATTGCATTTACAATATTGTAGGCAAAATTGCAACAGGGGCTAGACGATCAATTTTAATGCTGCAATGCAATATTGGAATTGAAAAATTGATCGTCTAACCCCCGGGTTAGCCAGTATTCGCACAGGCCCTAAGAAACGGAACTCAAATCTTCTGTCAAAACCAAATTTAGCCAACAGGGAATTCGCACAGCACTGCGGAACTAAATTGAAATTTTGTGGAATGATTTAGTATTTCGTGGAAAGAATTAGCCAGTATTCGCACACGCCCTTAGAGTGATTCGGTGGCCGAGCTCGGCGACGTAGGGCGCTTTCAGTAATGCAGGATGCGTGCGCAATTGACTTATTCAGTCATTGAAAGCTTCACACTTTCAATTGCTGAATAAGTCATTTGCGCACGCATCCTGCATTACTGAAAGCGCCCGTAGTTATCGCAGTGGTCTGCAGGCTGTGCAGCTTCGTACCAAAGCAGTGTGTTCTATTCGTTTTTGACAGTCGCTGAGCAAAGCGATTCGTTTCGGTTCGGTTTCGTTTCGTTTCGGCTACATGTTCAGGCCTTTAGCAAGTTTACAGCATGAAGGATCTTCAAAATCGGGATATGCGTCATAATCCAGAAAGACAAAATCCAGAAAGACAAAATCCAGAAACGACAAAATCCAGAAAAGACAAAATCCAGAAACGACAAAATCCGGAAACGACAAAATCCAGACACGACAAAATACAGAAACGACAAAATCCAGACACGACAAAATCCAGAACAAATCCAGAGAAAATCCAGAATAAAAAAATCGCGCGATTTTTTTACTCTGGATTTTCTCTGGATTTGTTCTAATATTATCAGTAAAACTAAAGGACTTAAAAAGAAATATATAATATACATAAATAAATAACATTTCAGATTACAAAAATGAAAAATAACAATAAAATAAACATAAATAACATTTCAGATAACAAAAATAACAATAAAATAAACAAAAATAGACATTCTTTCTCAAAAACAAAAAAAACACTTCTGTTACAAATTAAAATAAGTTACTTGAATATGTACATACATTATTATTTTTATACATTTTTATCCCAACCTTAAGTTAAAACCTATACTGCTTAAAATCTAATTTTCGGAATAGGACTCGCTTTCTTCTATTATTTGTTGAATTCTTTTTTCTCTCTTGAGGTACTCCCTCCTTACTTTTTTACTTTTTTTTATAAAATTCATGTTATTGAATCCAAAAATGTAAATCGGGTTTGAATTAATTTAGTGAAAATAAGGATTTGTTCTTTTATAATAAAAATTTTATGCATATAACAATCTTTTGAGAAATCTACATAAGTTTAGTGGAAATGTTAAATTTAAATACGTTAAATTCCATTAGGTGCGAAAAATTGCACTTTTGAAGCCCTCTAAATTAGTTAGTTTGCCAATTCGGTAAAATCAGGATTTCGTCGTGTCTGGATTTTGTCGCTTCTGGATTTTGCCGTGTCCGGATTTTGTCGTTTCTGGATTTAGTCGTTTCCGGATTTTATCGTTTCTGGATTTTGTCGTTTTCGGATTTTTAATAGTTTTCTGGATTTTGTCGTTTCTGGATTTTGGATTTCTGGATTTTGGCATGATACCTCAAAATCGTCAAATTAAATGTATGTATATCGAAGGGCAGACATGCAACCAAAACTATCGATTGTGAGCCGGTCGGTCGAACAAAACTCGTTGCGCGTATGGGTTTGATGAAAATCTGGATGTACATCAAATTTGACCGTATATGGGGCCTTTAGAGCCGTTTTAGATGGTACGCACCGGTATGTGCCTTACGAACGTTTGGTGATAAAGGAAGAAGTAGAGTTGATTAGAGGTACCACCACACTTCTTCCTTTATCCATAAAGCTCTTGAGGCTCATACGCTGGACCGCATTGTCTAAACCAGGGTTGCGGAGTCTGAGTCAGGAATTTTCTAGTTACTGGAATCGTAGTCGGAAAGTCATACAAAAAATTTGTCGAGTTCAACTCCTTTCACAAATAATGATACATATATTGTAATTTATTGATTTTGTTTTCTTCTACGAAATAAGCTATTAACTTCTTCATATAACAATTTTCTTCGGGCCGTCTTTACCAGATTCTAATTCCGAACGGTGTTAAGTCTTCTTCGACGTCGTCTATATATTGTTATGTTTTTACGGTTTAACGGATTCGTAGGATTAATTAAGGAATACACTTTTTAATTATCCACACAAAATTTAATTATTAAAGTGCCTGTAAAGGAGCAACAAAAAATGCACATTGCCGGTAATATTTCAGAAAAAGATGGCCGGGCTATATGTTTGAAAATGTGTGGCCGATACTATTGCTGGGCAACTTGTAGTCAGACATGTTTTCGCAATGTTTAGGCTACTGTGTTTCCCGAGAATTTCACGCGTACACGTATGACAATGGCTGAAAGGGAAGAAGTATTTAATTATTAAAAAAATGAAGAATGCGATGAGCTAATTCTAAATATGTAGTTACTTTTTCAGAAATTTCACTAGAATGACGAAGAGTGGCTTTAAAAATTTATATACAAAACAACCATAAACCTTAACAGCGAGGACAGGACTCCATACTGCGGTATGCAGAGGCCCCTGGATTTACCACTCTACTCTTCTCCAAGCTTTTGTTGAATATCAGAGTTCTAAAAATGGGCTGGCATTGTTGAAAGCGCTACTTCATTCGGTACGGTGTTAATCGATTTTCCTTTACAGTATGCGTGCCTTGGTATAGAATTTTTAAGGTACGTCACTAAAATGTGTTCTAGCGTCTTAAGGATAAAGGATGACGAACTTATCATTCAAGCTTATCCGCATATAGTCATTTACGATATCTTTCTGTAAGAATGCAGCTTATGGCTGGGAGACGCCATGGATTTAGTCAAGGGGATCTCCTGGAACTCTGCACCTATAGGATACTTTAGATTCATGGATCCCGAACCCAGACAATGTACACCCTACACTGCCCACAACTATGCCATCTTTAGGCCATACTAACATACTTCTAGTCCAAAGAAAATTTCGAAATCATTTTTAATAGCCGGCAATGTTTAAATATTTTCGCTCTACAACCGTTATCAAAGGCATGATCTGTTCGAAGGATAAGTTTTGCCCATAGAGAAACTTGTGGAAGTGTTTAGTCGAGTCCATGATTGCCAATAGTTCCCTTCTTGTTACACAGTAATTCTGCTACGATTTTGACAGCGCTCTACGGTAGTAAGCTATGACCTTTTCCTGTCCTTCGCAGTTTTGTGATAACACTGCACCAATCCCGACATTACTCGCGTCTGTGTCCAGTATGAATATTTCCCCTGGCTTCGGGTATGTGAGTATTGGTGCTTGGCAAAGTCCTCGTTTTAGTGGCTTGAAACTTTCCTCGCCCTTTTCTGTCCAGATAAATGGTTTTCCTTTTTCTGTCAGTTTATGTAATTCCTTAGCTATGTCGGCAAAATTCCTGACAAAACACCTATAATAGGTGGCAAGTCCCAAAAAGCTTCGAAGGTCATGTTTATCCTTCGGTGTGTGCCAATTCTTAACCGCTGTTATTTTCTCAGGATCTGTTTGAACTCCATTGGATGAAATCCCATGTCCGAGATAGTTGACTTGGTATCTGAACAGTACCCACTTTTTAGGGCTGAGTTTCAGTTGGACAGTTCTCAACTTTTGGAAAACCTCTCGTAGATTGCCCAGATGTTCCTCGAAACTTTTTCCAACGACGATGATATCGTCCAAATAAACCAGACAAGTCTTCCATGTCAGTCCTCGTAAGACGCATTCCATCAGTCGCTCGAATGTAGCTGGAGCATTACACAGTCCAAACGGCATAACTGTAATCTGCCACAGGCCGTTTCCTACAGAGAAGGCTGTCTTTTCTCGGTCCTCGGGGTGAATTTCGACTTGCCAGTAGCCGCTGTTAAGATCCAAGGTAGAAAACCATTGAGCTCCAGAGAGAGTATCCAGTGTGTCATCGATTCGAGGTAATGGGTAGCTGTCCTTTTTAGTGATGTCATTTAACCGCCGATAATCCACGCAAAACCTTGTGCTGCCATCTTTCTTTCTGACTAGAACCACGGGAGACATCCAAGGGCTTTTCGACTCCTCTATAAGGCCTTGTCTTCTCACATCTTCAATCATATTGGCTGCCTCTTCCCGCTTGGCTAGTGGTAGTCTTCTAGGCGGTTGTTTAATTGACTGGGCATCTTTGGTGTCGATCCTGTGTTGAACGATGTTCGTTTTCCCAAAGTCATCATCTCTCATGGCGAAGATTACTACTAATTTTCTTGCCTGGAGATACTGTTTTTGTTCAAGACAACTAGTTGAGAGCACTGCGTTTACTAATTTCGTGGCCTTTGGTTTCGGTTTTGGAACCGTTTCGATGTTAACGCACTCCACTAAGGTAATCTGTTCTGCCGGTTCTCCTTTCCGCAAAACCGTATCCTTCTTCAATCGTACTTCTCGTGCGTTAGTATTTAGCACTCTCACGAATACCTCCTTCTTGTCGTCGACATTTTCCAATTGCTATATTTTTGATTGGTTCCCTTTGCTCTGGTTGGATAAGGTAAAATCGGTAGTTCCCGGGATCACCATCGATCTCATATCTCAGTATTTCCTCTCCGATGTCCAGTAGAATTCTATGTGCTTTCATAAAGTCCAGACCGAGAATACACTCTTCTGTTATATCAGCTACCAGGAACAAATGTGAAAATCCAATGTCAGCGAGAACCACATCCAACATAATTTCACCGTGTAATCGTACTGGCTCTCCTGTTGCAGTTTTCAGTCTGTATTGGCGTGCGTCTTTCAGCCATTTATTTTACTGGACCATGTCAGCCCGGATGACCGATTTAGAAGCACCAGTATCTACAGTTATTGGGCATTTTTCTGCTTCAATCTTTCCATAGATGACAAGGCTGTTGCCACTACGCTGCAGTTGTTTGATAGTGGTGTTGATGACACCGGGGGCTTGGATTTCTCCCCCCCCCCCCATGGAGTCAGTCTTTATTCGTTTCCCTGCTGCTGTCTGCGGGGAGACACGGAATCATTGTTTTCGGCCTCACTCAGGTCACCTTTCTGTCGATGTCCGCATTTTTCACAACAAGTTCCGCCACTCCTATTATCGGGAGACTCTGTTCTCCTTCGCTTTCTGCAATTCCTTTGCAAATGACCCGGGTTCATTACAATTCCAGCATCGGAGTCGACCGCGTACTTCCGTTGCATTCATTCTGTTGCAAGTGTCCTCTGTGGTGTGTATCTCTCTGAGGCGGACTGCACTTCTTGATGCTTGCTTCGCTGCCTCGTATGCCAGAGCATATGCCAAAACTTCAGCGGCATTTTTCTTTCCGGCCAATCTGGCTGCTTGTTGTAGAGCTCGGTCGGCAAAAGAGTTAAGAAAAGGCTCTCTTGCTACTTCGTTGATGTAGTCTTGGCCGAAACTAGGATAAGCCAGATGCACTAACCTCTTGATATCGGCGCATAGTTGGTGTAAAGTTTCTCCTGGCTTTTGAAGTCTATTTCGAAGTTGAAGTCGATAAACCGATTATGGCCTGGATTCCCTCATAATTTTTTCGGTAATCAAATTCGCATTCAATCCGCGAATGCGGATTTGAGAATCGGCAAAGTATCAAATCCGCACTCACTTCCGATCCGCCGGATTCAACAATCAGGCCCAATGATCCATTAACGATGGAGGAGCAAATTGCTCAAATTAACCAACAACTGCGGACTCTCATGATTCGAAGTAGGCAGCATGAAAAAGTCACAAGAAACAGAAGAGAGTATACCCCGGTTAGGCAAACCATTTGCTACTATCGCCGAAGATTTCGACACAAAGCAAAAGTTTGTCTTGCTCCTGTGAAAGCAAGGTGCCTACAAGTTCAAATATCACAGGTGTTGCTGGCGAAACCAAAATAATCAGCAGAATTTTTGTAAATGAGCCTTCAATGGGGCGAGATGATACCGAGATACCGGCGCCGATGTATCCGTCTTACCACCAACTCTACAAGAGCGTACCAATCGTAACCTACCGAAAAACAGTAAATAGCTTTACGCTGCAAATGGAACTGCAATAAATATGTATGTATGGAAAAAAATTGATCCTGACTCTAGGTCTACGGAAAAAATTCCCTTGGACCTTCATCATTGCGGATGGGAATACTCCAATCCTAGGAGCAGATTTTTTAAAATTTTACGGTCTTTTAGTAGACGTTAAAAGTAGCAAATTAATAGGTGCGACTACTAAAGATGAGTCATCCGGCAGTACAGCTATCAATACGGGTACCATTAGTATCATGACTTATAATATTAACAATCCGCTTTCAGAATTGCTAGCTCAATATAAAGATTTCTTCTTCTTCTTTAACGGCTCTACAACCGGGATCCGGTCCTGGCCTCGCGCAACTGTTCTCTCCACCGGTCCCGATTCTGAGCCGATGTCATCCAGTTTGGCATCCCTAAACTCTGAGCGTCCTGGTCCACGCCATCCTTCCAGCGAAGGTTGGGCCTCCCTCGCTGTCGCACCCCATAGGTCTTACCGCAGAGAACTTTCCGAGCAGGCTCATCTTCACTCATACGAGCTAGATGCCCTGCCCACCGGAGCCTACCGAGCTTTATTTTCTTCACAACATCTATGTCGCGATAGCGCTCGTAGATCTCGTCATTGTAGAGTCTCCGGAATCGTCCTTCCTCACATACGGGGCCAACAATCCTCCGAAGTATTTTCCTCTCAAACACGCCCAAGAGGTTTGAGTGCTTTTTGCTAAGCACCCACGTTTCGGATGCATATGTGAGAACGGGTAAGACCATCGTCTTATATAGTAAAAGTTTAGACGTTATGGTTAGATATTTGGATTTGAAGAGCCTTGACAGACTATAGTAGGCTTTGTTGGCTTTTAGCAGTCGTGCGCGTATTTCTGGTTCCATGCTATTGTCGGCTGCTTCTATTGACCCAAGGTAGGTAAATGATTTTACCACGTCAAACTCGTGTTCCGCTACCTTGATTGTGGGACCAATGTTAGGTGTTCTTCCAGACGAGGCCACCATGTACTTTGTTTTGCTTTCGTTAATGTGCAGTCCCAGATTTCCTGCCGCTTGCTCAATCTGAGTGAAAGCTTCTTGTACAGCTGTTGTTGTTCTTCCAATGATGTCAATGTCGTCTGCGTAAGCCAGTAATTGGTTGGACTTGTGGAGGATTGTACCCCTAGATGTCACGCCCGAATCTCGGATCACTTTCTCCAACGCCAGGTTGAAAAGGAGGCAGACCAGACCGTCCCCTTGTCGGAGTCCATTATAGATGTTGATTGGTCTGGACAGTGTTCCGGACACCTTTACTTGGCTTGACACATTGATCATGGTCAACCTACATAGTCTTGTCAGTTTGTTGGGGATGCCGAATTCTCTCATGGCTTTGTAGAGTTCTACCCTGGCTATGCTATCATAGGCGGTTTTAAAGTCTATGAAGAGGTGTTGAATTGAGTTTTGAAACTCTAGACATTTTTCCATAGCCTGCCTCAAGGTGAAAATCTGATCAGTCGTTGATTTGCCTGGGCTGAAGCCACACTGGTAATGGCCTATGATGTTTCTGGCGTATGGGGCCATCCTGTTTTGTAGGATAGCGGAGAATATCTTAAACACGGTACTCAACAACGTTATACCGCGATAATTAGTGCACGCTGTGATATCTCCTTTTTTGTGTACCGGACAGAGGATGCCTTTTCTCCAGTCTTCTGGCATCACTTCCTGCTCCAATACTTGCACAATTAATTCATGAATCGCTTGGTGTAATGTAGGCCCTCCATATTTAACCAGCTCCGCTGCGATGCCGTCTGCACCCGAGGCCTTGTTGTTTTTGAGCCGGCTGATGGCTCTGTTAACTTCTTCTATGCTTGGTGGCGGCAGCATAGCATTGTCATCAGATATTGGTGGAGCCTCCGAATCCTCAGTTAGCTCGCCATTTAGCAATTCATGAAAGTGCTCTTCCCATCGCTCCAAGATGCCTTTAGGATCGGTGATCAGATTACCTTCTTTGTCCTTGCAGTATGTGCAACGTGGTGTGAATTGCGTCATACTGCGGACTCTTTGGTAGAACTCCCGCGCCTGGTGCGGCCGTCGTTCTCTGTACTGTTCTAGCTCACAGACGAGATTTTTTTCCCAGGCTTCCTTTTTCCGTCTGTGAATTCTCTTTTCTTCTTTTCTGAGCTCTTTATAGTTCTCTTCGCGTGCCCGTGTTCTCTGAGACTGCTGCATGGCTCGGTACGCAGCATTCTTACGTTCAGTTGCCAGCTTGCATTCATTATCGAACCAGTCGTTCCGATCTTTACGACTTCTGCCTAAGATGGAATCAGCAGTATTAATGACAGTATTTTTAAGGCGGGTCCAGTTCTCTTCAACGCCCGGCATCTCATCCCCAGGACTTAGGGCGAGTTCTAATGCATGACCGTAGCTGTTTCTGGCCATTTCATTGCGTAGTGCAGTTGTGTTGATTCGAGCCTGATCAGCGGATACAAAGCTTTTCAGCGTTGTAATGCGCTCTCGGAGCACCATACCAACAAGATAGTGATCCGAGTCGAAGTTGGCACCTCGGTACGTTCGTACCGTCATCAGACCCGAAAGGTGGCGGCGGTCTATCAACACATGATCTATTTGGTTGCGAGTGGCTCCATCAGGAGATACCCAGGTGGCTTTATGGATATCTTTACCCGCAAATCTAGTACTTGCAACGACCAAGTTCTTACTTGCTGCCATCTCTACAACTCGCTGTCCATTGTCATTAGTGTTTTCATGCAAGCTGTGGTTGCCGACATATTGCCTGTATATGGGCTCCCGGCCTACTTTGGCGTTCAGATCTCCCAGTAGGATTTTTACATCATACCTGGGGCAGGCATTAAGTTCCTGTTCAACTAATTCGAAGAATTCTTCTTTATCAAATAATATAAAGATTTACGTCACCTAAATTTCAATGAACCAGTCCGCTGTCACACACCATATAACAACTAAAGGTCCTCCAGTATTTTGCAGGCCTCGCAGACTTACACCAGAAAAATTAAAGGCTGCAAAAGCAGAAATTGATTACCTCAGCCAGGTAGGAATTTGCCAGCGTTCCAAAGGCGAATGAGCAAGCCTTCTTCTCATGGTGAAAAAGGCCAACAACTCATGGAGATTGTGCGGTGATTATCGTGCACTGAATCCAGTAAATGTGCCAGATCGGTACCCAATTCCTTTTCTGCAAGATTCCACGCACTCGTTAAACGGATAGCAAATATTCTCAAAGATATAGACTTACAAAAACATTTCACCAAATTCCGATTGATCCCGCAGATGTTGCTAAAACGGCTACAACCACGGCATTTGGGCTATTTGCGTACCGATTTATGACTTTTGAGCTTCGGAATGCGGCACAGTCCTTCCAAAGATACATGGATAGTACGAGTATATTGTATGATCTGGATTTCGTATTTGCGTATATCGGTGATATAAGCGTTGCATCTACAACTATGGAAGAACATAAGGTCCATCTTCAAATAGTCTTTGACCGACCAAGGAAAAACGGCCTTGCTATTAATCCTGACAAATACCAATTTGGAAAAGAAAGTATTAAGTTTGTAGAACACAATTTGTCAGGGGAAGGTATTGAACCTTTGGAAGAGAAAATTCAAGCATTATCTGAATTCAAACTTCCCAGCGTGGCTAAAAGCCTCAAGAGATTTTTAGGGATGCTCAGATTCTATAGGCGCTTCATCCCAAATGCCGTTCACTTTCACTCGATCCTGCAGAAATTCATTGTAGGAAAACAAAAGAATGATGGAACAATGATCCAATGGGCAGCAGAGGGAAAAAAAACGCCTTTGATCAATGCAAAAAGGACTTAGCGAACGCCACCCTCTTCGCACCCCGCTACGGAAGCACAGCTGTAACGACAGGAGGGGCGGGTCAGCTCTTAGATGTCCAGCGTTTAAATAACAAAACTCCCGTTACGTTTTATGTCCTTTTTTATTAATTATACTATACAACTATATTATAAAACTATCAAGGGGAGAAAAAGAGATAAAAGGAATAAGTCGGTCGGCGCCAATGGATCAACTCTCCGTGGCCGGTAAATGTATCGGTCGGTCGACACCACTGGATCAACTCTCCGTGGCCGGTAAAAGTATCGGTCGGTCGGTACCACTGGATCAACGCGCTGTGGCTTGTAAATGAATAGGTCGGTCGGCGCCACTGGATCAACTCTCCGTGGCTTGTCTGTTTTAAATCATACGATCAACTCTCCTACGGTCCTGTCCAGTTATCAGGCAAAGGAATCACCTCTTCCACTGTCTGATCACGACTGACTTTCGCAGGCAAGCACCGGCCTTTTACATTGTTGCTTGGTGATGAGGGGGTCTTGAGGTTTTATATTTTAATTTGAAAGTAATCACGTCACACCATTATATTTTAATAAATTTTTATATTAAATTAATTTTATACTATTTTATTTAATTCCTTTTAGAGGTTTTATTTTAAATTTCAAAATAATTATTTTAACGGTTATACAATTCCGGATATCCTTAGTCGTTTGACTCTTAACTACTACTCTTACATTTTCTATTTTTATTTTACATGACAACTTTTGTGTCTATGTTTTTGAAAATCATTTGTGTGTTCAGTGTCTACGTATGTGATATCTGATTCAGTATTCCTAAAGTGTATTTCTAAGTATGTAGAAGTGAAAATATAATTTTTAATGTATTAAAAACACTGTACTCAAAAATTACAAGTACAGGAACGGAATTGAATGTTGAATAAACTTGCTACAATAACGAACATAAATTAATAACAAGTAGCAACGAACATAAATTAATAACAAGTAGCAACCGCTACATAACTCCCCCTTCAGCGCGAGCGTCCATGAATGACGATCAATCAATCAATTTAACTATAACAATTACCAAAACTCTTTCTAATATTACAATTGAAATGAAACTCTTTTCCTTGAACTTCTTGTTACCGGTTTGATAGTGTCATCTCTTTTCTCAATGAAAGCAGGCTTCGGTCTATCGATTGATACTACGATCATCTTCCCGTTGGCGTTAATGGAAAAATTCTTCTCATTTCTTTTAATGATCTGGAATGGACCTTCATATAGCTTCTGTAAGCAACTTTTACCTCTATCTACCCTCAGAAAAACAAATTCACAGTCCTCTAATCCTTTTGGTATATAGTAATTTTTCTTTTGTTCCCGAGAATCAGTTGGAATAATATTTCTCATATGGTCTCGTAATTGCGTTACTAAACTTGCTGGATCGGATATGCTTTCTTGATTCCTGACAAAGAACTCCCCTGGAATTCGTAATGTCTGTCCATACACTAACTCAGCTGGGCTGCATTTAAGATCTTCCTTAACCGTGGTGCGAAAACCTAACAATAAAGCTGGAATGTGTAGCTTTGAGTGCGGTTTTTAATTGCCTGTGGAGTCTCTCCACCATTCCGTTCGATTGTGGATGATAAGCCGCTGTTCGAATTTTATGAGTTCCTAAAAACTTTGAAAATTCTTCGAAAAGTTTCCCTTCAAACTGGCCTCCCTGGTCAGGGGTTACTGTTAAAGGAATCCCAAATCTCGGAAAGTATTGTTCGTACAACGTCCTTACAACTATGTTTGCTGTGATACTTTTCAAAGGATACACCTCTGGCCACCTGGTAATCCTATCCACAACTGTTAATAGATACATAAATCGTTCCACCGGATGTAAGGGGCCAATTTGATCTACATGAATATGTTCAAACCTTCCTGACGGCAGTGGCGTACCTAGGGGGGGGGCGGTGGGTGCGGAGCATTTCAAAGGGGGCTCACGCACAGGGCGTTTACATGTAGTTGTATGCTGTTTTACTGGCCGTATCCAAATTGGGCACTCTGCTTTGAAGTGATATATCAATATTTTTTTAAATCATCGATTTTTCTTTTGAAAAGCAGGGCTGGCGGAAGGCGGTCTGCTAGGTCTGCAAAGCATTAGGGCGCTGGCATAAGAACTATATTTTTCAAACAACAAAATCTAAACGAGACAAAACAAAAATACTGACGAAGTTACAATTTCAGGAATCGCAAATAGATAAATATACTCAGTCCGTTTTGAAGAATTGTATTTGGAATGATAAATTGCTTATAAACCATTTTGTTCATTCGCGATTCAATCTTTTAACAGTGAAGAGTGAAACAAATTATTAGGGTGCCAGTGCATTTAGAGAGTTTATTATAGGTAAGTATATTATATTACGTATTATAGATATAGATGTTATTCTAAATGCTATTCAGAGTAGTAAAATGACTTTGCCGTTTTCTATACATAATGTAGGTACTATTTATTTCGACAAGTTATATTTTTATTATATATCCCTAGGATGAAACGAAAATACTGGAGCACTACTCAAATATATCTCCCATAAGTCAACTTCTAGTTCTTTTAGTATTGTTGCTTCAAATATGGGCGAAGAAGCAGCCCTCGAAGGCGAAAAAACATTTTCCAATGTTGTTCAAGAGGAAAGACCTGCTTCACATACTGGCGAAGAAGTAGAAAGTTCATCAAGTTCTGATGAAGAATCTGCTGCACAAATTATTCCGTCTATTTCTATTAGTGCGTTTCCATGACAGCTTGAAGCTTACTTGAAGCATACTTCAAGTACAAATGTAAACGCAAGCAGCTCGACTGGAGTCGATCAAAAAGATTTTTGTGATCGGCTCGAGTGCTTGTCATGTAAACCGAGCTTGAAAGCTTGAGTGCTCGAAATTGCGAAAGTTAGGCCTGTAAATGTGTCTAAAGGTAATGTGTGGGAATATGAGAAGACAAAAATATTAATGAAGAAATAAAATCACGATAAAAGGAAGAAATAAAAGAAATATAATAGTAACTTCAAATGACAGCTAAAGAACTCAAGCTCATTTTAAGCTAATATGCCGCTTCAAGTAGGCAGAGCATATACGCGCTCGAGTTCTTGAGATTTTCAAGCCTTCGAGTACTCAAGCTGTCATGGAAACGTAGTATATGAATGATATTGGATTATGGTCTAACAAAATTGACGACAATACAAGAGTATTTCTGGTACGTCAAGGTCCCTTTGCAATTCAAAATTTGGACGCCGACTTCAGCGAAGGAGTAAAACGTCCTAATAATACAATCAAAGCCAAAGGTGAAACAAGAAAATTGAGTTAGGACTGGTTTTTTTCAAATTGTGCCTAATGGCGAAAAGCTCTTAAGATCGTGGATGGTATATTCACCATCGAAGAAAAGTATTTATTGTTTCTGCTGCAAACTGTTTGATAATCTTTGTCAAGCAGGTTTTAATACGGAAAATGGTTTTAACAAATGGTGGAAACTTAATCCCAAAATTAGTCAACATAAGGTGAGTCCACTGCACATTCGATCATATTCCAAATGGAAGCAATTAGAAATAAGACTTGGACGTGGCGCAACTATTGACAAACTACAACAACAGAATATTGATAAAGAAATAAAAAAATGGAAGGAAATTCTAACAAGAATACTTGATTAATTAGATTCTTAGCAAAACAAAATTTGGCGTTTCGAGGACATCGTGAAAGTGTTCATCTGGAAAACATCGATTCAATGGGAAATAGAGGAAATTTTCTTGAGCTTGTTGACTTATTGGCTAAGTACGACCCAGTATTAAGAGAACACGTAGTAAAAATCAAGATGGGTAATAAATATAGTATCTCTTATTTGTCGCCGAAGATTCAGAACGAATTCATAGAGCTATTGGGAGGCGCAGTCAGAAAAACAATTATGGATCAAATAAAGCAGGCTAAATACTTTTGTATTATATTTGACAGAACTCCTGACATTTCACACAAAGATCAAACCAGTCAAATTATTAGATATGTAGTTATTGATGGTAGCGAAGTTAAAGTTGTAGAATCGTTTATTGACTTTGTAGAAACTAAAGGAAAAACTGCTGGTGAATTCACAGATATGATGATTTTAACGAAATTAGAACATGACGGTTTAGATATAAAAAATTGCAGAGGACAGGCTTACGATAATGCTGCCGTCATGGCAGGAAAGCACAGCGGTGTTCAAACTCGTATTAAAGAAATAAATCTAAATGCAGAATTTATAGCATGTACAAATCATTCTTTAAACCTGGTATGTTTACAAGCAGCTTCTACAGCTATCAATTCCATCACATTTTTTGGAACTATCGAACAGTTGTTTCCGTTTTTTTCTTCTTCCACTCATAGATGGAATGTTTTACTTTCTGTCACTGGTCAAGGTGTTAAACGCAGTGTAGAAACTCGCTGGAGCGCCAGAGTTGCCGCGGTAACTATAGTAAAAAACATTTTTTTTACATTTTAAGCGCTTTGGAAAAATTGACATCTGAAGAAGAAAATAGTAAAACGAGATCAGATGCTGGAATATTACTCAATTCTATGCAATCTTTTTCTTTTCTATGTTACCTTCATTTATGGGAACCCGTCCTTTTGGAAATTAATGACGCTCAAAAATACCTGCAAATAAAAGGGTTAAATGTCCACCAATGCCATATAAAATTAAATTCTTTGCAAACACATTTCATTGAACAAAGAGATACGCTAGTACAAAACGCTGTTATAGCAGCAAAAATAATTTGTGAAGAGTTGGAGATATCGACCGCGCGTCGAGTTAGAAGGAGAAAAAATATGAGTGGGGAAAATTCGCGAGACGTGGGGCTATCCTTAGAAGAAGAAGTACGAAGAGAAATGTTTTCATCTATGGACAGAATTATAAAGGAAATAAAAGAACGCTTCGATCAGTTGCATAGCCTTGTAAGAAAATATTCGTGTATAATACCGTGTAACCTACTACTGTTCCACCGAAATTCAGGACCTCCTGCCTGCACGGCAATACTTTTCCCGCAACACAAGACTAGCCCGCTCGGCTCACCCCCATACCCTACAGCCCCCTCGTTCACGCACAATACGGTTCAGAAGTTCGTTTATGAATAGAACAACTCGATTGTGGAATGATGTCCCGCAGTCGGTATTTCCGAACTCGTACAACATCTTAGAGTTCAAACGTGAGGTTCATCGTCATTTTCTTCTACACCCTCCAGACCCCCTCTAACCTTTCCTATTCTCCTCTATTCTTCAAACCAAGCTACTACTAGACATTGCACCATGAACTGAACGACATGACGGACTGGTAGTACAAAGGGTTACACCTAAGCTTGGTTTTTTCATATAAAAAAAAAAAAAAAAAAAATGAAGAATTTGAATGTCAAATAAATGACTTGATTGACATTGATAAAGAACAGTTCCATATTGAAAGAAAAAGGATCCAGGTTTTTATGGCTGTACCTACACAAAAAGAAGAGGCAAAACATTGGAAAAACGGGGAGAAGGGCCCTCTTGATCTGCTAAAATTTATTCAGCAGTATAGGTTGGAAAATTCTGTTCCCAACATTGTAATTTTGTTAAGAATTTTTTTAACAATTTCAATCAGTGTCGCTAGCTGCGAAAGAAGCTTCTCAAAATTGAAGTTGATAAAAAATTATCTTCGTTCTACAATGAATCAATTAAGACTACAAAATCTTGCAATGTTGTCAATACAACAAGAAATTACAAATAATATAAATTTTGAGAACATTACACACGATTTTTCTAGTATGAAAGCTAGAAGAGTAGATATTATATAAATATGTTTACGAGTGCATACAAATATGTCTAAAAAAAATTACTCTGTGTATTAATTAATATTGATTAAATAACTTAATAATTTATTTATGTGTATTAATTTATAAAAACCACTATTTGATTGACTTATAATAGAAAGGGCGGCAAACTGGAGATCGCCCCGGGCGACAAAAGTTCTAGGTACGCCACTGCCTGACGGTATCTTAATTTTTTTGCACTTGAGATTTCGTATGTCTATTTATTTTTTCTCTTTGACATGCTATGCAAGATTTTGCCCATAAATTAATATCTGAGTTCATCCTAGGCCAAAAGTATCTACTTGCAATCAATTTCCTCGAACTTCGAATGACTGGAAGTGACAATTTGTGTAACATATCAAATATATTTTTCCGCATACCCACTGGAATGAATGGACGATCTCTTTCAGTGGAACATTCTATTTATTTCTAGATGAAGGTACATCTGCTTCTCTTAATACGAATTTTGAATTTTCGTTTGAATTCTCAATTAAATGTTGTAATTCAATGTTCCTTTTGCTCTTCTGCGATAATGTCCAATTCAACTTGATTCTCGTTAATCGCGTCGCAATCCATAATTTCTACATCTACCCGGGATAAAGCGTCTGCCACGACGTTAGATTCACCTTTAATATGTTTGATGTCAGAGGTAATTTGGGTGATATAATCTAAATGCCTCGCTTGCCTTTGACTTCTTTCAGCTTTTGGCCAAATTGCCGAGGTTAAGGGCTTGTGGTCTGTGAACACTGTAGAATCGCGACCTTCCAAGAAATGTCTGAAGTGCTTAATTGCTGAGTATACAGCTAAAAGCTCTCTATCGAACGTTGAATAGTTTCTTTCTGCTGCACTCAATTTCTTTGAGTAAAATGCCAATGGTTCAGCCTTGTTGTTCTTGTATTGTTCCAGCATTGCTCCGATTGCTATATTTGACGCATCAACAGTCAATCGAAAAGTAGCTTCCTCTGCCGGATGGACTAATAATGTTGCAGTAATAAAAGCGTCTTTGACTTTAATGAATGCATTTTCACATTCCTCCGTCCAGTCAAAAGTTTTAACCTTTTTATTCTTCTTAAGCTCTTTCGCTAGCTGAATATGAATAGGACCTAAAAATTTCGCTAACTGTGGAATGAATCTCAAGTAGCAACCGCTACACTTGGCTGCTCTGTGCTGTGGATGCATCAGAGATGGCAATAGACGCTGTTCTCAACCAAGTCGTCAAAGGTACAACACAAGCTCTGGGATTTTATTCAAAAGAATTAACCAAAGCACAAAGCAAGAACAGTACTTATAACCGAGCTCCTTGCCATTTACCAAGAAGTTAAGCGTGTCAAGTTCATGTTGGAAGGCAGGGAATTCCACATCAAAACAGATCACAAACCACTGGTTTACGCATTTTGACAAAAATTAGATAAAGCATCTCCAAGGCAATTGAGGTACCTGTACTATATACTTAGGTCAATACACGACAGATCTTCGGCATGTCTCAGGTTGCAAGAATGACACAGCTGACCTCCTATCACTCGCAAATGTGGACAGCATTTCATAATTCACCTTTAAAGAGATGTCAGAAGCACAGCAAATCGATTCAGAAATACAAGGGCTAATCAAAAATATGAATCATTCCTTAATTACTAAACCAATTACCTTTCCAGAATCGCCTTATCCACTGCTTTGCGACACTTCACAACAAAAAGTTCGACCGCTGGTCCCACAAAACTTTCGCTCACTAGTCATTAAAAAACTGCATGCCCTATCGCACCCAGGAGTTAAGGCAACCAGCAAATTAATCTCACATCGAGATGTCTGGCCCAACATGAGAGCTGATATTGCGAATTCGTAACAGAATGCATACCATGCCAACGCGCTAAGGTCCACCGCCACAACAAGACACCACTAACGAAATATTCAATAGTGGACGAAAGATTCCAACATGTGAACATAAATATTATTGGACATCTTCCTTCGTCGCGAGATATGAAATACTGCCTAACATGGTATAGACCGCTTTTCAAGGTGTCAAGAAGCCTTCCCAATCGCTGACATAACAGCTGAAACAATCGCTAGAACATTCTACTCGGAATGGATAGCTCGCTATGGAACGCCTTTTTCGTAACAACGGATTTAGGCAGACAATTTGAGTGCTCCCGTTTTGCTGAGCTTACTAAGCTCCTTGGTGTGTAACATCTGAAAACAACACCATACCACCCTCAAGCCAATGGGATAATTGAAAGGTGGCATAGGACATTGAAAACCCCATTGAGTGTTATGCCTCAAATAATTGGGTCGATATTTTACCAGGCATATTACTCGGATTAAGATCAACCTTCAAAGAAGACATTAAAGCCACACCAGCTGAAATGGTTTTCGGTACTACCCACCCTAAAACTAACTGGAGAATTCTTTGCAAAATCTTGCAGTAAAGGCGATGCCATAATTATTGCAACCGAATTTGTAAAAAACTTAAAGCAAAACATGCAACGTATTGTGAAACGTAAAACCACCTCTTCAACCACCATACAACGGTCCTTACGAGGTTGCGAATAGAAATGACAAATACTTTGGAATCCTCATCAAAGGGCGCAAGGCAAAAATGTAGGTGGACCGATTAAAAGCTACTTTCTTAGCCAAGGATAGTAACACACAAAATCTCAGCATAGATAATCGAAACAGAACACCACCACCGCCTTCTGACACAGTAAAAACTAGATCTGGACGAAGCCAGAACCACCAGTTCCAGAATAAATAAAGCTAGATGCGCATATGCATGCCTGTCCCGAATATTGAGATCAACGGAGATCTCCACTAACACTAAATTGTGGCTGTTCAACTCCAACGTTGAGGCAGTTCTTTTGTACGGTTGCGAAACATGGAAAGTCACCCAATTCATCACAGGGCGCCTACAAGTCTTCATCAACAGATGCCTTCGTCGTATCCTAAAAATCCGCTGGCAAGATAGAATTTCAAAAGAACTATGGCGCCGTGCCAGCCAAGAAAGGATAGACGACCAAATCAGACGAAGGCAATGGAATTGGGTTAGCCACACCTTGCGATGCGAAGACGAAAATCTAGCCAAACAGGCCCTTGACTGGAATTCGCAAGGATCCCGTCGAGTAGGAAGACCTAGAACAACGTGGAGGAGAACCCTACTAGCAGAAGCCGCAACAACTTGGAGATCCTGGTCAGAGCTGAGATCTGTCGCGCAAAACAGAGTCCGCTGGAGAGCAACTGTTTCCGCCCTATGTCCCATGAGGGATTAAAGGAGTTTAAAGAAGAAGAAAATATAATTATAAAGTATCCATAATGCTTTTGGTTAAGTCAGGTTCTTTGATACACCTCGTGGTAATGAAAATATATTATCGGTTGTGGACTTTTGCTTTCTTCTTCCGTCGTTTCCAGTTTCTTATTTTTATTTATACAGTCTTAAGCCTTCCTCGACATCGGATTTATATCTTTTCTTAGTCCGACCTAGTCTCCATTTTCAGGTATCAGTGGAAGAGTACGCACAATCTGTCCATAACCAACATACACGCCTCAACAGAAGACAAGCAGGGCGGAGAAAAATATGAGTTGTACGATACCCTGCTAAGAGCCTTTAATCAATCCCGTGAAACAATATTAAGATGGTCGTGGGTAGTGCCGGATTTACCAACAAGCAAAACAAGCAATTGCTTGAGGCCCCTACCCTCAGGGGGCCCCGCGCCACTTATATTTTATTTGGTTCGTCTTTAGATAAAAGGGAAGTAAACAAACTGTTTGGCCATAATGTTTTCATAATATTTTTTTGCGAATCAAATATACAACCGTCATAGTTTTGCGACCAAAACAATAAATGTAAAACTGAACGTAACTACGGTAGTCATTGTTGGGGGGCCCCATCACGAGGTTGTGCTTGGGGCCCCGCAAAATATAAATCCGGCCCTGGTCGTGGGAGAAGCTAATGCGAAGATAGGAAAGGAAGAGTATCATAGCTGGTACCTGCTGGTACCATAGTCAAACATAGCCTAGACGACCGCGGAATGATCATTATGACCATCTTTTTACCACATAAAAACACCCGGGTTTTGTGTGCGAAGTTGTTATTTTGAACATTAAGTTACATAGTGAACGTTGTGAACTTTACCGTATAGAACAGAGAACAATACAATAGACGGAGAACACGATGCTTGGAAAATTGTTTATCACAAAAGAAGAAGGAGTAACTCCCAAGAGGAAGAAACACCGATCCCCAAAAAAACATCCATGGAGTCCAACGGACGTGGTAACGCTAATTATTACAATCCATCCATCCATCCATCCAATGGCGCTACAGCCCAAATCGAGCCTTGGCCTCCTCTAGGGCATTTCTCCAAGTCTGACGGTTCCTTGCAGCAGTTCTCCAGTTCCGAATGTTCAGCATTGTCTCTGCGTCAGCCGCCACAGAGTCCATCCATCTTCTCCTGGGTCTACCTACTGGTCTGTTTCCTGGAATTTCGGCCACCATAAGCCGTTTTGGGATACGGTTATCATTCATCCTGATTACGTGGCCGGCTAGTCTTAGTCTGTTGATTTTTATAAACGTTGAGAGTTCTGGGTCGTCAAAAATTTCATACAACTCGTTGTTGTATCTCCTTCGCCATATCCCATCCTCTCTCGTTGGGCCTATTATGCATCTGAGCACCTTCCTCTCAAACCTGTTGACTCGTTCCTCTATCTCCTGGGTCATAGTCCAAGTCTCGCTGCCATAGCACAGTACTGGTCGTATTACTGTTTTGTAGAGTGAGAGTTTCGTTTTTCTGTGCACAAATCTTGAGTGCAATATTTGTTTTTGGGCATAAAAAGCTCTATTAGCCAGTAGTATTCGTCTAGTTACTTCTTCCTTTTCATCGTTTCTTTTTGTAATTGTAGACCCAAGGTAGACTGTTTTATCGACTACTTAGATTATGTTCGTCGATAGTTATATTTCTTCCCATTCTAAATCTTCCAGCTCTGGATTGTTGCATCACCTTCGTTTTTTCTTCATTGATGTTCAGCCCTATGTCCTTGGCCGCCTCTTTTAATTCGACATAGACTTCTTTTGCTGCCAAGAAGGACCTTCCCACGATGTTCACGTCATCCGCATATCCAAGTAATTGTACAGACTGCGTTGCTATGGACGCATTTCTCCGTACTGATGTTTTTCTTATCACCCATTCTAGGGCCAGGTTGAAAAGCATGGGGGCTAGTCCATCTCCTTGTCTAAGACCTTGTCGCACTTCGAACTCTTCTGTTATTGCATTTTGAATCCTTACTTTCGCCAGGGAGCTATTCGTTGCGCATTTTATCAGTCGTACCAGCTTGGAGGGGACTCCTAATTCCAATAGGATCCTGTACAGCCTCTCTCTGTTTATCGAGTCATATGCCTGTTGAAAGTCGACAAATATCTGGTATATATCTATATTCCTTTCCCAGGTTTTCTCCAGAATTTGTTTTAAGGTCAGCAGTTGGTCCGATGTTGACCTGTTTGTCCTAAAACCAGCTTGATATTCTCCTATAAGGCCTTCCGCTATAGGTTCTAGTTTTTGTTTCACAAGGATTGATTTCACTAATTATTACAAGGTGCTGGGTAATTTAGAAAATAGCAATAGTGATAACGATAAGAATGTAATAAATAAGCCACACTCAAGTGGTTATGATAACAATGTAAACTGTAGCGATGACAGAGAGAGGAAATTCTGTCCCCCGATAATTTTATATAATTGTAATGTAAAAAAACGAGTGCGCCTAGGACCACACTTTAAAAGTGTTAACTTCTATGGCTAGTCAAAATTTCCAAATCAATCTTAATACAGGACGATAAGGATCAGTATATTTTATTTATGAATATTCTGTTTAAAGTTTATTTAATTTTTACTGTATGCACTCACTCCAAAATGTGTTGCAATGTTTTGGTTGTTAAACTATTTGGATTAAACTTATCACACAAAGATCGGACGGTGGAAGACTGGGATAATGTAGTGTTTAGTAAAAATAGTAGATAATATATAGTAATAAATACATAGTACATAGTTTATAGGAAATATGTAGTAGATAGTACACAGTACATATCGTCGGGTTGATGCAATAGTCACGAAACAGAAATTTTTGCTATTTTAAACATTGTGCAAATATGTAAAAAAGTTATAGTATATTCAGCCAAATTCACGCATCTAAATTTTTATGGGAATTTACAGGATTCAATTTGAATTTTTTCAGAACATAGCACATAATATGCAGTACATTGTATATAGTACGTAATAGATAATATATATAATACATAGTAAGGGAGGCGCTCCCAGCTGATGTTAATTATTTTAGACGGTACCTCCGGAGTCTCTCAACTCCACGACCCTCCGGCGAGCCAGCCCTACTCTTGAGACTCGGGGTACTGTCTTGCGAATTTTCAGGCGATTCTTTGTCCAAAAATTTCTTTGTGTGTGGATCGACGGTTGGCCTCTTCGGGCAACCAACCCTAGGTGCACATTACATGGAGATGGCATAGGCGGGGAAGTTCTTCCCTTTTCCTTCCATAGAATGTGTTTTGGAAGTACTTAAATTTATTATTAAGCTCATAATACAAAGTTATTATATTGTAAATTTTTGTAATGTAATTTAGTCGGGGTAGGCGTGAAGGGGTGGGATAGCTTGAAGTAAAATTAAGTGATTTATATTTATATCATAAACATAAATTCAAATATATGGTTATACATTAAAGATAAAAAACTTAATGGCTGAGATAAGTGAGATGATTAACAAATGAAACGACCGCTACGCAGTTTTTCAACACGCTTTTTGCGCGAAATCAAACTCTTGGTCACCAAACCCATTCTCCTCCGCATTACTTATAAGTCATTACAGAAAACCCTAAATAAAGAAGTACTTCCAAATCGACTTCCCAGAGTAAATACTTGGGATTTTCCCAACTGGGATACTACCCCAGATATGTAAAGGCCCAATTACAATGACCGGATTAGAGCGGAACAGAATCGGATTGAACTGTCAAAGTGGTTTTCCAAGCATGCGTTTTCCATTTAACCGATTACAATGAACGGATTCAAACGCATTTGATCGCATCTGTGCCGGATTCGTTTTAGTTTGTTTAGAAATCGCCGGATTGAGCTGTCAAAATTTTGGTAAACAAAAGCTGTGAATGTTTAAGGTTTTATTTTGTTTGGTTTGTTATGTTTTTAAAAATGTTTTCGGACGAGCAGTTAATTGCAGAGGTGAAAGATTACGAAGTACTGTACAACAAGGCAAAGAGTGGCTATAAAAACTTTGACGTTTAAATGCGAACTGATCCGTTCATTGTAATCAGGGCAGTTTCCTATCCGTTCTGATGCGTTCTTTTGACATTTCAATCCGCATAGATCCGGTCATTGTAATTGGGCCTTAAGTAAAATACAGATGCCCAGTCGAATAGGCGAAACGCCGAAACGTATTCCATGTTGCCGAAAGCGATTAGTCGAAGCAAAATATTTAAATATTGCAGCCATGTAGCTGGCTAGAGCATGGCAACTTTTAGTCGAGGTCCAGCAACAGACAGCAGCGATGGTGATACGCGCATTTTTGTTGCGCACTCGTTTCTGGGCACTTGTGCTTATACAGCTGGCTAGAGCATGGAAACTTTTGGTTTAGCTCCACCTACCCACCGCTACCTAGCAGCAGGCGAAATAGCCCGCGCTTGGTGAAAGGGATTAGGTTTCAATGTATTTTGAGAGCGGGGTCTGCATTGCAGGAATATGATATGAATGCTGAGAGCAGCTTCTGCATTGCAACATCGATCGATCGTAGAATCATAAGGAATTGCATTAAAAAAATTTAAAAGTAGAAACAAACTTTTTTCTAATGTCGAAATTTATGAAGATGCCAACATCGCGCCGCTAATGTATGTAATGGACAAATGGAGCAGTAGGATCAATAAACTCCAGTCCCACGATAATCCTTTGATCAGAGAAATCTAAAAAATTTCCCGTATTAATGAAGGGCTAGATAATTATTATCTCTCGCCGATTAATCTAAACAATAACAATATATAAACTCCCGCGATAAGCAGAATAACTGATTTTTATTTTAAGAGAGATTCAGTGCATCATCGAGGATAGCTACCCTTCCTGTTATCCTTACTATCCTTATCCTTACTAATATTATAAATGCGAAAGTAACTCTGTCTGTCTGTCTGTCTGTCTGTCTGTCTGTATGTTACGCTTTCACGCCTAAACCGCTGGACCGATTTTGATGAAATTTGCAACAGACATAGTTTAGACCTTGGAGACGGACATAGGCTATTTTTTTTTGGAGAAAAAAGGGTTGAAGGGGGTGAAATGGGGTTCAATAAGTTGTAAGGGGATTTATTTTCTTTACTTTTTTTCTATTGTATAAAAAGTAACTGACTGAAAGACAACGCACAACCTAAACCGCTACAGCTAAAGGGCTGAAATTTTCGACAGTGCATCCCTAGCGATTTTTCGAAATTCATCGCCTAAGGGGGTGAAATAGGGTCAACTCAAAACCGCTGGAGCTATAGGGCTGAAATTTTGACAGTGCATCCCTATAATGGCGTGGACATCCACTAAGAAGCGATTTTTCGAAATTCATCCCCTAAGGGGATGAAATGGGTTTTTTCCAAACCGCTGGAGCTATAAGGCTGTAATTTTGACAGTGCATCCCTATAATGGCGTGGTCATCCACTATTAAAAAGATTTATCGAAATTCATCCCAAAAGGGAGTGAAATGGGGTTTACCCAAACCGCTGGAGCTATAGGGCTGAAATTTTGACAGTGCATCCCTATAATGACGTGGACATCCACTAAGAAGCGATTTTTCGAAATTCATCCCCTAAGGGGATGAAATGGGTTTTTTCCAAACCGCTGGAGCTATAAGGCTGTAATTTTGACAGTGCATCCCTATAATGGCGTGGACATCCACTATAAAGCGATTTTTCGAAATTCATCCCCTAAGGGGGTGAAATGGGGTTTTTCCAAACCGCTATAGATATAGGGCTGGAATTTTGACAGTGCATCCCTATAATGGCGTGGACATCCACTATAAAGCGATTTTTCGAAATTCATCCCCTAAGGGGGTGAAATGGGTTTTTTCCAAACCGCTATAGATATAGGGCTGAAATTTTGACAGTGCATCCCTATAATGGCGTGGACATCCACTATAGAGCGATTTTTCGAAATTCATCCCCTAAGGGGGTGAAATAGGGTTTACCCAAACCGCTAAAGGTATAGGGCTGTAATTTTGACAGTGCATCCCTATAATGGCGTGGTCTTCCACTATTAAAGCGATTTTTCAAAACTCATCCCCTAAGGGAGTGAAATGGGGTTTACCCAAACCGCTGGAGCTATAGGGCTGAAATTTTGACAGTGCATCCCTATAATGATGTGGACATCCACTAAGAAGCGATTTTTCGAAATTCATCCCCTAAGGGGGTGAAATGGGGTTTTTCCAAACCGCTATAGCTATAGGGCTGAAATTTTGACAGTGCATCCCTATAATGGCGTGGACATCCACTATAAAGCGATTTTTCGAAATTCATCCCCTAAGGGGGGAAATGGGGTTTTTCCAAACCGCTATAGATATAGGGCTGAAATTTTGACAGTGCATCCCTATAATGGCGTGGACATCCACTATAAAGCGATTTTTCGAAATTCATCCCCTAAGAGGGTGAAATGGGGTTTTTCCAAACCGCTATAGATATAGGGCTGAAATTTTGACAGTGCATCCCTATAATGGCGTGGACATCCACTATAGAGCGATTTTTCGAAATTCATGCCCTAAGGGGGTGAAATAGGGTTTACCCAAACCGCTAAAGCTATAGGGCTGTAATTTTGACAGTGCATCCCTATAATGGCGTGGTCTTTCACTATTAAAGCGATTTTTCAAAACTCATCCCCTAAGGGAGTGAAATGGGGTTTACCCAAACCGCTGGAGCTATAGGGCTGAAATTTTGACAGTGCATCCCTATAGTGATGTGGACATTCACTAAGAAGCGATTTTTCGGAATTCATCCCCTAAGGGGGTGAAATGGGGTTTTTCCAAACCGCTATAGATATAGGGCTGAAATTTTGACAGTGCATCCCTATAATGGCGTGGACATCCACTATAGAGCGATTTTTCGAAATTCATCCCCTAAGGGGGTGAAATAGGGTTTACCCAAACCGCTGGAGCTATAGGGCTGAAATTTTGACAGTGCATCCCTATAGTGATGTGGACATTCACTAAGAAGCGATTTTTCGGAATTCATCCCCTAAGGGGGTGAAATGGGGTTTTTCCAAACCGCTAAATTTATAGGGCTGAAATTTTGACGGTGCATCCCTATAACGGCGTGGACATCCACTATAAAGCGATTTTTCGAAATTCATCCCCTAAGGGGGTGAAATGGGGTTTTTCCAAACCGCTATAGATATAGGGCTGAAATTTTGACAGTGCATCCCTATAATGGCGTGGACATCCACTATAGAGCGATTTTTCGAAATTCATCCCCTAAGGGGGTGAAATAGGGTTTACCCAAACCGCTGGAGCTATAGGGCTGAAATTTTGACAGTGCATCCCTATAGTGATGTGGACATTCACTAAGAAGCGATTTTTCGGAATTCATCCCCTAAGGCGGTGAAATGGGGTTTTTCCAAACCGCTAAATTTATAGGGCTGAAATTTTGACAGTGCATCCCTATAATGGCGTGGACATCCACTATAGAGCGATTTTTCGAAATTCATCCCCTAAGGGGGTGAAATAGGGTTTACCCAAACCGCTGGAGCTATAGGGCTGAAATTTTGACAGTGCGTCCCTTTAATGACGTGGACATCCACTAAGAAGCGATTTTTTGAAATTCATCCCCTAAGTGGGTTAAATGGGGTTAACCCAAACCGATGGAGCTAAAGGGCTTTAATTTTGACAGTGCACCTCTATAATGACGTGGACATTCACTAAGAAGCAATTTTTCGAAATTCATTCCCTAACGCAGTGAAATGAGGGACATAAACATGCCAATCTCTGCTTCAAATTTTGCAGATTTGTTGAGCAGAGGTGATATACGCAGCAATTTGTTTACCATATTTATTAAAAATATGCACTATAATAAACCCTTTTAGGGATAATGAGCTGACTTTTTTGTTTGTTTGTTTTTTTTTTTTTGAAGGAAAACATTGCACATAATAAACAGTTTTTATTTAAAGTCGTTGCAAGGCACGCGGGTTTTATGCTAGTAATATTATAAATGCGAAAGTAACTCTGTCTGTCTGTCTGTCTGTTACGCTTTCACGCCTAAGCCGCTGCACCGATTTTGATGAAATTTGCAACAGACATAGTTTAGACCTTGGAGACGGACATAGGCTACTTTTTTTGTAGAAAAAAGGGCTGAAGGGGGTGAAATGGGGTTCAATAAGTTGTAAGGGGATTTTTTTCTTTACTTTTTTTCTATTGTATAAAAAGTAACTGATTGACAGACAACGCACAACCTAAACCGCTAGAGCTAAAGGGCTGAAATTTTGACAGTGTATCCGTAGCGATTTTTCGAAATTTATCCCCTAAGGGGGTGAAATAGCATCAACTCAAAACCGCTGGAGCTATAAGGCTGAAATTTTGACAGTGCATCCCTATAATGACGTGGACATCCACTAAGAAGCGATTTTACGAAATTCATCCCCTAAAGGGGTGAAATGGGGTTTACCCAAACCGCTTGAGCTATAGGGCTGAAATTTTGACAGTGCATCCCTATAATGGCATGGAAATCCACTATTAAAGCGATTTTTCGAAATTCATCCCCTAAGGGAGGGAAATGGGGTTTACCTAAACCGCTGGAGCTATAGGGCTGAAATTTTGACAGTGCATCCCTATAATGATGTGGACATCCACTAAAAAGCGATTTTTCGAAAATCATCCCCTAAGGGGGTGAAATGGGGTTTACCCAAACCGCTGGAGCTATAGGGCTGAAATTTTGACAGTGCATTCCTTTAATGACGTGGACATCCACTAAAATACGATTTTTCGAAATTCATCCCCGAACGGGGTGAAATGGGGTTTTTCCAAACCGCTAAAGCTATAGGGCTGAAATTTTAACAGTGCATCCCTATATTGATGTGGACATCCACTAAAAAGCGATTTTTCTAAATTCATCCCCTAAGGGGGTGAAATGGGGTTTACCCAAACCGCTGGAGCTATAGGGCTGAAATTTTGACAGTGCATCCCTTTAATGACGTGGACATCCACTAAAATACGATTTTTCGAAATTCATACCCTAAGGGGGTGAAATGGGGTTTTTCCAAACCGCTAAAGCTATAGGGCTGAAATTTTGACAGTGCATCCCTATAATGGCGTGGACATCCACTATAAAGCGATTTTGCCAAATTCATCCCCTAAGAGGGTGAAATGGGGTTAACCCAAAACTCCGAAGCTGAAGGGCTGAAATTTTGACAGTGCATCCCTATAATCACGTAGAAATGAATGACTCGAAATTTACTTTACTTAATATTCATTTGTGATTGCTTCATAATTTCTTGCACCCACGTAAATAGGCGAACAAACTTAACGAACGTTCGTCATACCCTAAAATGTCACTTCCTTTGATGACATATACATGCCAATCTCTGCTTCAAAACTTGCAGATTTGTTGAGCAGAGGTGATATACGCAGCAATTTGTTTACCATATTTATTAAAAAAATGCACTATAATAAATCCTTTTTAGGGATAATAACAGCTGACTTTTTTGTTTGTTTGTTTTTTTTTTAAGGAAAACATTGCACATAATAAACAATTTTTATTTAAAGGCGTTGCAAGGCACGCGGGTTTTATGCTAGTTTTAAATAAATACAAACCATCTAATATAAGTTATAAGGCTGAGACAGGCGGTGCTGGGAAAGATGACTTTAGGCTCCACATGCCGTAAGCTCGGGGGCCTGCTCCCGTTAGTACTCGCAGTCCTTCGCTCAGCCACAGGTACAGATGGTCCCTAATGTGGAAGGGAACCTGGCTGTGTCTGTGACTGAGTTAAGCTGTGCAATATACAAGGAAGTACTATTAGACTAAGAACCTACTATATTGCAAGTAGTTTCTAACACATAATCAAAAGCGTCAATTAAATACGTATTATATTAAACAAAAATATTAAGATTTAAATATCAATAAGTTAGGAATACTCAATAACCTTTAAAAATATTTTAAAACTACAGTAAAACCACCTATGTATTCTTTATATGCAATAAAATAAGTTTGAAGTTTAAAAACACCCACAAAATGACGTGGATATCACCCGACGAAACTAAGAAGGGCCAGATAGACCCCGTCCTAGTAGAGAGGACAGGCGCAAACAATGTATCAGATGTTAGATCCTACCGGGAAGCATGCTGTGGCTCCGACCATTTCATGATTAAAATAGCGAGGTATAGCGAGCGACATGATGTTCGTTAGCTAAGAATTCAAATTTTGAATTGCTCTCGTTGAGAATTTTGAAATTTTCATTGTTTAAACAGGAGCACTTGAGAATTTACTGCTTTTCTATCCGGTAGAATTTGAATCCTTAGCTATCGAACATCATGTCGGAACAGAAAAGAAAGGGGAAACAAATACTATACACATACAGTCACTACACGTAGAGTCCGGCCAAAATTTCAAGTGGGGTTAACCAAATGCTCCGGACTGTATATAAGGGAATCACAATCGTTGACAGGCCAGCAGAACGCCCGAGGAAAATATGGTTTGAAACAGACGTTGCACACTTGTTGGGCCTACCAGAATTGGAAGACTCTAGACCGTGAGCGAGAATGTTGGAGGAAAAAACTGAAGGATGTCAAGGCTCAATTTAGGCTGTAGTGCTTTTGAACTAAACTTTGCGGGCTCCATTCCACACCTCGATCGACATGGCCAATCTATCTAGCCTTATTATTTTAATCACTTTGACAATGTTTGGAATGTTACAACTTTCGCAACTCTGAGTTGTACCTTTTCCTCTAGCTTTCATCCTCCTGTACGCCTTTGTAAATCGAACGAAGGGTTCTCCTTTCAAACCTTTCGACCAATGCTTCGTTTGCGTCTTCATTGTAACTTTATACAGTAAGACCTTATTAGCGTTGTGTAAAGTTTCAATTTTGTTTTCCTTTGATATATTTCTCGACGTCAGGTTCTTACGTAGACTAAAGTGGCATTCATTAGCCAGCGATATTCGTCTTCTGTATTCAGCAGTTGTATCATTACTTTTTCTTATAATCTACTCGCTGTATTGTAGGTGTCGATCATTACGTTTTGCCTGCAACTTCTGGCGTTTTTTGTGCACATGTACTTTGTTTTGTTCTAGTTAACTTCCCAGTTTATAGGGAAGTTATTGTAATCGGTCCGAAAATCGAAATCGGAATTTTCAACGTATTTTCATTTTTCGAGGTCCCAATAGCATTTTAAGTAGTTTGGGAAGAAGTATGTGTATGTGTGCGTCGTATATGGTCATTTTTTCCTGCATGATATCGCACGAACCATAAAAGATATTGACTGCGTTGAGGTGTCTTTCGAAGCGTATTAATGGGAATATGATCTGAAAAGATTTTCATAAAATGAGATCGAGCCGTTTTTTTTTTTGTTTTAACGACTTACGTGATTTTTGTACTTGGAGGATATCGCGAGAAACAAAAACGACATCGATTTCTTTGAGGTGCCGCTCGAAGAATATTAACGAAAGCATGTTCTGTACAAAGTTTTATAACATTCAGTCAAACCCTTTAAATTGATTACTTTTTCTAATATCTAATTAACTTGTTGAAATGAAGTTACCTTTTCTGGAGAGCAAAGCCCAACAGAGAAGATGACAAAAGTAGTAATTGAGTTCCCTCTATAATATATCAAATTATAGGAAAACTTTACAATGGTTTCTGGGACCAGAAGGGTAACTCTATAAAAAGCAAGCTAAATTGTTTCGTTTATATATTTAAAATACAAAAAGCCAAACAATTAGCCAGCAACAAAAGAAATATCATATTATTTTTTTTTTTAATTTTAAATAGCAGAAAACTTATTTACTAGCTCCGCCCCAACCAAGAAAGCCTTTGACAAAACCAGAAATTGTTCCTTTTTTAGCCCCGGGTGACTCCAGTTTATCCTCTAAAGATGGAAACTCAACATGATTCAATGCAAGATCGAAGAAGAGCGGTTTGCAAGGAATTGCTTGCATTTCTGGTGTCAATTTGAAAACGTTGGGGTTTTTCGTGTTTAGCGATTGGTCTTCCTTGTATTGCGATAAGCGCTCAAATAGTGGTTTTGAAGACTTCTGTGTTTTCGATGTTAAAATTGAATCCTCTGAAGCATCGTGTTCCAAAACACTATAGGCATGAGCGGAAAATTTGCTCCCTTCGATAGATGAAATTAGTTTCTTCAAATCCTGCTGCAAATTGAATTTATCTGGTTTGGATTCCAAGGCTTCCTTTGCATATTTCGTCGACCTCTCATACATAGCAACTGCTTCCTTCCATTTCTTTAAATCCACAAGAGTTAATGCTATATAAAAACATCTAAACGCTTTAAAGGATTTTGTTAAAACTTCAATTTCAGATAGAAATGAAGTATTTTCTTCCATTCCGGAAATTTGTTGCATTTCAGAGAGATTTTGTAAAATAATTTCAAAATACCTAGTTAAATCCTGAGGTCTTACCCTCTTTCCTTCTGTTTGTTTAGCTTTTTGGTTCGGATCGTCAAGATTTTGCTTTGCTTGTTCTACAAGACATAAGTTTCGTTCCATGGTCCGATATAAACGGATGTAAGACAGATATGCTAAAAGATATTGAATTCCAGAAACTGTTTGACCAGTTGTTACTGATCGTAATTTAGGATCTTGCTTTATTTCATCCTTAACTGCAGCGATTGCGTCCTTGCAATCCATTAAAACATTTTCAATAAGTTCAATTTTCGCTTCAGTATTCTTAGCTTTTTGCAAGCTCTTGTCAAGTTCCTGGACACTCAAAAGGAACAAGCGTACCTTCTCAGGACGAACGGTAACTTTGCGACCGCGCCATTCGGTAGTTTGAAGGGCCTGACTGCTTTGTGTCTTCGTCTGGGTTACTAAAACATCCAAATTTTCGAGCAAGCCCTTTGCACGCATTTCTAGCAAATCATCCATAGATGCTCCGTCTCCAATATTATAAGCACAATATCGTAAGCTCGGTGTTAATTCATCCACCTTCGCCTTGTACAGAGCTTGCTCGTCTTCAGGCAGAGCCTGAGCTAATTTTTCATATATTACTTGTGCCTTTTTCAGACTTTCAGCTGCGGACTTCCACAATGCTAACTCAAAATGCAAAGTACCGTGCATCCAAGCAACGTAAGCTTCTGCCTCCAGTTTTGTAAGTGCATCACAAACGTCGCTCTATAAAAACAATGATTAAAAAAATATGGTTAAATACATGTGTTTTAGTACTTACGTTGCATAACTCTTGAAGTTGCAGAGCATAAACGCAAGCTTTTCTAAGTTTACTAACTAAATGAAACTTCTTTCTAGGCTCAGTGTTGGACTCTTGTCGAAGCTAGTAAATTTTTAGAATATATCAATAATATTTAAATCAAATTTTACGATTTACCTGCATAGCATAAGCCCATGCCCTTTCAGCAGAAATTAATGGAATATAAATGAAACGCCCATCCGCATTCTTTCCTGTTAAATTAGCAATCGTAACATCGCGTCGCTTAAAATGGCGCTTGTCCCCCTGGGGGTATTTGAGAGCCTTTCTAAGACGACGAATACGCCTTGTACAATATCCACGATACCGTTGATAATCACCATGCCTCAATCCATGCTGTTGTTGCGCATCCTTGATAAGACGCAATACTATGATTTTTTTAATTAAGGATTAATTAGAAAATGTTTTTGTTTTAGTTTGTTGCGATTGAACCCGCCCAATGCAGTGTGGTTACAAACATTTTGGTTTAGATTTTTGCAAAATTCGTGGGTTACAAACAAACTTTTTCTTTGTATAAGCCGAAAATTTTCGCTCTAGATGAAACTCAAATATCACCTGATGCGAATTTGACTATCAGGTAATACACAAACGCTCCGCCTATAGAGGTTTTGCCATTTTTGGTAATAATGACAGGGCTTACCACATAATTTACAATAACACGTCGATTTAAGTATTTTTGGTTTAAAATCATCATCCCAAACAACGTCATATTCCTCAGACAGAGATCCTAACAGAAGAAATGAAGCCTCAACCTCAATATTTAATATTATTTCCGAACAGATGTCGGAATTGGTACCCTCCAATACTGAGAGTGCAACCATTGTTGCGAACAATTTCTATTTCCACCATGTACACTAGCTGTGTTACTCAAATGGCACCAGTACTTCGGGGCCAAAGACACTGAGGTTTTGAAGAAACTAATTCTAAATCAAATTATAGATCACCCCACGAGAGTCCTTGACGCTTAAGTAAGCCCATCTCCTTGACCTTCGACCTTTCTACTTCTCATCCAAAGAAGAACTTTGTCGAAATTGATTCACCTCTCAGCAACTCGCACCACCGCCTAGTCAGCGTTAACTCTCATACAAATTTCGTACCCCAACCAAACAATCTGAGAGAACTGTGTGGTATTATGGGCAGGACAATTGGCTGGAGCTTACCTATCTTTTTCAGTCCGCTGACTGGGGTGCATTTGCTAATTTCCCATTCTACCAAATTTGTAAAGCTTAGGTCGAACAGATGATTTATTCGGGAGTTAATAAACGCAATCAATGCTAAAAAAGCAGGGTTCAACGCGTTCAAGAGTTCTCCATTCGTGAATACATCAAACTAAGAAATGCCTGCAAATTTATCATCAGGAAAGTCAAATTATCATTTAATAAGTGAGAAATTAATTTTTTGATTTTAACTCCCAGGCCAACTCCATTACCTAGAAAATTTTTACTGTATTCAAGGGATAGCTGATAAATCTTCTATGGCCTATAATACTTCGTGTGTTCGACCCACTCAACGGACAGGGTCTTTTTCAGGACCGGTGTATAAGTGCCTCAAAGACCATAATGTTAACAAATCCATTGGACCTGTCACTAGACTGCCTCATCTTTAGCTTAACCTCTGCGCAGACCCTTTGCCCTTTCATACTTCTCCGGAGTTTATACAGGCGCCTTCCGTTCACACATGTTCAGCCGATACCGTAAAAATGTGATTCCAACAAGGGTCTCCTAGCGCCTAATAGCAATTACTTCCATTTTATTCAGAATCTGGGAGTCGATAAGCTCATGGGGTACCTAAATTCCAGCCAAATGGTGAATGACATACGGTCATAGATAAAAAAGGGGGCCACCGGCAACTAAGGATGTGGATCACGAGTTACCTCTCTGGCCGTTCAATTAAGGTGGTATTGGACGACGTGGATCAATTTTATCATCCGCTCTTTTCATAATATAAATGAACTGCTCCCAATCCCATACAACCCACTCCACAAGTTTACTGATAGTAGTACTTTGATGTACTCTTAGGCCTTCTAAGAGAGGTACAAGACAAGCACATGCCAGGCCGTCTCTCTATGATCGTGGACCCTTAGCTGGCCCACCTCGATTTTGTAACATAACTGGCCTATGGGGTGTCTACGCACCCCACGCGAAAAAATCATTTCCATGGAAAATATGCAATATTGACCGTTAAAAAAATCAAGGGGGGGTCTTTGACAACCCTTTTTTATGTACTAATAGTTGAGAGATATTTTTATTACAACGACAGAAAAAAATTAAAAGTGCGAAAAAACATGATAACACGACATTTTGCTTCAAAAAATCAAAACTCCCTATATTTTTTGATTGTGTGGACTCCCGCACCCGCGTAAAAGCAATGTAAATAGCTCCATCTAACACACAACCTTCAAGATAGTGTACTTCTGTGGTCCCGCATATATTATTTTCAAGATTTATATCATGAAAAACGGTTTTTTTAGATCTGGGGGGTCCCAGGTCCAGCTAAGGGTTAATGTTTCCAAAATGGAGTACTGTCGTATGAAAACCCCCAAGATTCAGGTCCAGCTAAGGGTTAATGTTTCCAAAATGGAGTACTGTCGTATGAAAATCCCCAAGATTAGTTCTTAAAAACATCGATGTTTTAAAACATCGATGGTGCCACGACAAACATCGATGTTAAACAACATCGGCTATAAGAACGATACATCGATGTTTTCCCGATATTTTAATTATATCATCCATCATATGAATTAAAACGTAGTTAGAGACATTTTAATGAACATAAAATAACTAGACTCACATTTTAAATTATGTAAGTATATAACTATAACTATTCTGTATTTAAGCAACAATCTAATCATTTTTTTTAACTGATTTTAACCCAAAACTTTAGCTAAATTCCTATAGCGCTATAGCAAGCTAACTTGACATAAGCAAGCAATCGTACAAATATATTATTTCGCAGTAATTGGAACACATATCTTAATTGTGTCTGTGACAAATATAATAATAATAAATTACTGACAAATAGGGCGCTTCCAGAAATTCAGCCAACTGTAGTAGTCGGAGCAGTCAACTTTTCAAATATTCAGTTAAAGATGAAATTTGTAAGCAAACAGAGCAAGCATTTGAATTCGTTTGCATTTGACTACTCTGACTGCTGTAGTCGGCTGAATTTTTGAAAGCGCCCTTATTTCGCAGTAATTGAAACACGTATCTTAATTGTGTTTGTGACAAATATGAAATCTATAGTAATTCACTTTCTTACCGCTGCGATAGCAAAAACGCAACAAAACAGTGAGTAAATAAGTCATGGCAACCACGATGTCGATGTTTAACAGTTTTGCTGTCGATGTATCGTCCACCAAAACATCGATGTTTGCCTGCGATGTATCGATGTTTTGTAAATATCGAGGTATCATTTGCATACCTAGTTGATATCGCTTGGCACTAGAAAAAACACCTAAAAGAGAGCTTTTTGTAATAATCTATTGACTTATAGCGACCCCTCTATTTGAGTTTCCATCTTAACGACGTAAAATTTGCGTTCTTAGTTTTCGTTGGTACTCGTTTTCTTGCTAGAAGCCTGGGATATACGTCATAATCCAGAAAGACAAAATCCAGAATGACAAAATCCAGAAATGACAAAATCCAGAAACGACAAAATCCAGAAATGACAAAATCCAGAAACGACAAAATCCAGAAACGACAAAATCCAGAAATGACAAAATCCAGAATAAAAAATCGCGCGATTTTTTATTCTGTATTTTTTCTGGATTTTTTCTAATATTATTAGTAAAAATAATGGTAATAATAATCGAAACATTTTTAATAAATAATAAAGTTGATAACATAAATAAATAACATAAATCGAAACAGACATTCCTTTCTAGACCAACTTCAATTATAAGTTTGTTTTGCTAATTCGGCAAAATCAGGATTTTGTCGTTTCTGGATTTTGTCGTTTCTGGATTTTGTCATTTCTGGATTTTGTCGTTTCGGGATTTTTAAAAGTTTTCTGGATTTTGTCGCTTCTGGATTTTGACTTGCTGGATTTTGGCATGATCCCAGAAGCCTGAAATCTTACCTATCCCTTCCCTCTTTGCTGTTAAACTACATTTCCACAGAGCTCATTACTCCAGAATTTTGAGATAAATTTCCTTTCTAAATTATTTTCTGTTGAACTGAATTGCCATCTTTCGAACTAGGTTTGTAACATGTTATCTCACTCACTTTTTGTCTTGTCACTCGGCTTTGAGAATAGCACTTTTAAAAGTGACGTGACAAAAATGTGCGGTGAGAGAAAAATCTCCAGCTAAATCTACAAATCCTACATTCGGCCTCGACATGATTATAATTACAATTCGTGCCCCAAAAATCGCCTCGACAAGGTGCAAAATCGTGCCCTCAAACTCATTGGTGATGGCATCTTCCGCACCTCTATATACCCTTTTAGCTATCGTAGGAATGTAGCAGCCCTTTCTATACTTTATAGCTATTATCAGAGCGACTGTTCCACTGAAATTTGTGTGTTCTATCATTGCTTATGTTCCAATTTAATTGCGAATGTGCAATTGCAAATGTCAACGACTAGTGGTTTGATCTAAACGGGAAAGAAATAGAAGACGCGAAATAAACTTTAATTAGCCACAATTAACGCCGTGTTTTTAGTTAGGCTTGAGATTCTGAAGACCTAAATACGCCCCTGAAAAGACGAATTTTACTCCCCTCAGAAATGACAAAGCGGCAGCACTAGTATCTGGGCTCTATTGCGGAACACAGCTAAAATTTCTACAAGCTTATCGCATTGGCGGAAATTGCGGCTATAGCCGTCATAAGTTTACCTCCTCAAAAACAATTGACGGCTGTTGCAGTCATGGGATAAAAGTTGTATTTGAAAAAAACGCTACGCAAATGACGGGAATAGCCATCACAATATTTTAGGCCCTAATCTACATTAAACCGATCCCATAACATTCCGAACACATTAAATATAAAAAAAATTCCTCAAATACCGAATATCTATAAATATATTAACATATAAAAAAAAGTGTGTTTTTTCAAACGGCATGCTATAAAAGTGTCCGTTAATGGGTTATGTATATGTATATCCTTAACAAATATGAAACAGTTGTTATCAGTAAATGGAAAAATATAAGATCACGATAAACTATGGAAATAAGACATTAAAAATTGGGCTTTTACGAGTTGTGGTATTTCGATACCGTGAGTGAACAGCTGAAAAAATCTTTTCTGGAAGATTCTCCGTGTTTTAGATAATGTTGCTTGTCTTCTTTATCAATGTCTTCCTTTTGGGTGTACAATAATTTGGAAGCTTGATATTAAAAAATTGTGCTAAGCACAGTGGAAACAATTTTGTTTGCCTTTTCCGGATTTAATTCCTTTGGTTTTCTAAATACTCTAAATTTTGCACTTGCTATGTTTTTTCAATTATCCTGCGAGCACACGACAATCTATAGTTAAAAATTATCTGATACAGTCAAATATCGAAATGAAAATGGCTGCATAATGTAAGGAGTGAAGGAGTTAATACGAACATTTACCAAGAATATTCGTTCATAGCCAGCAAGTAGCCGATGTATGCAGTTAAGATAAATCGAATAATAAATAGTACTTTAACCCATATTACCTGTTTTCCAAAATTCGAGCAAAGTTCTCCCAAGCAGTTGGCTTCTACTCGTAGCTACTGCTCAACATAGGCATGAGTAGCTAGTAGCGAGAACTTGGCCCGAATTTTGGAACATAGCTATTGATACACTCAACACCGACTTCTAAGGTGAACTTGATTCGCCTATTACAATGCTATGTTAGTATGCTCTAGATTCTATAGTTGATTATAGAGACAATTAGAAATGTAAGAACTGCAAAAATATATGTACAAGATGAATTGTCAAAGCTAAATAAATTAAACCACGGATAAATAATCACGTTCCTTAAAAATATTCACTAAATTTGTTCAGTTATGTTAATTCCACTTTGAGGTTATGTATACTTAGAATAAGCAGTTTCATTTAAAAAGGATACTTTCTATTGAATATATCTTTTGTTTTTCAATAACAACTTCTACTTCCACTTTTTCCTCATTTTTCTCGCGATTTTCTTGTGGATTTGTCTCTTCGCCCATAGTGAACCGTATCGTTGGCAATAACTTTAAGAAACGTCACCTTACTACTTTCGAAAATAATATATCTTCTTCTTTAAAAATAACATTTGAAGTGCTTGTACCTAGAAACATTTTGCATTCCAAGAAAGTTAAATAATAATTAATTTTATTTCCTCATTTATTATTAGTCAAATTGTATTGTCTATGAACGAATTCTTATAAATTTTAAAATTTTTTAATTTTTTTTTACAAACAAATTTTCCTACATTTTATTAATTTTTGTTAAATTTATCTGCTTTTTGATCAGCTGTTTCATTAAGAATAAATTTCCTGAACCGTCCCTTTCGAAAGTTGAGGTTGATTAGACAGGCTGACACGCAGGGTGTTCGCCTTTAAACCAACTAATATTGCAATATTTCTTTCAGGTAAATTGTTTTAATCAGATAGTAATGAAATTGTAATTGTGTAAAATATAAAATTATTGGATTAAGATGTTTAAAATAAGTATAATATTAAATTTTTGATTGAGGTTATATTGCAGTAGTGAATTGTGTTAACGCGGCACACTTTTCTTGTAAAGTATTTAATAATTATTAAAAATTTATTTTAGCATGTCTAGAAATAAAGGACATGAAGAAACCGACAAGCAAACTCGTATTGCTATAGTAAGTGATGATAAGTGCAAGCCAAAAAGATGCAGACAAGAATGTAAAAAGTCTTGTCCTGTTGTCCGTATGGGAAAGCTTTGCATTGAAGTAACTCCCAACTCTAAACTAGCTTCTCTATCTGAAGAACTGTGCATTGGATGTGGTATTTGTGTCAAGGTAATTACATTCAAATACTTAATCATTGATTCTGAGCTGGCATTAATTGCAGAAATGTCCTTTTGATGCTATTACCATCATAAACATCCCCAGTAACTTGGATAAACACACAACGCATCGCTACTCGAAGAATTCTTTCAAACTGCATCGTTTACCCATTCCTCGTCCTGGGGAAGTTTTAGGTCTTGTCGGTCAAAACGGTATCGGAAAGTCCACAGCGCTTAAAATTTTAGCTGGTAAACAGAAACCGAATTTGGGGCGGTATGCTGATCCACCAGATTGGACAGAGATCTTGGCATATTTCCGTGGTTCTGAACTTCAAAACTATTTCACAAAAATTTTAGAAGATGACTTAAAAGCAATTATTAAGCCACAGTATGTGGATCAAATCCCTAAAGCTGTTAAAGGCACTGTGTGTGCCTTAATGGATAAGAAAGATGAACGGAAAAATCAGGACGAAATTTGTGGAATGCTTGACTTAAAGCATATTCGTGATCGGGAGATTGCTGCATTATCAGGAGGAGAACTTCAAAGATTTGCCTGTGCCATGGTCTGTATTCAAAATGGTGATATTTTAATGTTTGACGAACCTTCTTCCTACCTCGATGTTAAGCAAAGATTAAATGCTGCTGTGACAATTCGGCATTTAATCCATCCAGATAAGTAAGATTTTAAAGATTAATCTTGAGTGGTATTAATTGCTGTTTCTTTAAAGATTTATTATTGTCGTCGAGCATGACTTGTCAGTACTGGACTATCTTTCCGATTTTATTTGCTGTTTGTATGGTGTTCCTGGGTGCTATGGTGTCGTTACTATGCCCTTCTCTGTCCGTGAAGGTATTAATATCTTTTTAGACGGATTTGTGCCTACGGAAAATATGAGATTTAGGACTGAATCTCTGACATTTAAAGTAATTTTGTAAATTTTTCGAGTATTTCGCCATTGTAGAATTATTGTAGGTTTCGGAATCGGCAACAGAAGAAGAAATCAAGAGAATGAATCACTACGTTTATCCAAAAATGAGCAAAACATTAGGAAGTTTTAAGTTAACAGTACAAGAAGGCCACTTCAGTGATTCTGAAATTTTGGTTTTGCTCGGTGAGAATGGAACTGGAAAAACTACTTTTATCCGTATACTTGCTGGTAACTTAGAACCGGATGAAGGCTCAGGTAAGTTTACCATAACGTAACATTAGCAACAATTTTTTTTTGGACCCGAATTTATAGCATTTATCCCGAAAAACAGTAGTGTGAGAACGTAAAAGTTCAAATACATATATTTATTTAAGTAGTAAAGGGCATGCGGGTCTCGCATTTATTGCAAATGGCCCTTGAAAATGCAAGTGTAAGTTTAGTGATACGGGCCGTGGTAGTCCTATAAACAAGGGAATCCGCAACTAGAGCGTTTTTTAAAAATTTCAATAAGCCATGATTTAAACTTCATAAAGTATATTATAAGGCCAGGTTTGCATTAGAAATTTATTCGCCGAACTTCTCCTTATTCGTGGAGTGTAAACGCTTTCTCGATTCCTCAATGTAGATTTTTTATGTTCGGCGAATAAAATTCTCTATTTAGTGTAAACAGCAGACTGAATTTTTTCGGCAGAATTTTCGAACTCCTGGAGTTGAGATATTCAGGTTGCTAAGTTCTGGAATCAAAATATTCTCTCTGATAAATCCATTTTAAAAGTGTCAGTATGTAAACCCTCACATTTATTTAATAGATATTGAGAAGTTCTGGCTGATCTAGTTACGGTAATAAATTCGGTTTTCTAATAAAATGGGTATGTATTAAATATTTTATGATTGTATTGAGGTCAAGGAGAATAAATTTCATGAGTAGAATAAATTCAACTGAACACAGAAGTTCAGCGTGATCAAGTATGTTAATCGAGCAAGTGTACATTGTGTTTCCTATTACTTGTGCTTAAAAAATTAAATTCTGTGGGAGACATCCTCAAAAAATTCCGCAATCTCAATTCGAAGTTGTTTTAATACTTGGATGAAAGCACAACATATATTTCTTTTTAAAAGCCATTCATGGGACCATAATGAACGTTTTTTGAAGTGTAAACTTCTACAGGCACGTTGGGCATTTTTGGCCTGGCCTTATTTGGTATTTTTCGACATAAGCTCAGGTGGAAAAGTACGAAATAGAGCCAGTTTTGGCAATATACAATTGTATATAACTTCAAAAGTAAAGGCAGCATAAAAATTCATAGGAAATTCTCCAAGCTTTCCAAATATGGAAAAAAAATATTAGTTAATTACTTGGAGAAAAGGGCGGTTGAAGTTGAAATTTTAGTGAAAAAAAACCAAAATTTTGGCTTTGAAGACTCATATCGATGGACGTTGGTGGTTTGGAACCTTAACTTTTACTGTTTTAGATAGGAGGGAGTATACTGCGTGCATTGCTACCTTATAGCATGTTCACACCGACTTGGTTACCACTATTGAGATGGTTTCAAGCGTTAACCATGATAATTTTGATGGTTTGTGCATGGTTTGCCATAGATATTCAAACCAAGCAAAAATCGCAAACCAAGCAAAATTTCAATGGTTAACGGGTTTAACCACGATAATTAACTGGCATGAATGCCATCTATCACTGAAAGTTTACAACAATCTACCAAAATTTGTTGTAAACAGACATTGAAATTTGAAATTTGTCGCTGAAATTAAAATGAGTCATGCAGGACCGCCAACGAAAAAAAGATCTGTTTGGTCCACAAGGGTAAGGGTTAAAAGGAAATAGGAAAAAGTCACACATTTTCAAAGAAATAGCGAGTGCATTAGCATCACATGGCACTATTTACTGTGGCCAAGCAATTCAAACATATTTGCACAACATTGCCAAGAAATACATTACAAATTATTCTCCAAATTTCTCTCCAAATATGTAGCTTCTTTTTTTCTTTTAATTATTATTTTTATGACCATTACGTTCATAATTAAAAACAAACATAATAAATAATTGACACATTAAAACATGAATTGACATCGATATCGAATAATACAAATGACAGAAATAACCAATCGAGTTAGTATGTACAGTTGTTAGTTTTGAAATAGTTTGAAACCACGTAAAGTGATAACCAAGTTGGTGTGTACATGCTATTATGCATGGGTCAAAAGGTTTCAAAAATACAGTGTGATATGTAAACCTCTACGAAAAAAAATCTAAACGCCCTAGCAGCTAAACCGTTACGATTTATCTCTGATTTATATTCTGATGCGGGATTGAATTCCCTAGTTGTAAGTTAAAAAAAATTGTAATTTTAAAATTCCTAAAATCTCGGTACGGTTGGGGCGGGGTCTAGTCCATCTCACCAGAGGAGATGTGAGTGCCAATTTAAACCAAAAATACCTCACGTATTTAATTGACCACCACCCTTTTCTAAGCACCAACCCACAAGAAAAGTCTGAAATAAATCATCTCTAATGGGGTATTCGTATTCGCGACAACGTAGCAAACAAATGCCGGAAAATCCATGCATTAAGTAGGCTGTATGTGATTTTAAACAAGAAGCCCACGCATATTACAAATATCAAAATAAAAAAAAATATATCGGGGATTCTCTCGCGAAAGATGAATTTTTACATTGTTCAGTGCTTTAAGGGTATAAGTGAATTGCTAGTTTTTTGGTAAAAATTATATTCAAGCTCAGCCCACTAATCTACATTAATGGTAAACAAGCTGTTGATAAGTATTTTGCACTGTTTCTTTTTCTATTATTATTTTATTTTGTGGTCATTTGTTAAAACGAACCATACATTTTGTTATAATATTTAACTACTTTATAACTTTATAGGCAAATTACCAATGCTCAATATTTCGTACAAGCCTCAAAAGATCTCTCCAAAAAGTCAAGGTCATGTAAGAAATCTTCTGCACGATAAAATCCGCGATGCCTATATTCATCCACAATTTATTGCTGACGTTATGAAACCAATGAAAATTGAAGAAATCATGGATCAAGAAGTGCAGAATTTGTCTGGAGGAGAATTGCAACGCGTCGCTCTTGTGCTATGTTTGGGTAAACCAGCTGATGTTTATTTAATTGATGAGCCTTCTGCTTATTTGGATTCCGAACAACGTTTGATTGCTGCTAAAGTTATAAAAAGGTAATAAAGTTCTGTTATTTTTGCAAAATTAATAGCCGATAATTTTAATTTAGATACATACTTCATGCTAAGAAAACTGGTTTTGTCGTGGAGCATGATTTTATAATGGCAACATACTTATCAGATCGTGTTATAGTTCTCGAAGGTGTTCCTTCTGTAGATACAACCGCTCATACTCCTCAATCGCTTTTAAACGGAATGAACCGGTTTTTGGAACTGTTGGGTATCACATTCCGAAGAGATCCAAATAATTTCCGCCCCCGAATTAATAAAAATAGTTCAGTGAAAGTAAGGACAGAAAGTTTAAAAGACAAAATTATTTAATAAAAACGTTTTCTTGTTTGCAGGACATTGAACAGAAACGTGCTGGGCAATACTTCTTTTTGGAGGACACTAATTAAACTTAACATTGGTACTTCCAGTTCTTTTTTTAATGTTCTATACATCGCACATAAAGTGAAATTGTTGCAGTTCTATATGGCGGCCGTATTACGCGGAAATATCTTTATGATCGAATGCTAATTTTTGTAAACAAAGTATTTGCATAATTTTTAAATAAATTATTTGGGATTACTGCAACAAATATAAACTTGAATTTATTGCGCAAGCTACTGCAAAGAGCTACGTGAAATTTTATATGTGATCGTTTTATTTTCGTATTTAAATTTTGAGGAATAAACGAAACTGTCATCTTTTTTAAGAAAAAGTTTTCCAAGAAAAAATTTGTATTAATATGACCTAGAGATATTTTAAAACACCTTTGCTGACTTCATGGTTATAGATATTTTAATAATAAATCCTTTTTTTTTTGTTTTAACTTGCCCAAATTATTTTAATTGTTGATAATTACATTACGGTAAATCGGTTTTAATAGGAAACATTTTAGTATGTACTTCGAAAAAAAATTGCGCTTAGACGTGCGAGCAAAATCCCAAAATTCTTGTTTTTTCAGCATTTTGCTAAACGGTTTCTGAAAGTATAGGCTAGGGGCTACAATTTGTCTATCTCACATTTTAATATAAGTTTGGAGAACAATGCTAAAAATGCTTTTGAAAATGGTACATAGGGCGAACCAACGAACGTCAGCGAATCCCATTCGTTGGCCCGGTGTGTACGCGGCATAAGTCGACGCGTGGAATGTCGTTTTCGCAAAATAATTTCTCCTAAAAATATGCAAAATCCAATGGAACCGCTGCATTTTTCACATTATCCACAAGGGGGAAAAGTTGCAAATAATATTAAAACTTCAATTAAATTAAACAAATTCATAATAATATTGGAAAATCTTAACTCTGAATTTATTTTTGTATATTGTGGTTTTTCTAACTCTTCTTGGAGTAGTTTTAATTTTTATTTTTACTTTTGCATTTCGCTCGTTCAGAACTGCAAAAAAATTTGTGTGAATTTATTTCTGCTCTTGCAATTCTTCAAGAACATTGTGTGCATTCCATTTTTCTGCTCTTGCCTAATTGAAGTGTTACATATCTTTGCAGTAGCTGCTTACTGCTACGTAGTCTTAGATGGAATAGTTTCTTCAGAATTTGAATCTTTTAATAAGCTAATCAAATTTACTTCAACCTTCAAAATATATTGTAAAGTTCTATTTATCGAGGAAGAACATTCTGCATTACTGCTGTCAGGTCCATTATGATCTCGAATGTAGGAGGCTTCCAAACCTACTGTTGATATAACACTTTCTTCTATTGACGTTATACGAAAAGCATCAACAATCCACAACCAGTCTTGGCAATTAAATTCTTGTTTGCCATTAATTTTTTTTATGTTATATTTAAAACATCGCTACACCCAAAATATGTTTAATATAACATATTGTAAATTTTTTACTTGATGTATTTCTAATACTTTTTGCAATCCATTAGAATTTCTTATTGGCAGTCCACTTGTATTTAATATTTCAGTTAATTGGCACCACAACTCGTTTTTAACATAACAATAACTGAATTCGACGCCAAATTTGGCGTCGAGAAGATTTACGACACTTTTAAAAATACAAACATAAAACGTCGGCTTGCGTGAACCCAAAACGACATTTAACGCGTCGTTTTCAGTCGACGTCGAATTGCGTGAACTGTCCCCTGGGGCCGTATTTGGTTTCTCGACACGATGGATCGACTCGACAAAAAAAGCTTCTCGACTGTCTCTAAGTTTCATATTTGGTTTCACGACCAAATCGACAGCTAAGCGCAGCCATACAAAACCATCAAATTGGGTGGTATTACTCCAAGGCAGCAAATAACGTATATTTAATTAAAATAGAAATTGTTAAAAGTTTATTGCATGCCTAAATTGAGCTTTTTAATAATCGTCAAGCGTCTTTATCGACACGTAAAGAGACGATATCGTGTCGCCAAATGCCAATTTTTATTTATCGACAGACGACAATGTCGACTCGAGAAACCAAATACGGCCCCAGGATCTCCCAGTTGTTGCGGCTTCTGCTAGTAGGGTTCTCCTCCACGTTGTTCTAGGTCTTCCTACTCGACGGGATCCTTGCGGATTCCAGTCAAGGGCCTGTTTGGCTAGATGTTCGTTTTCGCGTCGCAAGGTGTGTCCAACCCAATTCCATTTCCTTCACCTGATTTGGTTGTTTATCCTTTCTTGGCCGGTACGGCGTCATAGTTCTTCGTTTGAAATTCTATCTTGCCAGCGGATTTTTAGGATACGACGCAGGCATCTTTTGATGAAGACTTGTAGGCGCCCTGTGATGAATTGGGTGACTTTCCATATTTCGCAACCATACAAAAGAACTGCCTTAACGTTGGAGTTGAACAGCCGCAATTTGGTGTTAGTGGAGATCTCCGTTGATCTCCATATGCGGGACAGGCATGCATATGCGCCTCGTGCTTTATTTATTCTGGAACTGACGTCTTCTTCTGCCCCACTATTTTCGGTAATAATGCTACCGAGGTAGCTGAATTTATCTGCCAACTCCACGTCACGGTTATTCAGCGCTGTCGGTTCAATGGTGTTTGCATTTATCCGCATTTTTTTAGTTTTAGTCGGATTTAGCCTTAAGCCTGCTGGACTACTTTCTGTTGCCAAATTGTTTAACATGTTTTTGAGGTCCTGGTGTCTGTGGGCCAGCATACAGATATCATCGGCGTAGTCGATATCCTTAAGGCGGTCTAGCAAACCGCATTGGATGCCGCTTGTTCTATTATCTAGAGCGCCGACAAGGATGTCACTTATTACTATAAGAAATAGTAATGGCGAAGATAGGCATCCTTGTCATACTCCTGAGCTCACCTGAAAGCTGTCAGATAATTTTCCATTATGGAGAACTCTGCATCTGGAATTGTTATATAGGGCTTTTATCAATTTTATTATTTTATCAGGCAGTCCACGTCGCCGTAGTGCCTGCCAAATGAAGCTCCTATTAACCGAGTCGAACGCTTTCTCATAAGTCTACGAAAGCAAGGTAAAGGGGGGACCGAATTCAATAGACTGCTCCACAGTCTCACATCTATTCTCAAGGTGTTAATATGATCAATACAGGAGCGGCCCTTCCTGAATCCGCCCTGCTGCCTCCTAAGCTTTCGCTCTACTGCCTCACTTATCCTAGATAGTAATATATGGGGCAAAATTTTGCCCACAGTAGATAATAAACAGTTGTCGCATATTAGCTGCGTTCCTTTTCTGCTAATTTTTACTATTTTTTACACTTGCGTACTAGCAACTAACACTTGCTCTTATAAACGAGTAGATAGCACTTGCAATTACACAATTGAAATCCGCTAGGGGAAAGCGGCCATTTCGAGTCTATTGTGAATTATTTTCATTTACGCCATTACCCGCTAGATGACTTTTATTTGTGTCGAGCTGGGGCCAGTTCACGCAATTCAACACTCGACGTCGACATCGACGCTTTATGAAAACGACATTAATTTCAACGACGTTGAATTTGGGTTCACGTAAGTCGACGTGTCGAACGTCGTTTTCCCAAAATAATTTCTCCTAAAGGTATGCAAAATCCAAAGAAACCGGTGCACTTTTCACATTATCCACAAGGGGGACAAGTTGCAAATAATACTAAAACTTCAATAACGTGAGTAATTAAATTAATTAATTAAACAAATTCATAATAATATTGGAAAATCTCAGCTCTGAATTTATTTTTGTACATCTAAATCTTCTTCGAGTAGTTATAATTGTTATTTTTCAACTAATAGTTTTTCTTTTTCTGTTGCATTTTGCTCGTTCAGAACTGTAAAAAGTTTTGTGTAAAATTATTTCTGCTGTGCTCTAATTGGCACCACAACTCGTTTTTAATACTACAATAAATGAATTCGAAGTTAACGACACTTTTAAAACGTCAAACATAAAACGTTGACTTGCGTGAACCCAAAACGACATTTAACGCGTCGTTTTCAGTCGACGTCGAATTGCGTGAACTGGCCCCTGATTTACTCATATAAAAACATCCATAAATAAAACTTCAGTCGTATAATTATCAAAAATTATTATCTTTCGTTTTACTTTAGAAATTATCGCATTAATTGTCACAAATTCTTCTTTTAAGAATTTTTTATTTGTAAAGTTTAAAGTAACGCCAAAAATTTCAAGTGAGATTTTACTCAAATCAGAAAATTTTGCGTTTCTTTTCTACTCTGCTCACAAGTACTAAATAGTAGAAAAGGAACGCAGCTATTGTTAGGTCCCCCTTTTTTGGTAATTTGAAATACTAGGATGACTTTCTAAAGGACATATGATGACTTTCTCAACTTCGTATGACAACCTGAAGATACGTAATGTAAAGACACTGTAAGGAGAGAATGAAGAAGACCGAACCCTAGAACGGTAGCGACATTTGAAATTAGTTTATAATAGCTGTGTTCATTTTCTACTATTTAGTACTAGTGAGCAGAGCAGAAAAGGAACGCAAAATTTTCTGATTTGAGTAAAATCTCAGCAAACATTTTTGACGTTACTTTATTTGTAAACAAGTAAAAAGTTTTTAAAAGAATAATTTATAACACAATGGAGCAATTAATGCGGTAATTTTTAAAGTAAAACGAAAGATAATAGTTTTTGATAATTGTACGACTGATATTTTATTAATGGACGTTTTTATATGAGCAAATCAGTTCAACACAAATAAAATCCATCTAGCGGGTGATGGCGGAAGTGAAAGTAATTCACAATAGACTCTAGCGGATTTCAATTGCGTAATTGCAAGTGCTATCTACTCGTTTATAAGAGCATGTGTAGTTGCTAGTGCGAACGAGTAAAAATTAGCAGAAAAGGAACGCAGCTAATGTAATTCATCAGTTCATGTAAAATTTAAGACAATTTACTAATGTAAATGAACTTAAAATGCAGCATGAATTATAAGTCAAGAAACTCAAAGCAATTATATAAACATAATGAGGGATCTAACAATTGTAGTATTGTAGTAAAAAATAAAATGGTTTAAAAATTGATACAGCTGTTCGAGTTGCAAAATGTTTTAATGGCAATGGGAAATTTATTGTTTTGTTATTAGCCAACAACGGAAAATGCTAGCATGAATTATATGTACAATAATAAAAATAACTTAAATTTTAATTATACTTCGATATAAAAAAAAGGAAAAGCTACATTATTAATCAACGTCTGGTGCATTTTCTGTTTCCTTTTCTGCTTCCGCTGGCTTAAAATCGCCCTTGTCATTGGCATTCTGATCTTGTCCGTCATCGTCCTCATCATTTTCAGATTTTTTATTGGCATCAGGCACCCAAAGTCCTGAATCAACACAACGTTTCATATGATATCGTGCCTCTTCTTCGGGCATTTTAGCAATGGTTTCTTGAAGTAATTTTATATCGCGACTTTCAAAGCAATTTTTTAATTCCTGTAAAGAGTGCAATAAATAATAAGTAATTTATATTATTTTTAATATAAAAAGCCTACATCTGGAAGACTTTCAAATACTTCAACAGGATCCAGGCCACCAGGGCCCAATCTGGCAATCTTTTCTTCTTCTTCTTGTTCTGCAATCATTTCCGCAAGTTTTTCTTCTGCCCTCTTTTGGATTCTCTTTTTAAATTCGCTGATTTCATTATCGAATTGTTGTTTGTATTGAACAACAGCGTTTTGAATTTTTGAGAAGAATGAGCTAACACAGTCTCTGGGATCTACATCTAACTGTTTGGATAATTCTAGAATATACTGCATGCAAATACATTGGTGAGCAACATGAGCCATTAAATCGTGCTTCTGTTCCATTTCTAAATTAATACACCAGATAACTAAGTAATTTGCAGTATCTTCGCATACAAGATGATTGTGTTCAATTAAAAATTTCTTTGATTCATCATATTTTCGTAACATTCCAAATTTCTTCATCAACTTTTCATTCTGTTTGATAAATTCTTTCATGCGTTTCTCCTTTTCTTCTTCAGACAAGTTTGCATCTTTTCTGTCTGGCAGTTTGTTTATTACAGTTTTTGCAAAGCCTGGTTTGCTAATAGTATCAACATTCCATGGGGTTTTCTTTTCTTTCTTGCGGAAGTCTTCTTCTTCCTTTTCTAGTCTCTTTCCTTCTTCTTCTAATTTGGCTAGTTCTTTCTAAACGATGGAAAAATGCGATAAGGAGAAAATTTGCACATTTATTGACTAACGACTTACTTTTAACTCTTCAACGTTTCCTTCTCCTTTGGATACTTTTTCCTTCATATCTCGAATCTTGGCAATATTTGATTGTTTCTTAGCCCGGAAATTTTCTTTTTCCTTTTCCATTTGTTCCATTCGATCAACACGTGCCTGATGTCTCCATCGAAACAGCGATGGCGTGTCTATATTAGGATGAGTATCATCTTCATCGTCTGATATCTGCAAATATTAAGAAGTATAAAAACCTTAGTATTTTTAAATATATTAAGAGGACTGCGATATGTACTAATTGTATGGTATGCCATAAGTAATTGCAGGACCTTTTCCTGAACACACGTAATAACCCCCCTGCTATATATCGGCAAGCAAACCATTGCATAACTCAAGGGAAAGACCAAAAAATATACATATATGCACCAAAATATAAGAACCATTGATTATATACTAAGTAGATATGGACAAACGCGATTCAAATTAACTTCCAGTTACGGCACCACGAGCTGGGGGCGCTAATATCGCAGGGTTTTATGCTCCGCTGTATATGGTTAGTTTCCGAAATAAACTTTCTTGTTTATGTGAAAGCCCTTTGCGCATTTGAAAACAAAATCAGAAGCTGCAGCTTTGAGTTTAGTGGCGGTGGATCTAAAAATAGATTTATATGCGCTTATTCCTATTGTTTTGTTCGGGAAGGGCAAAGAGGGTGATAAAATGATGATGATTTCGTAGCCGATGGGTGAAATTTGACAATGAGGGAAAAAAATGAATGGACGAGACAACTTTAATGGGAAATTTGGCTACAAGCATGTTTTTATTATCTTGAGAAATGAAATGGATTTGAAGGAATTATTTCACTTTTTTTAGCGAAAAAGTGACAAATTTTTAGATTTTTTTCTCAGGTATATTAGTTCGTAGAAATTTGAAATTTTTAGGGATAATTGTATTACTATTGATATATGTATGTATATAAAATAATTTTTATTTTTGATTTTATTTATCGTTATTTATGTATGTGGCATGGCCAAAACAACCCTTTGTACCGTTAGTACATTATGTCCTTCAAGTCAGGATGCAGTGTCTATTAGTAAGTTTAGGTTAGTCTGGATGGTGCGTCAGTAGATTTCGATGAACCTTGGGTTTTATCTGTGAGGTGTAATATGGTCCCAGCAACACCGACTGTGTTCTAATTATTAACGAAGGCGAGGTATTTAGTGGGCTTGGGATGGGCCGAGTTGGCTAGTCTTGGAAAAAAGGTGCATGTAGGTAAAAGCGGTAAAAATTAGCGAGGGCTGCCACATTTCTACAGTGGCTTGAAGAGTCTATAGAGGAGCAAAATGGGCCAGCCAAGGCAAGCTAGTTTTTAGGGTAATATAGGTTCGCGCCACGCAACCGTCAAAAACAATTAGATTTAAAGTCTTTTATTACAACAAAAGCTAAGGATTTAGAACGAGTTAAAATAAATTGAGAGGACAATTAAACAAATTATAGTAATTACAACCAGACGTATTTTGATAAAGACTAAACCGAAACTGAATCTCTGTTCTTTAATTTAATTTTTCCAAACGTGAAAGAAGAGATTACACCTGACTTACTTAATATTAATAATGTTACAATATTGCTAACTAAGCGTCTGGGGGTAGCCGGATGGTCCCGAAGTATCGATGTCGGTGGCTCATGAACTTTTGGTTGGGGTCATGTGTCGTATGGGGGTGGCCGTAGGAATAGAACTTTTACCCAGATATACGAGTTACGTTCAATACAATTCAATACAAGGCGGAATGTAGGAATTGTAGATTGTAGTCAGGGCAGTTGGCTGAAGGAGGAGCTTGCTTCTCTTGAGAAATCTCAGTCATTGATAAGCTTGTTTGGCGATTTGGAATATGTGATTACTTCATCGCAGATCTGGGACCTTATTCTCTATTACAATATTGTCATATTTTTTCAATGAAATGCCTAAACCGTATTTTCTATTACAATATTGGCATTCATTTTTACATGAAAATTTAACAATATTGGCAAATTTTTACTTGAAAGCTGTTTCGTTTTCGGATCGGATTTAACAATATTGTAATAGGGAATAGGGGGCCTCATTATGTCTAAATTTGCGAATCCACCAAGGCATTTGCTCGCAGGCTTTTGACGTGAAAATGACGTAAAAAGATGATGTTTCAGATTTTCCCCCTGAGGTAAAGAGAAGGACGGTACAATTTTTCGTAGGGATGAGAGTTCACACTCTATTCGACAATGTCTGGTCCGTGCTTGTCTTATATTTAGGAAGGCGTAGAAGTAGGCACAACTATGAATTGGGTTGGAGGGGATTGAGAGCAGATCCCTAATGAATATTAGAAAGAGATCAGGTGAGAGAATCGACCCTTGGGCAACGCCCGCCGTGATTCGACGCCATCCAATACTAGCTTAATTGAACAGCCACAAACGAAGCTCTCAAATCAGTTCTTTAGAACTGAGATGTAAGTTAATTTTACAGTTTTACATTAGGCGTCGAATTTTTCACTTTTTCCGTTGCCTGCATAACTCTACTCTCAATTTTCTGCCAAAATGTATGTAGTTTTGAAGCGGGGCGCTTTTTCAACTCAGTGATTTGCAAAGTAATTACTGTTAAGAAAATGACAAGCATTTAAAAAAATTTACCCTTGAACCAAAGAAAATATATTAAAAATGAATGAAAATATTGTCGAATTAAATATAGAAATTATTAATAAACTAGCTGAAGTGGATTTGATGTTTAATAGTGGGTCTATACGAAAGTGGCTCTAGTCCGTTGTACCTACTTTGATGTTTGGTACATATGAGCGTTTTCTATTCTTGATTTTTTTTTCGTCTGTTCTTCCAGTACTAACACCAAGCACCTTCATTAAAGCTGGTCGTCCGAAACAAGAGCCTGCGATCCCTCGTCATGCCTATAACTACACAAAATTTCTACATCTACAAATTTCTTTTTTAATTTTGGCTCTCGTTACAACCTAAACATCAAGAATTCCTACTTGTTTGCAATCTTTTTGTCGCACAAAACAAGTGTGATTTTGTGCTGAGGCACCGGCCAATAATTATAGGTTTTCACGGCAGGCTCCCAGTTGTATAATATGTTTTGATATATACATGTACATAATATACCAAAATTCTTAGAGTTTTTGCTAATTATTTACTATATCACCCCACTTCCAGGGGGTAGGAGTGGGGGTAATAAGGGAGGTTGACCTAAACACGTTTCTTTTGGAATTAGCCCTTGGTCATCCCTTAAAAAGTTATTCACTTTTGAAATTTTGCAAAAATCACCTTTTTACGTTATTACGACTTGGACGCTGGATTGTAAGACCCCAAAACTCTCCCACCCAACCTCTACCTCATTCTCGAATTGGGCAAAATCATTTATTGCTGCTTATTTAAAGTAAACAATTACCCTATATAAAAACATTTAAAAAAATCTTTCAAAATCGGAACCTTTCTTCCTTCATTGACGACTACCTAATCTTGAAAAATATGAAGTAGAGTTTTAAACGATAATAATTCTGATATTCTTTATTATAATTCTATTATTGTAAGTATATACACTAGGGAGCACTTGATTACCCTCACATGAAATTTCGATGTAAAACTTGCTGCAGCAAGCCTATCCCTGCGAAATTTTTGTTAAATATTTCTGGTCCGTTATTTCAAAATTCCTAGTAATCAAAATAATTCAAAGAACTAAAAGTAACGGGAAATTCCAATTTTTGAATATTATGTGTTTTGCAAGAGGAGCACTTGATTACCCTCATCAGTTTCTTTCTGTTATTATTAGCATAAAAGTGCAGTGAAACTGAGGAATTTGTATTTAATTAAACTTTTACTTCTTTCAAATAGTGTTTTAAGTGTTTTGCGTGTCAGTTTGAAAATATGGGTCGCGGGAAAACTCTATCCCAAGAAGAAATAGGCAAATTTCTTGCATTCAAGCAAAAGAATTATTCAAACAGGGAAATCGCGAGGAAAATTGGTCGAAATTCGTGGACTATTAACAACTTTTTGAAAGACCCCGAAAATTATGGGCCAAATAGAAAAGGCCGCACAGCAACGGCGACAACCGAGCGGGAGAGTAGGTCAATTTTACGTGAAGTGTCCAACTCCACGTCAACCGCTCGAAAGATAAAGGAAAAAGCCGGAGTTTCAGCGAGTGTTTGGACGGTTCGGAGGGTAATTAAGCAATCCCCAAAGATTCGCCACAAAATACTACAAAAAAAGACGCTCTTGCTTGAACGTCATAGGGATGCCAGATTAAGGTTTTGTAGAAATTATCTAAGTTGGAGGAGTGAGTGGGAACACGTGATTTTTTCGGACGAGAAAAAATTTAATCTGGATGGTCCTGACGGGTTTCAACATTATTTCCGCGATATGCGAAAATCTGAGCTGTTCCTATCTCGTCAGGACCATCCAGATTAAATTTTTTCTCGTCCGAAAAAATCACGTGTTCCCACTCACTCCTCCAACTTAGATAATTTCTACAAAACCTTAATCTGGCATCCCTATGACGTTCAAGCAAGAGCGTCTTTTTTTTGTAGTATTTTGTGGCGAATCTTTGGGGATTGCTTAATTACCCTCCGAACCGTCCAAACACTCGCTGAAACTCCGGCTTTTTCCTTTATCTTTCGAGCGGTTGACGTGGAGTTGGACACTTCACGTAAAATTGACCTACTCTCCCGCTCGGTTGTCGCCGTTGCTGTGCGGCCTTTTCTATTTGGCCCATAATTTTCGGGGTCTTTCAAAAAGTTGTTAATAGTCCACGAATTTCGTCCAATTTTCCTCGCGATTTCCCTGTTTGAATAATTCTTTTGCTTGAATGCAAGAAATTTGCCTATTTCTTCTTGGGATAGAGTTTTCCCGCGACCCATATTTTCAAACTGACACGCAAAACACTTAAAACACTATTTGAAAGAAGTAAAAGTTTAATTAAATACAAATTCCTCAGTTTCACTGCACTTTTATGCTAATAATAACAGAAAGAAACTGATGAGGGTAATCAAGTGCTCCTCTTGCAAAACACATAATATTCAAAAATTGGAATTTCCCGTTACTTTTAGTTCTTTGAATTATTTTGATTACTAGGAATTTTGAAATAACGGACCAGAAATATTTAACAAAAATTTCGCAGGGATAGGCTTGCTGCAGCAAGTTTTACATCGAAATTTCATGTGAGGGTAATCAAGTGCTCCCTAGTGTATATGTATGTATTTAAATTGACCCAAACTAAATGGCTTAAATTTTCTCTGTAAGCAATAATAAAATAAATACACAAAAACTTGAATTTTTGCTCAAAAAAAAAACCTATTTTATTTTTCTCAATTTAAAAAAAATGCGATGCAAAATTTCCTAATAAATCTCTCTTCCCATTCTTTAATTCATTGATAAATTTCAGCCACCGACCAAGAAATCATCGTAGTTTCAGCCCACCCACCCCCATTCAAAACAAAACAAAAGGAATACCCGCGCAGGAATCTATTTTTAGACCCGAAACTTTTGGCTTTTCTTCTAACATGCGTTAAGGGCTTTGAAATGCTTTTTAAAATTCAGGCGCAAACCCGCTTTTTTCAATTTTTACTAAAAAATAACAAAATTAAAAAATGTGTCTATTTTATGATTATTATGCACTTATAAAGAAATATTATTATTTATATTATTAAACTAATGTTGAAAACCCATCCCCATTGATTTTAGAGGTTTAAAACAAAAATTTCTATCACTAAAACTTAAATCGGTACAACTATCGCCATCTAACAAACCAGCTGGAAAGATGTTTGTCCATATCTACTTACTCTATAATCAATGTAAGAACCTAGATAGAATATATAGCATCTTCTATTCGTATAACCCAATCAAAGATACTCATACATTTCATCATTACATATTCCTTCAGTTATTTTAGGTTTTCAGTTTTTCACTCTTCTTGTTATTTGTTTTTCCCTTATATAATTTTGTTTTTATTTAAAAATCTTTACAATCTTTTATATAATTCTAAAGTACATACGCTTTTAGCGGAATAAGATATTGTAAATCTTGATGTACTGTAACTTTAATAAATAAATGAAATGAAATACAGTATGATTTTTTTATTGTCAACCAATACTTTGACATTTTACATCGAACTGTCTTCTTTTTCTGTTTTTCTGTGTGTAAGCTGCATTATTGAAAGCACCCTCAGTTGATATGGGGCCTGATATCATGAACAAGGATGCTTATCGAACAAGGACTCGAATTGTAGCATGGAATGTGAGAACACTGCTTGCTGATGGACTGTTGGATGAAGTCCTCAACGAGATGAACCAATATAAAATCAAGGTAATGGGACTCAGCGAAAACAAATGACTCGACGCGGGGTAACATATTGGCCCAAACGGCGAGTCCTTCTTATATTCTGGCAGAATCGAAACTGAAAGCCGTAGGAATGGCGTTGGCGTAATACTCACCAAAGAAGCCAAGCCCAGCCTCTTAGCTGGTCACTAGTTTCTAAGAGGATTATTACCGTTCGCCTGAGTACAAGACTAAGAAGTACTACGCTAGTTCAATGCTACGCTCCAACTCAAGAGGCAGACGACGAGATCGAGTTCTATATACGAATAAATGAGGTATTTTGCTCTATTCCAAGGGAAGGCATAATTGTTTTAATGGGTGACATAAACGCAAAAATCAGCCCCAACAACATCACATTAGATCACTAACAGCAACCATGAGCTTTTCGTTGACTTGTGTGGCTCCCACCAACTCATGGTAGGTGGAACTGGAACCAACTCATGGTAGGTGGGAAAGGAAACTACAACAAAGCTTAAGCCAGCAAAGAGTTTTCAATGAAAACAGCATTGAAAAGCTGTGGAGTACTACAAAGGGCGTTATTATAACAAAAACGGAAACAAGCATCGGATAGCATATGTCGAAAGAAACCAGCAGCACTGGATGTCGGATAGAGCCTGGCAAAAAATAGAACGCAGAAGGGCCTTCAAAAACAACTGCAGCAGACCAACTTTTTCTGCGAGTTCGTTCAACTACTCGTTTAAAATAACGTAAAATCTCGCGACCCGGACAAACGTCATCAACTTAAACGGGAATACTCAATTACACCGGGAAGTTAAAAGAAGCGTCCGGCGTGTGATAAAAGGCGGCAGATAAGCGAGCACGCAAAAAAGCGAAAAACGCGGCAAAAACAGGCAAAAGTAAGGTGCTGTACCAAATTACTTAACAGATCTTTTGAAAGTTCTCTACTAAAAACCATGTCGGAAAAAGCGCGGATGGAAGGCTGCTGTGCAGCGACGCGGAAGTCCTATATCAAAAACCAATGAACTTATAATAAAATACAAAATTATAAAAGAATCAACATGCCTTGCTTGATCGCCGTCATATTACACCTCCATAGATGTTATCGTTGAACCTTAGAAATAAATATTTTTATATCGCGCATAAACTGGTATACGTTTTGGTAGAAGTATTATTTTGCCTAAACCATAAACTTTAAGCTCATGCGCTGGATGACTAATAACAATCAGCGACTTAACATTTGTACACGTGATGTGATTCATATTTACAATGATACAATTTTTTTTCTTGAAAATATCCACATTTTAAAAATTGCGTTTTGGGCAGAACCTTAGGGCCGAAACACATCCAAGCCCGCTTTGAACGCATCCAAGCCCAAAGCCAGCTGCAAGCATAATCCAACCAATGCGTTTAAATGGGATTGATCACATCGTCGGTCTAGAACCAGAAGAACGTAACCACCAATTTTGAAATTTTACAGGAGAGCTATTAAAAGGTGAATTTTATGCATTATCGTTATGTGAAATGGGGATACGATAAAATGGAAACTACTACTATTATAAAATGTTATGGCCAAATTTATATAAAGACGGATAAAGTAACTCTTCTACGACCAAAAAATTCAAAAAAGGAATTTTTTTTTTTTTACATACGTTGTTCTGGTTCTAGACCGACGACATCAAAATTTGTCTCGCAAATTCAGGCCTTGGTAAAGCTGGCCGCAAGGCTCTAGTTTTTGCTTTTGACAGTTGAACTTTGAGGTTGATATTTTGTATGCGAGTTTGTATTGAAAATAATTAAACGAATTAAATACAAAATGTTAGAAAATTTCACTGTAAACAAATAAATAATAATTGAAAAAGTCAACAAATTTTAAAAAATAACAATGAAAACAGGCCAAATAATTTTATTTTAAATAATTTTTATATTTTACACTTTTTACGAACCACAATGCTCGCTTACAAATTTGACAAATGTGATGAGCCGGCCTGATTGTGTTTTGAGTATTCCGCGGACGGCTCTGGAGCTCGCCTCAAGGAAAGCTTCGTGAGATGAGCTTTAAAGCCAGCCTGGATGTGTTTCGGCCCTTATATGAACGAGGCCCTGTGTGCGTTCAGCTCTTAATTCAGTTCCTCAAATGCCTTACAAATATCTAAGGCAACCAGATCAGATTTACCGAAGCGGCGTATACTTTAGTAGAGATGTTCGGTTAACAAGGAGGTCGTCAGTAGACCTTCTTGGTCTAAATATTCCATCAGCTTTCTATTGATTTTGGAGTGAATAGAAGTTATTCCTATTGGGCGGTAGTTAGAGGGGTCGCTTGAGTCATTTTTTTTCGATATAGACTGAACATGGGCCAATTTCCAAGAGTTAGGATAAACTCCGGAGAAGTATGAAGAAGAGTAGAGTTTGCCGAGAGGTTAAGGCAAAAGTGAGGCACACTTCTTAAGGACCATGAGGGATATTTTCAGGGCCAGAGGATGCATTGATGTGAAGCTCCCTGAAATTTATTTTTTAAGCAATGCGACCAATATCACGCAAAGATTTATTGTATACAAACAATTTCAAAATTATTTCACGGACTTCATTTCTTTCCCTTTGTCAATTTCAAATTAATACACGAAAATTTATATCCGGATCTAAGTACGCAATGTTGGCAGTTTTTAATACTATAAAGTTGGTATTCTGAATGAAATATTGAAGGGCGCACGTAAATTTTGTAGCTTAAGTTTTAATATTTGTTAATTGTTTTTACTTTTTTCTTTTAATGGCTATAAAGTCCGTAAAATTACTAATATATTTTCCTGCAATTTGCATTGCAGGTAGGCACCAACAGAAGCTACTTAAGCCCTGAAACAAGGTTTTTTTGGCAAAATCCTGTCGACCGTTTTTATTTCTGAAAAACTGATAATTTTCGCCTTTCTAAACGCTATTACATACTATTTTTTGTTTTCCAAAACTAAAATTTTTTCACCCAAACTTGAGTCTCGCAAGATACATTTATATTTATAAAATTTTAAAAATTAGGTGGTGAACATAGGACGTCAATGTAGCAAAATCGAGCAATAAATGAATGAGCTACTGAAAAGCAAGACTGCATTTCCACAGAAACATATTTGCCTAAATTATGAAAAATTGAATTGGAGCGCCTACACAGACGAATCCACTTGTTAGAATATAAGCTTCCAGTATAAGTGGATTTTCACGGTAAAAATGAAAATGAAACCATCTCTAAAAAATTCGTATTTCAAAATGGTAAAGGATTATTTTGTCCTACCACCTCAACCGATTTTTAAATATAGGCTGCGTTTGTTGCCTCCAAGGCAAGGTAAGTGATATTTCTTATAGAGCTGCAATTTATTTATTCAAAACAGTCTATATTTAGTTTTGCAACTGTAAAATTAACATATTTTACATATCAATTGCATTCTGAAGAACTCGCAAATTTTTAATTGTAAAAATTCGGGACAAAATTTATACATATTTGTGGCAAATCAAGTTTAAATAAACCGATATTCCGGTTATATAATAATAATTATGCCCTAGAAACGATTTTTCTTGATTCTTCCAACTGCTGCACTTCGGTGGGTGATCATTCAGTTTTTAATAGAAAACGAAATATTAAAAAAAAAGAATAAGTTTGGTGGTATGTAATTTACAAAGGTTTCACACTTTTTATTGCAACTTTCAACGATAAAGCCATTTTGATTAAACCTATTCCTTTTGTTTTCAAATAGGATAATCAATTCAAATTAAATCTGAATGGAACTGTTTATCTAGCATTATTTAAAGATTAACTGAGTATATAATAAAATTAGGTATCCATTTTATGAAAGTCGGTGAACCCAAGTTGGCATTTCTTTGTTTATACAATATCAACTTACCTCAATATCTTTCCATTTACTATAATCAACCATTTTATTTAAGTTTTATATTTTAAAACACAATTTCACAGAAATTTCTTTTGAAAATACCCAAAACACGTAAAATGATCCGCAATATCCTCTAGAATTTTCGTTCCTCGCGTCGACTTTTTGACGTTCTGCATTCGAAATGTTTTAACTAAATTTCGAATATGATTTTTTTTTAATTGATATGAAAAATTTGTTTCTTTGAAAAAATAGATGGCAGTAATAAGTAATATACAACCGTTATTTGAAAGCATGTGTTTCTTTTTCCTGGTGTACCTACATCAATGTACTCTGGAAAAGATGGAAAATGAATCATATTTTTTTACTTCAGTGTAGTTTATAGCTGCGTTCAATTGGACCATATTTTCAACTCCGTACTTGCAACTACCGCTGCCCTTGTTTTAGAGGGTTGACTCCTAGTAGAAATGCATAAAATTTCAGTCAGGTTTGTAGCTTTAACTACTTTAAAATAGACGGCCTTTTGTGTTTTAAGGTTATATAAACCCGCGATAAATTATTTGAGTATTTTTTTTAAGTACATAAATATACAAAAAGGGTAAATATATTATACGATAAGATATCAAATTTCATTTTATTATAGATAAAAATAATAATAAATAATTATTTCAAGGACAATAAATTAATTTAAGGTTATGTTTTACTTCTGATATCAATAGTCGCGTTCCATTGGCCATGTACTCCCGAGTGGAAAATATTGCCCAATGGCTATTATGACCTAAAACTGATTGATATAACCAAAAAGGTAAATAAGATAGCCTTAAAAGTCGCTATCTTTTGCAAAAATCATAGCTACTTAAATCATCCACTCCAATATATGAGCTCGGGTAGTTGGAACTACTCCAAAGTACACTGGTGAAATTCCTCCAGGAAAAAGAAACAGGGGCTGTTCGCTATGATATTAGTGGCTACCAGCGGTTACAATATGAAATTTTTATCTGCACACATAACTTAAAAAAAATCAAAAGAGACTGCTCGATTTTGGGTATTTGGTCATAACTTTGGATATTTCAAGTGAAACTTGATGAAATTTTCAAAGGTTATACTTTATAATGTGAATAAAGTTATACTTTATAATGTGGTTAAAATTACAAGTCGAATGCAAGGTTCAAAAATTGATTGGCCTATCAGTTTTGTGCACTTCATCGTATGAGGTTCTTTCTTGTTTTAAAATGTAGGTTATTTTATGGACTTTATGATGGTAAACAAGAAAAATTTTTAAACTTGAAAAAAAGTGAAAAATATCGAATCGAAAACCGTGAATTTTTGCTTTTTTTCGAAAAATTTCACATTTTTTGTTAAAATTCTATTTTTTGAAAAATGAGTTCAGCAAAGAACTTAATAATACAATAGAAATTGAGCTTTGCCAAAAAAGGTCAAATTTTTCGAAAAAATTGAAATGTCAAAATTATGGAAATGTCAAAATTCCAACTTTTAACAGCGGACAGAACGGGTGGGTTCTGTTTGAGCCTTAAAGCCTAGTATGCTGTTCAAGCGAAATTTTCGTTTGCCGTGTGGTTAAACAGGGTGCCTATGAGTAAGAGGGAGGATATATTTTAGATAGACGACAGCACAGCACGCAGAATCCTGCCACATATCAAAAACTGCAAAAGTCAAGGTTATAACCATAGGTATATTGGCCTCGATTCCCGAAAACGACGGATCGGGAACTCCCGCGGTGATTGAGACTCCCTTCACGTGAAGTTCACGGTTGCTAGCGATGCTTCAATACGCCGGGAGTAGTGCCATATTAAACTGGGGAATTAAAACTCCGAAAATAAATCAGCTGGTTTTTTGACAAATGGGAAATGTCAAAGTAGACATTTGAAATTTGATTTGTGGGAAATAATTTTGATTTTGCGTGAAAGTTTTATTAAATTTAACTAATTCGTGCCCATTAGTTAATACGTTCGGTCAATATGATGTTTCGGTGGCTATTATGTGTTTCCCTAGTGTATTTTATAATAGTGCAACTGTTATGAAAGGATACATCCAGAAATGAATTTTATTTATTTTCAATGAATTTGTTTTAAATATAAAAAGGAAAAAACAAAAGAGATGTGTTGTGAAAGAGACTAAGAATGTACTGTTTTTTAAACGCTTATTTAATTTTTTTAACTATAATTCTTTCTTTACTTTTTTAAATGAATTTATTTTTATCTGAAAAATATGCAATAAAAATTTGTTATTTTTAAAAAAGAGGTTTCTATTTATTTTTTTTGTAATAAATTATTTTATTTAAATGAATGTGTTTAAAAAGCAAACAATCATTTAAAAAATTTTCTAAGTTAAAATAAAACCACCAAATAACAAAACAAAAAACATCAACTTCCATGCTCAAATCACTCTACAAGTGTAATCCGCTACAATTTTCCCGCGGATGTCAAACGTCAAATTCTCTCAAGCAAATCTGCAATCGCGTATTGCATAATCGCGTGAGTCTTCACTCCGAATTTTTTCGGTAATCAAATCAGCAACCGCGGAATAGGGAATCGCAAAGTGTCAAATCCGCACTCACTTCCGATTCGCCCGGATTCGGGAATCGAGGCCATTGGCCGGGTTTTTTTTAATGAACTGGCTGGTTCTTCGTCATACAAAATCAAAAACCCAGGTTCTATCGGGGTCTATCTGGGTCTCTATCGAGGTTACTGGGAAATTTTTAAATTTCCCTCTTTTCCAAGATGCGACTAACTTCAAGCCGGAGGAGAAATGTCATAACAAATTTTGTAAATACTGTTTAAATTTTAATGGAAGATAGAAATTTGTAAGTATCGGGATGATTAGTTTTATAAAAACTAATTTAATATATATTACAGAAAGAGAAGAAGTAAAGGAGCACGCTACGTTGTTGGATGTTGCAGGCAGCTGGATACAACCTAACTGAAATCGGGAACAAGAGTAGCTTTAGATATGACTGCACTATAAGCCAGTACATATAAATTAAAATATATATTTTCTCCGCTTATTTTATACATTAAATTGATATAAATAATAACAAAAAAGCTGTGCGTTTTTCTTTTCTATCGTGGCAAGCTATATTGCAAACATTTTCAGCTAATTTCCGAATTGAGAAGAGATATTTCTGTAGTTCATATTATCTAAATAATGTTGAATAAACTTCCAAAATTACCTCAAAAAGGTAAATGAATCACGTCGCAAGATTTCGCGCTTTTCTATCATCAATCTCCCTATTTCGATATTTCTATAATTATTGTCATTATTAGATATATTGTTATTTTGTTTTTAATTTTGCTTAAGCTTTCTTTTTTAAAAATTGAAATTATTTTCAACAAAAGAAGCGAAATCAATTATTACGTAACAAATCGTTTGTTTTTTTATATTAGGTGCAACAAAAAAATCTGGGGCCTGTATTAAACAAGATTTAAAGGTTGTTAATTACTTATTGAGTTCGGCTTTGTTCAACCTTTAAATCTTGTTTAATACAGGCCCCAGATTTTTTTGTTGCACCTAATATAAAAAAACAAACGATTTGTTACGTAATAATTGATTTCGCTTCTTTTGTTGAAAATAATTTCAATTTTTAAAAAAGAAAGCTTAAGCAAAATTAAAAACAAAATAACAATATATCTAATAATGACAATAATTATAGAAATATCGAAATAGGGAGATTGATGATAGAAAAGCGCGAAATCTTGCGACGTGATTCATTTACCTTTTTGAGGTAATTTTGGAAGTTTATTCAACATTATTTAGATAATATGAACTACAGAAATATCTCGCCGCGTAAGAACTGTAAGTTGTTAACAACCTTTAAATCTTGTTTAATACAGGCCCCAGATTTTTTTGTTGCACCCAATATAAAAAAAACAAACGACTTGTTACGCAATAATTGATTTCACTTCTTTTGTTGAATATAATTTCAATTTTCAAAAAAGAAAGCTTAAGCAAAATTAAAAACAATAACAATACAATAATGACAATAATTATAGAAATATCGAAATAGGGAGATTGATGACAGAAAAGCGTGAAACTTTGAGGTAATTTTGGAAGTTTATTCAACATTAATTAGTAATACCATATTGCACTCGGCGCAGTGGCGCCCTCGGTACAATTTTACGTCTCACGGTTCAACCGCAAGGTGTCACTTATAGCGCGGAGACGAAAGTCGTTTCTCGCTAGCCTCTCTCTTTCCTTATCTTGAATACTGAAATGGTTTAGGGTAGAGAGAGACACAACGAATAACGGGGCCAAACTCGCGTAAGTAGAGTCGCGCAGCGCGTCCCGTTGAGAAGAAAATGGTAACCCGCAATCTTGAGATGGCCGCCATGGACCAAACGAAATATTGCGTATACTATATTGTTTATGGTATATTGTATTGCTTATGGTGCTTTACTTATCATACCCTTTCATTTGATACCCATGTCGAAAGTCTTCTGAAGAGAATGGTAACCGGCCCTCCTGAGGAGGTGGCCATGGATCTAAAGACATAGCTTATTGCATTACTTATGATGCCTTTTCGTTTGATACCCATGTCGAGGGGGTTGTGAAGAAAATGTTAATCCGTCCTCTTGGAATGGCCGCCATGGACCAAACGAAATATTGAGCATACTATATTGTTTATGGTATTCTACTTATCATACCCTTTCATTTGATACCCATGTCGAAAGGGTTCTGAAGAGAATGGTAACCCACCCTCCTGAGGAGGCCGCCATGGACCTAATGATGTTCTGAGTATATTGCATTGCTTATGGTGTTTTACTTATCATACCCTTTCATTTTATACCCATGTCGAAAGTGTTCTGAAGAGAATGGTAACCGGCCCTCCTGAGGAGGTCGCCATGGATCTAAAGACATAGCTTATTGCAATACTTTTGATGGCCTTTCGTTTGATACCCATGTCGAGGGGGTTCTGAAAGAAATGTTAATCCGTCCTCTTGAGATGGCCGCCATGGACCAAACGAAATATTGAGCATACTATATTGGTTATGGTATTCTACTTATCATACCCTTTCATTCGATACCCATGTCGAAAGGGTTCTGAAGAGAATGGTAACCCACCCTCCTGAGGAGGCCGCTATGGACCTAATGATGTTCTGAGTATATTGTATTGCTTATGGTGTTTTACTTATCATACCCTTTCATTTGATACCCATGTCGAAAGTGTTCTGAAGAGAATGGTAACCGGCCCTCCTGAGGAGGTGGCCATGGATCTAAAGACATAGCTTATTGCATTACTTATGATGCCTTTTCGTTTGATACCCATGTCGAGGGGGTTGTGAAGAAAATGTTAATCCGTCCTCTTGGAATGGCCGCCATGGACCAAACGAAATATTGAGCATACTATATTGTTTATGGTATTCTACTTATCATACCCTTTCATTTGATACCCATGTCGAAAGGGTTCTGAAGAGAATGGTAACCCACCCTCCTGAGGAGGCCGCCATGGACCTAATGATGTTCTGAGTATATTGTATTGCTTATGGTGTTTTACTTATCATACCCTTTCATTTTATACCCATGTCGAAAGTGTTCTGAAGAGAATGGTAACCGGCCCCCCTGAGGAGGTCGCCATGGATCTAAAGACATAGCTTATTGCAATACTTTTGATGGCCTTTCGTTTGATACCCATGTCGAGGGGGTTGTGAAGAAAATGTTAATCCGTCCTCTTGGAATGGCCGCCATGGACCAAACGAAATATTGAGCATACTATATTGTTTATGGTATTCTACTTATCATACCCTTTCATTTGATACCCATGTCGAAAGGGTTCTGAAGAGAATGGCAACCGACCCTCCTGAGGAGGCCGCCATGGACCTAATGATGTTCTGAGTATATTGTATTGCTTATGGTGTTTTACTTATCATACCCTTTCATTTGATACCTATGTCGAAAGGGTTCTGAAGAGAATGGTATCCGGCCCTCCTGAGGAGGTTGCCATGGATCTAAAGACATAGCTTATTGCATTACTTATGATGGCCTTTCGTTTGATACCCATGTCGAGGGGGTTCTGAAAGAAATGTTAATCCGTCCTCCTGAGATGGCCGCCATGGACCAAACGAAATGTTGAGCATACTATATTTGTTATGGTATTCTACTTATCATACCCTTTCATTTGATACCCATGTCGAAAGGGTTCTGAAGAGAATGGTAACCGACCCTCCTGAGGAGGCCGCCATGGACCTAATGATGTTCTGAGTATATTGTATTGCTTATGGTGTTTTACTTATCATACCCTTTCATTTGATACCTATGTCGAAAGGGTTCTGAAGAGAATGGTAACCGGCCCTCCTGAAGCGGTCGCCATGGATCTAAAGACATAGCTTATTGCAATACTTTTGATGGCCTTTCGTTTGATACCCATGTCTAGGGGGTTCTGAAAGAAATGTTAATCCGTCCTCTTGAGATGGCCGCCATGGACCAAACGAAATGTTGAGCATACTATATTGGTTATGGTATTCTACTTATCATACCCTTTCATTTGATACCCATGTCGAAAGGGTTCTGAAGAGAATGGTAACCGACCCTCCTGAGGAGGCCGCCATGGACCTAATGATGTTCTGAGTATATTGTATTGCTTATGGTGTTTTAGTTATCATACCCTTTCATTTGATACCCATGTCGAAAGGGTTCTGAAGAGAATGGTAACCGGCCCTCCTGAGGAGGTGGCCATGGATCTAAAGACATAGTTTATTGCATTACTTTTGATGCCCTTTCGTTTGATTACGTTTGATACCCATGTCGAGGGGGTTGTGAAGAAAATGTTAATCCGTCCGCTTGAGATGGCCGCCATGGACCAAACGAAATATTGAGTATACTATATTGCTTATTGTTTTCTAATTATCATACCCTTTCATTTGATACCCATGTCGAAAGGGCTCTGAAGAGAATGGTAACCCACCCTCCTGAGGAGGCCGCCATGGACCTAATGATGTTCTGAGTATATTGTATTGCTTATGGTGTTTTACTTATCATACCCTTTCATTTGATACCCATGTCGAAAGGGTTCTGAAGAGAATGGTAACCGGCCCTCCTGAGGAGGTGGCCATGGATCTAAAGACATAGCTTATTGCATTACTTTTGATGCCCTTTCGTTTGATACCCATGTCGAGGGGGTTGTGAAGAAAATGTTAATCGGTCCTCTTGAGATGGCCGCCATGGACCAAACGAAATATTGAGTATACTATATTGCTTATTGTTTTCTAATTATCATACCCTTTCATTTGATACCCATGTCGAAAGTGCTCTGAAGAGAATGGTAACCCACCCTCCTGAGGAGGCCGCCATGGATCACGGTAATCCGCCCTCTGGAGATGACCGCCATGGACCAAACGATAAATTGAGTATACTATATTGCTTATGGTGTTCTACTTATCATACCATTTCATTTAATATCCATGTCGAAGGGTTTGTGAAGAATATTTCAGTCCGCCCTCCTGAGACGGCCTCCATGGACTAAAGGTATGTACCATATTGCATTGTCATCACAGCTAAAGCTGTGTGCAAAATTTCACCATGATTGGATATCCGGAAGTATTTGAAAAATCGAATGCAAAATTTGTTCCGAGAAGAAAACAGTAATCCGTCGTCTAGAGTCCTCCGCCATTGATCTAACGGTATAATGAGTATACCATATTGTATTGTCATCGGAGCTGAAGCTGTGTGCAAAATTTCAGGGTGATCGGGTAACCGGAAGTAGTCAAAAAATCGATTGCAAGATTTGTACCGGACAAACAGACAGACAAGAAAGCGAGCTAAAAACATACAAAAAACGTTTCAAAAAAGTCAATTTCATAGAATCTAGTATTCCGCTACCCTTGACAACGTTTTACGTCTCACGGTTCGACCGCAAGGTGTCACTTATGGCGCGGAGACGAAAGTCGTTTCTCGCTAGCCTCTCTCTTTCCTTATCTTGAATACTGAAAATGGTTTAGGGTAGAGAGAGACACAACGAATAACGGGGCCAAACTCGCGTAAGTATAGTCGCGCAGCGCGTCCTTTCTTGGACTTTGATTCTTTGTTTTTTATTTTTCTTTTTTTTTATTTTTTTTATTGATTTATTTTTTTGATTTATTTTTTTTATTATTTTAATTATTTTAAATTGATTTATTTTTTTTTTTATATTATTTTAAAATTTATTATTTTATATACCCTTTTTAACCTTGCAACGGTCGGGTCGCTTGCGCGACCCTTGATCTCATTTTCGGCGAAACTTCAAATTCATGAATTTTAAATGTTTTATCACCAGACAGTGATACCAAATAATCAGTGGATTCTGCAGGTAAAAGAATAATTTGTGAACCGCATTCTCTATGCGCTAGACAATATTCTTCTATATCCTCATGCGTTTCTGGATTCTGACAAAACCAAACTTTGTATTGAAAAATACAAATAACGCCGGCGACAGTTGACGTTTCAGGTATTTATGATAAATAGTCTGAAGATAGATTCAGTTGAGGTTTTGCAAAATATCCCTTGCCGTTTTTTTAACGAACTCAAAAGCTCTCAAAACTCAGTTCATTAAAAAAACCAGTGGCGGTTCGTAAGGTTCAGGATAAGGGAAGCAATGCGCAAGGCGAACGATAAAAGTAAAAGTATTGAAGGCTTTAACTAAAAAAAAAAGACGGGAAGTGCCATGGCTTCTCGATGGCACAGTAGACATGAATATGTCTTATCCCTAGGGTCTATTTGTTTCTTGTTCTTATTGGAAATCACCTTCTTGTTCTTATTGGAAAGAACCCCTGGAGGGGGTCGAAAGGAATGCACACAACAATATATATCTGGCTCGCTTCAATACATACCCTTCAACCACCTTATCTTTTTCCACAATGTAACAGAATACAAACACACGAAACGAAATCGTTCAAAATAAAAAAATTGTGCTTTTGCAAAAATTCTAAACGCGCCGCGGCCGCACCACACTCAATCCGCAAACTGCGTAGTAAGAAAATTCCCTGATATCGATTCTGATTCCGCCCCGCTTCGAAAACACAAAAATATCGCGCGACGGACGACTCAAGCACACATTTTCTAATGGGGCCCATCCACAGGCCAACTAGTTGTCCTAACTGAGTTGTGTTGTCACTGAATCGCATCGTGTGTGGGGCAGTTGGCAAACTGATTTGACAGTTGGGGTTTCAGTTGGGATAAATCAAAATCTTTTAATTTTATGAGGGCGGGGTTTAGAGTTTGGGCAACTAGTCGCACTGTGTGTATTGCAGTTTGGCAAACTACTTGGATGAATTAAGCCTGAATTCGAAGAATATATTTTTTTGCAAGTTTATTTTGCATTATTTTTAATTTAAATTATGAAAGTTCACATATTATTAAATTATTTTCATAATTTATACTTTTAGAATTTAATTTATATTTTGAAAAATATAAATATTCATATTAATAATTAAAAACAATTATAATTAATCTAAAAAATCATCTTTCTCCAATTTTTATTATTATAAAACTTAGTCGCGGGTTTTCTACAATTTCATTTAACTTTCAAATTGCCTATAAAATATCGAATTGACAGTTGAAATATCAACTCAGTTGAAGTGTTTGTGGCAAAACAACAACTTTTTACACAACTCAGTTTGGACAACTAGTTGGATGGGCCCCATAAGCTGTTTAAAAAATCTCACACAAAGTAAAAAATCCTGGACACTTTTTCTCACTCTTGGAACAAGAACTCGCAGCGATTGAACAAAAAAAAGCTGCTATGATATTGGACGCAAAAAAGCTGCTAGCATAGCATCTTGTTAATGTATGTGCTCGAAACAGTCATTTTGGCAAAACGACAAATATTCATGTCAAAAGAAATGTCTCGAAAATTTTCTAACCTTAAGAAAGCTTTCGATAATATTTTCACCTAAAAATATGCAGAATTAAATATAAATTTAATTTGCTTCTAAAATTTATCCTAAAAGTATGCCAAACAGTAATGAGTCATGGTAACGATTTTCGTCTCCGCACATTCTTTCAAATAGACCCAAGGGATAAGACATATTCATGTCAACAGATAAATAGCATATAGTGGAGGTTACAATATGAAAGTTTTATCTGTACATAAAAAAACTTAAAAAACTGCTAAATTTTAGTTGTTTGGCTATAGCTTTCATGGATTTTTCAGAAATTGTACTTTATAATGTGAACAATAACTGGTTATTTCAAGACAGCATATCTTATTTACATATGCATGTAAGCCCGACAAATTGACTTCAAATTTGAAAATTGATTGCCCAATAATTTTTGTGCATCGCTTCGTATGAGGTTCTTTTAATATTTAAATATAAGTTCTTTTATGCATTTTTATGAACAAGAGAAATTTTTAAGCTTGAAAAAAGTGAAAAAATGGAATCGAAAATCGTAATTTTTTGCACTTTTTCGTCAATTTTTTCGAAATACATAGTTTCGCTGCTAGGGGGCGTTGAAAAACTGCTAATTTGATATCATTTAATTTTTCATACAAATCCATAATTTTGTTCAAAATCTAAAAAAGATGGTAATAATAAAACCCTGCATATCTCGCATACACCCCCTATACCACCCACCACTCATCATTACATTCTTCTTGCAAAAAAACGATTCAGGCAACCCGTACTCGAAAATACAATTCATAAAAATATTGTCTAAAGGGTTCATCATTAAAGGAATCTTAAAAAATATAAGGAAGCTACAAAGTTATCAGCTTATATCCTTCTATTCAATATATACCGCCTGCCACCCCACAATAGTTAAAGAGAAACTTCACATATCTTCGATCTCTTTTTTCTTGACTCAATATAAAATAAACAAAAACTCATATTTTAAGAAGTCAAAAACAAAATTTCGAAGCAAAATTTTAAGAGCAAATTTAAATTGCTCGAAGCCAGAGTAGATTAGCAGAAAACGAAACCAAGAAAACAAAGAGAATACGGTGGATACAGAAAATTTCTCTATCTTCGTCTTGTCAATTCCCGCTGTTCGGTTCCGAAGAAGCTGCGTTTAGCTCAGCTTCTGAGGGTACTGTATCTACGCAAACCTTTGCGTGAGAGTGAGTTAAATTAAATTGAATATGTTGGAGTTTTCACATTGATTTTCTGCGGCAAAGAAGCTGACGATATTACAGCTTCCCCTTGTTGTGTAAGGCCGGCCACGGTAAGAGCGGCGAGAGGCACTATAGTATTTGCCATTCTCCAAATATTGATTTTAATATCGATGTATTTAAATTTATTTTTATGAAGCTGCCTATTTGGTCAAGGGAAGCAGTGCTTCCTTTGCTTCCAAAGAGGAACCGCCACTGAAAAAAACACAGCCTATATAGTTCTTTTATCGAGTTCATTAAAAAAACGACAAGGGAAATTTCATGAAGCGTCTACTTCGATGCTTCAAAATTTCAAAATTAAACGGAAGTTGGTGTTATTTTTTACACTATAACACGAAATCTCCTTTAGAAAATAATAAATATGTTTCTAAAAAATCAATTATTTGTTATAAATTTGCTCTCACCACTTTCCTGTTGTTTTTATTTTTAAAATAATGTCTTTCGATCCCCTATAGTATGCAGAATTCAGAAAAAAGGGAAAATCTGAGAATCTGGGTCTTAAGATTTGTATGGGGAAGAACTATATCGTTCATTAAAAAAACACGGCTTATTACGTTTTTGCGGCTTAACAGATTCGTGATTAATTAAGAAATACACTTTTTTAATTGCCTGCATTCAAATTTATTTAATAAAGACGAAACCCAATTCAATAACAAACACAATTCTTAAGTTTACTGTTATCATTTGCAATTTAATATCTCACACCATTAAATTCTATTTATCGCTTTTTAATTCACTTTTCAATCACCACTTTTTACTTTAGGTCACTTTTATTTATCACTTTAAAAACTTCACTTTTCAAATCAAATTAACCCCATTGCAAGTGCTTCTATAGCTAAGTTTCAGAGCTTTCCAGCATTCCACCATAGACTGGAACATACTAGAATATTGCATGCAATATTAGGGACGATAAATTTTACCACTTGTTGACAAACGGGAGTCAAAATAACTTAAGATAGAGATCAGGATATTTAAGTCAGCAATTTCTTTTCATAAAATCCTCCGTTTATTGGGTTGCCTTGGTAGTCCACAAGTTATGTCGCTGGATTAGTCAGTTGAACTTTAGAGATTTTGAAAATTTAGACGAGCAGGATTGTGGAGCTCATTCACTATTTGACACCATCTTGCGTTTTTATAATTATCCTGGAGAAGATAGCCGTATATTTTGTTATTAATGCTTTTCATCAGATATACTTAGCTGCCTGATTTTATACTGGGCTGGTTGATTTTGTTTGTTTATTCAATAAACCCATGCTCGCGTAACTCCTCAATAATTTACTGTGTTTCCATGAGAGTTCAACTAGAGTTGAACCCGAGTTATATATTACTGAGTTTCCATGAGAGTTCAACCAGAGTTGAACCCGAGTTGAACTCCATGGAAACAGTCGCAGTCAAGAGTTTTCGTTAAAGATTTTCAACTCTGCTCAACTCAACGAAAATAGGTAGATTGAACAGAGTTCACGCACACAACTACAAACGGGATTGTCAAATGTTAAAAAAGTCATAATGTCGCGCCTGGTTTGGACGTCTGAAGAAATTTTATATTTAATAAATGTTTTTACAGAAAAATCTATTATAAAATTAATAGATGGAAAAAGGTGGAAAAAGACGGAAATATTTAAATTAATAGAAAATGAATTTCAGAAAAAAGGTTTTATGGATAAAAGTGCGTTATCAATTGAACATAAATGGAAAAACTTAAACAAGCAATTTACGGCAACGAAAAAATCCAATAACGTAAGTGGGAATTCTAAACAAACATGCCAGTTCTATGATGAACTGGACGAACTGCTAGGACCGCGGCCGGTCCGTGATCACTATTTTATAACAAAAATATTACGTCAAATTTAAAAACAGCTGTTTGCTTAATACAAGTACACATTCAGCTGTCTGTACACAGGCAGAAAAGTCAGCCATGGAAACGCATAGAGTTGAGTCGTTGAGTTGAAGTGTCATTTCAACTCAACCTCAACTCAACTCGACTCCCATGGAAACTCGGTATATGTTATGGAAAAAGACACAGCTAAGAGTTTTCGTTAAACTTCTTCAACTCTGCTCAACTCAACAAAAATAGGTAGGTTGAACGTACACGACTAAAAACGGCACACTGGCAAAGCCACAAAATATGAAAATGTCGCGCCTCGCTCGGATGTCAGAAAACACTTTAGGGGTACTCATGATTTGTGTTATTCGTGTTATTTGTGTTAAATCGAGAAAAAAGTTTAACAAATCGAGAAACTTTCCTTAGTAAATGACATTTGTTTCGATTTTAACAAATAACATCTGAAAAGGCGTGTTAATTCAACAACTCGATATCGAGATCGAAATAATCATATGGCAGAGTGGTAGATGTGAAATTCGATTATTCGAAATAACACTTTAACATGGAAAATGAAAGGGGTCGCTCACGATCTCGTCTATTTCGATGATAACATTTTACGATTTCTCGACGTTTAACACAGATCATGAATACCCCTTTTATATCTAATAAATACTGTTATGGATATTATAGGGAACGTATTTCAGTAAAAACAATTATAAAACAACGTCCGGTTATATTAAACAAAATAAAAAAAACATGTAGCAGTCGCGGGATTGGCCGACAGAAGCGAAGCTTATATTTAAAATATAAAGAACTATCATTTTTATGATTTTAATATAACTTTAAAATTTTGCATACATAGTTAATTTTTCCAAAAAACATATTAAGGGTATTCACGATTCGTAGGTAATGTTTCCCAGGATTAGTTTTCCAAGAGCTGTTTTTTTCATATCGTGAACGCCCCTTGACAAATTAAAATTCTTCTCATCAGCTGATTGTTAAGAACTGTCAAGTTTTTTAAGTGAAAATATAGAGATGCCGCGATATTCAGCAAAAAAAAGGTTAATGGATATTTCAATATATAATGCTTTACATGAAATGCTACAGGAAGATATTGGTAAGAATAATATATGTTTGCAGAAATATACAACAAGCCTATTTTTTCTTTTTATATGAAGATGGGGAAGATGAAATCCTGGACAATTTGGTAGAAGATCTTGGTGTTGTTTTAGCGTACCGTCGCGGCGTAGCAAATTTCGTCCCGAAATATAGTGTATGGCATGAAGATATTCTCACCCAACTAGATGACGATAGGTTTAAAGCGATGATGAGAACAAACCGACAACAGTTTTTTCATTTAGTTCACGTAATATCTGAGAGCACTGAATTCCAGAAACCGCATAGTTGTAAACAGTTCTCAATTGAATTGGAACTAGCGATAGTGCTGTACAGATTAGGATCGTACGGAGACAGTGCATCGATCAAAAAAATTGCTTCGATTTTTGGAATTGGGGACGGTGGAACAATAACCAAAATTACAAGAAGAGTTTTCAGTGCCTTTTTACAATTAGAAAATAAGTACATTTCTTGGCCTAGTAAAGAAGAGAGAGCGGCTATTGTGTCTAAAACATTTCACCAGCTCCCTTTCTGTATAGGTTATGTTGACGGCACGGAAATAAAGTTGGCAGAGACGCCTGTTATAAATCCAGTGCAGTATTTTTCACGAAAACACGTATATTCTATAAAGGCGCAGATTACGTGCGATTATAGACTTAAAATTAGACATGTTGTTACTGGATATCCTGGTAGTGTGCATGACGCAAGGATGTTTTCAAATTGCCCTCTATCTACTAGAAGCGAAGAATTATTCTCTTCACAACAATGGGTTGCAGGCGATTCGGCTTACTCTCTGTCGAACACTGTAATAACGCCTTACAGAAATAATTCAAAGTTTATGACATCTACAAAGAGGATAAAGTTCAATTTGAGACATAGCCAATATAGAGTACGAGTAGAACACTGTATAGGATTACTGAAAGAACGGTTTGGTAGTTTGAAGGAGCTAAGACAAAGAATACATACCAAGTCAAGTCATGCAATGTGTAGTGCATGGATTGTCGTGTGTTGCATAATCCACAATATCTTGTTATCTGACGGGGACATTGATTGCGAAAATATTTTAGAATGTGCTTCTAACGATAACGACAACAGAGAAGAGGAATACGACGATAAAAAATATGAAATAAAACGACAAGCTTTATACTCATTAATGTTTGAATAACAATAAATAAAATTTAATTCATAATACTTTTAATTCTTTTTTCTTTAAATTTAATTCAGTCAATTCATAAACTTTAATTCTTTTTTTGTTTACATTTAATTCATAATACTGTTAATTCTTTTTTTCTTTAATTTAATTCAGTCAATTCATAATACTTTAATTTTTTTTTCGTTTACATTTAGGTCTTTTTTTATTTACATTCGACCAGACACCGAACAGAAAAAAGGAACGAACAAACTGGGTTTATAGAGAAGAGGGTAAGAGGGGACGGGCCCTTCCCATCGTGTTCTCTCACCCTCTTATCCATAAACCCAGTTTGTTCGTTGCTATTGTCTGTCCGGTGTCCGGTCGTGTAAAAGGGCCCATACCTGACATATTTTCTAATGGCCAACCTCTCTTGTTTTTCCAATTCTAACACCTTTAATCTTTCTTCTTTTGCTATGTCTAGTCTCCGTAACTCCATTTCTTCATTTATTTTCCTCTCTTCTAATTTCAATTTCTTTTCTTCAATATAGAATCTTTCTCGGCTTCTTTCTATCTCTTCATTTATCCTCCTTTCTTCCAACTTTAATTTCTTTTCTTCAATTTCAAAATCTTTAGAATTTTTCTCTTTTTCTAAACTTATCTTTTGTTTTTGCATTTCGTTTCTTTCACTATAGATTACAGTGAGTTGATCTAGTGAATTTTTAGGCGCAATTTTTTTTAATTTATCGGTGAATTGGCGTACTTTCGATTCATCTTTTTTAGAAGTAGAAGAAGAAGGGCTCGGAGTTGCCACTGCATCATCTGTAAGAGGTATTGCGCGGGTAACAGAATCGTCGGAAGTAGGCAGATCGAGGAATTCAATCTTGATATTATCGAGAGAAGCATCTTCAGAAAAATTATAGGATATCTCCGGCGACAGAAGACTAGTGCAACATGATTCCATAGCATCGTGTGTTTCGTAAGATGAGTGCGCCTTTTCTCCGAAAACCTCCTGCAACTGGAAGTAATACGGGCACAAATTCTTCAGCTTGTCTGAAATTCGCGTATACGTTGAACACATAATGGTATAAAATTTAAACTTTTACCTTTAACACCAGAAATTCCTTTATCTGCTTCCAGCAATCCGGCTCCCGTTGAATTCCGCCAGTCTTCTGCCTTTTTGTAGGTCATCTTTAAGTACCTGACTTTCCACCTCACCATGTCCCATGTGGCATTTATTTTGACTTTGTCAATAAATTTTTTATAATAAATCTGTGCAGTTGGCTTCTAAAACGAACACCACAAACTCCTTCGCCAGCGCTAGAAAAAAAATCGCCACTTGTCACTTGAATACTTTAGGCCCATTCAGAACCAGCATTAGCAGCGGCAGCAAGTTTAGTTTTAGTAGCAATCGCTGCTGCTTTTGCTGTCATATGACTACCATTGGCCAATAGGAACAGTTTGCTGCCGCCGTTTCTGAATGGGCCTTTTCTCGTTGCCATAGGAAAACTTTACACTGGCTCTGGGGTATAGAAAATTTTTGCAGTGTTGGAAAGTGTGATTCTGTACAATTGTTGTTGCATCGTTGGAAAGTTTTCCTACGTTGCACCCAAACCTACGAAGCTAGACCTGTTTCCACCGAATCGTGAATACCCCTATTAACAAAAAAAACCACTATTTTATTTGTACAGAATATTAAAATAAACATACATATTTACAAAAATACAGACATTTTATTTGTTCAAACATATTTACAAAAACAAACATTTTATTTTTACATGATATTAAAATGAACATATATTCACAAAATTACAAAATTTTTGTTTTGAGTCCGAATATTGAAAGAAACATATTTAAACAAAATTTTTTTTTAATTAATATAAATTGCACTAAATATTTAATATTTCACATCACACAGATTTTAAAAAATTAAAAACAATTTCAAAAGTTCAAAATGTGCAGAGGGTTTTTAAGTGCAAAAGTGCACGTAAGAAACTAATTGTAATGAAACGTTACGGCACTCTTAGCACTTTTGCACGTAATTAACTATTTTTTTATAAAACCTCGCGGCACTTTTTGTTTTGAATGTAAAAACTATTATTATTAATGAATTTGCACGACACTTCACGCACGAAACACTTGCTTCCCTTGTTTTTACTACGATTTTGACAGCTCGGAGAAGGCTTTGATATTATACATATGTGTATACAGGCGTGGTGTATGTGCATACATATTTCGTGACGATGGTGAGTCACTGTTTCATTTCACTCTAGAGAAACAAAATAGTATGTATATCTATATATAATACAACGCGAGAAAAGAAGCTTCGCTTCAATTTATTACACAAAAATTACACGTATTCCTTACTTCTAAAATGGACGCTGACACTTTTCTAATATGACGAAATTCATAAGTACATATATTTTCCGCTGACGTGGCACATCAGTTTTTTAAAGCTCATACGTACTACCATGTTCGCTCGCCACAGTACTCCCCCTCTAGTGGTAGCGTCCAGGTAACCTTACGTGACGACCTGATGTAGTTTTCTTTACTTTTGATAAAATTTCACTAAATGCCTTGTCTGTCGTCGTTGTGTTTCCTGATTCTCGATGTGTGGTTGAGTCTGTCTTGGCTGTTTCGCTTTCAGGTTCTGCAATTCCGAATGCCGCCTTTAGTCTATCAATAGAAATTTTAGTGTGTCGATTATTCACGTTGATTACGTAGTACTTCGGGAAGCGTTCGATCACTTTGTATGGACCGTCGTATGGGCTTTGTAACGGTGTTCTCACAGCATCATTCCTGATAAATACATACGAACTATTTCTTAATTCTTTTTGAATAAAGACTTTTCCTTTGGAATGATTGGACAACTCGATTGGTTTAATTTGTGCCATCAGTCGACGAAGTTCTTTAACAAATTCACAATCCGAATAGTTTGATCTGCTGGGTGAAAAAAATTCGCCGGGTAACTTTAGTGTTGATCCATAAACTAATTCCGCTGGTGATGCTTCTAAATCTGTTTTCGGAATCGCTCTTAATCCCAGCAAAATCATGGGTAGTGCCGATGACCAATTTTGATCGCCTTGACACTTGATGGCCGCCTTTAACGTTCTATGCCACCTTTCAATAATGCCGTTGGCCTGCGGGTGATAAGGTGTGGTCCTGAGGTGTTTTATACCCAATAAGCAATTTAGCTCATGGAAGAGATTGGACTCGAATTGCCTTCCTAAGTCTGTTGTAATCCTTGGTGGAACTCCTAAGAATTGGATCCATCCTTCAATGAATGCTTTAGCTACTGATTCTGCCGTCATATCTACCATTGGGATCGCTGCCGGCCATCGCGAAAACCGGTCGATCATTGTTAAGCAGTATTTGTAACCGTCAGATGGCGGTAGTGGGCCTACGATGTCGATATTAATGTACTCGAATCGTTGACTAGGTGTTGAATACATCGCCACTGGTGCCTTGTTGTGTTGTTGAATTTTGTTCTTCTGACACTGTTGACACGATTTCACAAATTGGATGCAGTCTTTTTTAATGCCGGGCCAGAAGTATCTTTGACAAACAAGTTTTTTTGTTGCTAATCGTCTGGGATGAGCCAATTGGTGTAACTGTTTAATAATCTGTTGTCGAAATTTGTTTGGTACGAATGGTCGGATGCGGTCTTCGGATATATCGCAAAACAATTGCGTTGAAGAACTAGGAAGTACACAGTTTCAAGTTGACTGAATTCTTTGTCTCCTTTTCCTTCAAGAGGTTTTTAAGTTCCACGTCGTTCTTTTGTTCTTCAAAATCGATTACTTTCTTATTGTATTCTCCAGGAACGTGGCGGATGTCCGTATTAAATTGACCTATAAAATCCAATTGTCTCATTTGTCTTGGTGATGCCTTTTCCGGTTTTTGTTTAAAGGCAAAGATCAGGGGTTTATGATCCGTGTATATACAAAACGTGCGACCTTCTAGTTGATGTTGGAAATATTTAACGCTGGCGAAAATTGCTAAGAACTCCCTGTCATACGTACTATAACGTTGTTGTGTTTCGCTCAGTTTCCTGAAAAAAATCCTAAAGGTCGTGGAATTTTGTCCTCAGTGATCTGGGGCCAGTTCACGCAATTCGACGTCGACTGAAAACGACGCGTTAAATGTCGTTTTGGGTTCACGCAAGTCGACGTTTTATGTTTGTCGTTTTAAAAGTGTCGTTAATCTTCTCGACGCCAGATTTGGCGTCGAATTCATTTATTGTTGTATTTAAAACAAGTTGTGGTGCCAATTAGAGCAGAACAGAAATAATTTTACACAAAACTTTTTACATTTCTGAACGAGCAAAATGCAATAGAAAAAGAAAAACTATTAGTTGAAAAATAACAATTACAACTACTCCAAGAAGAGTTAGATGTACAAAAATAAATTCAGAGTTGAGATTTTCCAATATTATTATGAATTTGTTTAATTAATTAATTTAATTACTCACGTTATTGAAGTTTTAGTATTATTTGCAACTTGTCCCCCTTGTGGATAATGTGAAAAGTGCAGCGGTTTCATTGGATTTTGCATACTTTTAGGGGAAATTATTTTGGGAAAACGACATTCGACACGTCCGTCGACTTACTTGAACCCAAATACAACGTCGTAGAAATTAATGTAGTTTTTATAAAGCGTCGATGTCGACGTCGAGTGTTGAATTGCGTGAACTGGCCCCTGGTGTAGGACCGCTCCAATTGAAGTACTAGAAGCGTCAACGCTGTCCGCATCTAAGGCTGGATGCACTAGTTCGGTTGCTTCTATCAAATTCTGCTTGCATTTCTCGAAAGCTTCTTCTTCGTTTTGAGACCATGTTATTAGTGAACGATCATTCTTTTTATTTCCAGGTATTAGTTTCTGTAAAGTTGTTTGATTGTCCACCGCTTTTGGTATGAATCGCCTGTAGTAATTAATCATGGCGAGAAATCTTTTCAGTTCGCATACCATGGTTGGCTTCTTGAAATTCTTAACAGCTTCTATCTTATCTGGCAATGGTCGAATTCCTGAGTTGGTTATCAAATGGCCTAAGAATCTTTTTTCCGTTTGCCCGAATACACATTTTTCTAAATTGATCTTCAATCCATGTTCGTTCAGTCTTTGTAGCACCTTTTCGAGATGTTGCTGATGTTCTTCCTCATTCCGCGAAGCGATACAAATATCATCGATATAAACGAATAAGAAAGGTAGTCCTCGTAAAACTTCGTCCAAGTATCTTTGTTGTGTTTGCGCCGCATTTCGTTGCCCAAAGGTCATGAATACAAACTCGAATAATCCGAATGGCGTTGCTACTGCTGTCTTTGGAATGTCGGCTGGTTCCATCGGAATTTGGTGATATGCTCGTTTAAGATCCAATGTCGAAAATATCGTTTTTCCATATATTATGTTGGAAAAATCCTGAATAAATGGGATAGGATACCTGTCTGGTACCGTTACGGCATTCAAGCGTCTGTAATCACCGCATATTCTCCAACTACCATCACTTTTCTGCACCATATGGATCGGACTAGCCCAGTTGCTGCTGCTTGGCCTACAAATACCCTGTTGCATATAAAATTGAAATTCCTTTTTAGCAATTGCTAATTTGTGGGCTGATAATCTTCTTGGTCTGTTAAAAATAGGAGGGCCTTTAGTAATTATATGATGTGTAATATTTACCGATGATCCTTTTTTTGCATTAGTTGAACCTGTGATGTATGGAAATTTTTTTAAAATGTTGAAATATGGGTGGTTCGGATTTATTATTTTGATGCTTTCCATCGTTTGTATGGTCACTATGCCGGTGGACGATAATTTTGTTAAGTTATCTATTAATCTTTTTCTTTTTAAATCGATCAATAAATCAAAATGTTCGATGAAATCGGCTCCTAATATTGAGTTTTTTACGTCTGCAATTGTGAAGTTCCATTGAAATGGTCGGCGTAGTCCCAGATCTAATGTTAGTCTATTTTCTCCATATGTATTTATTTTAGTGCCGTTTGCAGCGTATAAACTAAAGTTATTTTGAGTATTTTTCTTTTGTCTGTCATTTGGAGGAATGACAGATATGTCCGCACCAGTGTCAACAAGAAATCTTTGGTGAGTTTGTTGTTCGGCTATATATAATTTGTTGACACTGAGCGGGGAGCTTACTCGTTTTTTGTATCAAACTTACAAGGTTTCTTGCACCGTGTTGCTTTTTCACCAAACTTGTAATGATACCAGCAATTATGAAATTTTTGTTCCTGCCTGTATGTCGATGACGTGTTCTTTCTCGACCGCGAAGAGCTTCGTTGACGTGTGCGATCTTTATTTCGGCCTTCCACCTGATTAACTTTCCGTGTTAATTCCACAATTTTCCTTTCTAACGATTTTATATCAGATTCGTGAGTTGTTTCGTTTAGCTGTTATTGATCGTTCAATTCGATTAACTTATCGGCTATTTTCGCTACTTCTGGTAACTGGACTTCATTGGCGGAAACAATAAGGCGGATCTGTTGTGGCAGTCTTTGTAACCACATTTGTCTTAGAAGCGAGTCGTCAACTTTTGTGCCCGCCAAGGATTTCATCTCGTTGAGCAATGCTGTAGGCTTTTTATCGCCTAATTGGCATTCTTCCAATAATGTCCTAATTTTTCTTTGCTCAGACACCGCAAACGTTTCTAGCATTGTTGTTTTTAGATTGGCGTATTTTCCTTTTTCTGGCGGGTTCAATACTGCGCTATTAACCTGTGCCAATATTTTTGTGTCAATCGCTGTAAGCAAGGTGTAAAATTTTGTGCTATCGGTAGTTACTTCCGACAAGAGAAATTGAGATTCTACTTGCTTGAACCAAATTTCTGGGTCCGAGTGCCAAAATGGTGGAAGTTTAACAGCCGCTTTGTGTATTTCGAGACCGCTGTGCGGTTGTTGTGATTCAGCTGAATTATGTTTTTCTTCGTCACTCATTTTGAGTGTATATTTAACAACCTAAAACACACGGATTTAATAATTAATTTTTATTACCAAAATTGTCTTTTCCCGCTCCAATTATTGCCGTATTTCTCTGCAATATCGCGATTTTTCGTACTTAAACGCGGGGTCACCACTATGGATATTATAAGGAACGTATTTCAGTAAAAACAATTATAAAACAACGTCCGGTTATATTAAACAAAATAAAAATTTATTACACAAAAATCACACGTATTCCTTACTTCTAAAATGGACGCTGACACTTTTCTAATATGACGAAATTCATAAGTACATATATTTTCCGCTGGCGTGGCACATCTGTTTTTTAAAGCTCATTCGTACTACCATGTTCGCTCGCCACACTTTTAAAGAAAAATCTATAATAATTTAATTGGTGGATAGAAGATAGAAGAAGATGGCAGTTAGAAATGGAAACACATAGAGTTAAGTCGTTGAGTTGAAGTGTCATTTCAACTCAACCACAACTCAGTCGATAATTGACATTTCAATAGTATGACTATTATTTCCGTCTTGTTGTGATCCTACTAATATGCGAAGTCGATCAACTATTTTCTTGTATACCACCCAGCAGGCATTATAGCTCATATTGAGCTAAATATGATCTATTTGCGATTGGCAATTTTTTCGTTTAAAGTCTCAAATAGTAATTTATGAGATACATATGAGGTAATAGTGAGTTAATTGGCGCATGTTTCTGAACTAAATATGAGGTCAATATGATGTAAATCAAGAGCTAAATGCTATCTCAAAATGATCTCATATTGAGCTCACTAAGCAGAAAAAAAGTGCTGAGAAATGTTAAAAAACAAAATTACTATTTTCACATTTTTTTTTTGTTCCTGTCTTTTTCTACTATTTTTTCTTTTTATATTCATATAATTTTATATTATTATATATTTTACTTATGATTTGAGAATATTTTTTTTTCGATTGCCTTGTACGAGATTCGAACCCGGGTCGCTGGAACATGAAGCCAACATTCTTTTTTTTTTTTTTTTAAGCATTTATTTCTCTTATTAACTATCTTAATATAAATTTAACTAAATGCTTAAAGTTAATTATTCTAGCCTATGCTAATCTATCTAACTTACTGGCCCTCAGCAGGCACTCTAAATTAATCTATGTCTTATATTAACTTATGCCTTTCGGCTAAAACTTATCTTTTTTAATTTTATTTTATTTTAAAATATCATTGTAATTTATAATAATCTAAGAAAAATTAGAACAAAAAAAAAACTTAGACACTATGTTTATTTTATATATAAAAACTTAAATCTACTTAATCAATAACTTATTTCTAACTATCTGGGCGGGGAGCAGCGGAGACGATAAAATCGTCTCAGGTGCTCTCCGTCCAGGCGACGAACTTCCACAGGCTCGAGTGATGCTAGAGCTCAAGCTCGTGAAAGCTCGCACCACTTACTTACAAGCTAATTAACCTAAACACAGAACTATCCGGACGGGGTACAGCGGAGGACCTGCCTCGGATGTACTCCGTCCAGGCGACGAGCTTCCACGGGCTCGTGTTAGAGAAACTAACAAAACAAACAAAGAACAGACAAACAACAAACCAAAACAGACAGACAAAACTAACAAAAGCTCGTGGCAGCTCGCACGTAAGCTTACTTAAAACTAAATCTATTACTAAGTAAAAACTATAACTAATCCTATCTAAGCCCTAAGCTAATCGTTAAAAACTAGATTACATGCTAAACTAGTCTATATCTAAAGTTTTAAGGGCGAATACGCAATATTTAAGTATCCTCCAGCCACCAGTACAGAGTACTTGCAGTGGAGGCGTCTCGTCTATCTCTCCCCGAGATTCGAGTACTGAACCTCAGGAGCTCCTGAACTTCCATATCTTCATTGCTAAATCTGTAACGTTTATCTGTCGCAGAACGGTGTAGGTGGTAAAAGAGGGGCACCCCCGAACCATCTTGGACCAATCTTTTTCTATCTAGAAAGACAAATGCCTCTGGAGGGATAAAGCCGCGGTCACAAGCAGCTCTGTGATATTCAGCGTTCGGATAGAACGCTCCCCGAATAAGAGGATTTTCGCTCTCCGTCGCTCTTGCAATATGTCTTCGAATCAACTTGATTATGAAGTTGTCGATCCTATTAACAAATGCCTTATCGTAAAGGATGTTGTTGGCGTGAAACTTCGTGAAGCCAGATTCGGGTGTTCGGTACAACCTTAAGCACGCCCTTAAGCATTGTCTTTCGAAAACCCGAAGCTTTTCCATATAGAAGGGGGATATGTTGAACCACACTGGGCAGCCATAAGTTAAAATCGGTCTGACCAAGGCTTGGTAGCAGATCACCTTTACCCGTGAGCTTAGGTGTCTGCTATAAAAAAGCCTTTTAGTCATGTGAAACGCCTTGTTTGCCTTGTCTAGAGCAACACTTACATTTCTAATTAAAATATAAGTATTGATCCAGCCAAAGCCCAAGGTATTTCACTTCCGATTTGTGTTCTAACGCCTGTCCCGCGTAGTTCGAAATTCGGAATGTTTTCCAGTTCCTCTGCACATCGTACGAAGCTCTGCGTAGAGGCGTCCGGAAAAGGATCGATTCGCATTTGCCAAAGTTGATCTTCAACTTCCAATCATCACTATAGCGCTCGATTGTTTCGAAGTCACGTTGTAAGAGCGTCTGGATCACTCCAATCTTCGGCCCCGTCCTGTACACAATCAGGTCATCCGCATACGCTAATGCGAAGCGGAGTGAACTAATTAGGTCACTCGTAAAGATATTAAACAAGAGCGGCGAGTTCACTGCGCCCTGTTGCAAACCGTTTATAATATCAAATACCTTTCCTGATGTGAAGTTCCCACTTTTAACGATGAACTTCTTCTTGGAAATCATATTATAGATCAAGTATAGCAGAGGTCCGGTCATCCCGTATCTGGCTAATTTGTAGAGAAGGCCCTCGATCCACACTGTATCGAACGCCTTCTCATAGTCGATCAAGCATGCTCCGGTACACTGGCCTTTCATTAAGTTCCAGTGTATGTCTGATACCAATTTCGACGCGGCATGAATGGTGTCATGTCCCGCCCTGAAACCGAATTGGTTATCGGGAATTATATTCTTTTCCTCAACCCATTTGGACAATGATCTATTAATTACTGATTCAAAAACCTTGCTGATATTCGGGAGCAGACTTATTGACCGAAGATTAGCAGGGTTACTTTCATCTTTACCCTTTTTGGGTATTGGGTACACCACTGCCGTCTTCCAGTGTCCTGGAAAATGGGCGTTGTTTAATGCATTGTTAAACAGAGTGGTATATATGTCTATGGCCACCAGGGGCAAATGTTTCAGGACGATGTTTGGAACACCGTCCACCCCAGACGACTTCTTATTGTTTAGACGGCGAAAAGTTAGCAGGAGATCAGTTTTCGTAGTGAGAAGAGAGTTTGCTTGTGCCTCAGAAACATTGTTCGCTGGGCAGTCTTCACTGAACTCGATGATTCTTCGGTTCTCGGATTTCCAGACCTCGATCTCATTAGTTATTCTGAAATGGTTCAGCAGGGCCCTATTTTCAAGGTCAAAATTCGGCCGAACACAAGTGTTCACCGAATAAATTCCTTGATAGTAGGCCCCCACTAAATCCACTTTCTCCTGCTCGTCCTCTATACAATAATTATCGTCAACAATACTGGTTTCTTCGGGATCTATGTTCGCAGACCTCAGTAGTTCCTGGTTAGCCAGGGTCCTGGGGATACGCAACTTGTCCAACCGATTATGTGTTTTACTCCTAAAGATTTATTTATCTGTGGGAACATGCTCGCGCTATTAGTTTGAATAGCACGAATCTTTTTGTTCCAGTACAGATTCACAGACTGTGAGAATTGTTGTTTGAGGAGTTGTTGGAGGTTTTTCATAACCGATTTAAGAGTTACGATCTCCGGACTTTGTCTATCTTGGAACTGGCGGTGTAGGGATTTCAGTCTCGTCAGTATTCTACTTTTATGTTTTTGTAGTGCGTCGATTGTAGCGTTCTTGTAACAGTCTGTACTGTTCTTTTTCTTTGTCCGTGGTATGGTTTTGTCCATAGTCTGCACAATGAGGTTGTCCATATCTTTCAGATATGCATCAATCTCATTGTTAGTCAAATTCCTAGTTGTGGGAGGTAATAGTCCGTTATTCTGTATTGCCCTCTCCATAGCCTTCTCGAACTTTGGCCAGTGCATCTTCTGGTAGGCAAAAGGATGCACTTCGCAATATTCGAGGAGTTCCGTGGAGTCGTCAGGGACTTGTACTGTTATTTCCAGTCCTTGGTGGTCGCTGTCGTACGGCACTGTCGTTAGACAGTTTGTCACGTTTGTGTTTACCCCTAGTACGCCCATCCGAGAGTCTAACAAGCATATATCCAGAAAAGAACCGCCATTTGGGTATGATGGCATGTCCGTAGCGTAAAGATTTACTTTTCGCTGAATTCTATTCTGAGCCAACCAGTCATTCAGTTGGTTGCCCCTGATGTTAGCCGTTTGATTTCCCCATGCTTCATGGCGTGCGTTTAAATCTCCGGCCAATAAGTAAAAATTTTGCTCCGACTCCAGGTGAAGAGTTTGAAAAAGAGAGCTCATTTCCTCTATAAATAGTCTGGATTGGGAGGTTTGGGGTGCGTACGCGGCAATTATATACAGCCTTCTGCCACTAGACAGAGGGAGGTATATAGCGCACGCTTCTAACACCCGAAACTTTGCGATGTCCCTGCTATACATGATCTTGTGTTTAAGGGTGGTCTTTACTAGTACTAGTAGGCCCCCAGCTTGTGTGGCATTAGGTCTATCTCTCCTAATTACCACATAATCTTTGTAATCCACTTTGTGCTTCTCGCTTAGTTTGGTTTCACTAGCAAGAAGCACATCAGGATTTTCGTTTTGCAAAAGGGTCAGCAAATTCGCCCTTCTCTCGTTTCTTATCAACGAATTGACGTTCACCGCAATGACCTTGATCGTGTCCTCCCTGCGTAAAGCCATTAATCAGCTTACCCAGAGATGGTTTCTGTCGTAAAGAAGGAATATACTAAGTCTAAACGGGCATTTTGCTCGTTTAGTTGTTTTTGTAGCTGAGCGATTTGCCCTTGAATTGATAGGAGAACCGCTTTCAGCTCGCTGTCCCCAGAACTTGCTGCAGGCGCAGCTTTTGGGGCTTGCTGTTTGGTTGTCTGGGCTCCAGCCGCCATTTGGGCGAAGGACATACCAGGTACAACTAAATTTTTAAACATTTGCCCCTTACGTTCTTGTTGGGCCTGTATTTGTTCTTTACGCGCCTTAATACGTTGCTTGAACTCTGCATATTTAGGGCATCCTCTATAATTAGCAGGATGTCCATTAGATCTGCAGAGCACACAGAACAACTTGTTTTTATCCGCGACTTTTTCCTTCCCAAGAGGACATTCGCCTTGATTGTGGGTTCTTTCACATTTGACACACCTAAAAGCCATTTGGCAGTTAGCTGCGGCATGTCCAAACCTTTGGCAGCGCATACATTGCAGGATGTCTGCTTTTTTATTTATTTTTTCCCAACTTACCACATGAAAGTTGAGATACCTAATCTTTTTTAGGTTATCCAACCGGCTTTCGGGAGTCAGTTGTACCAAGAATATGGGGAGCTGCCTCTCAGTTTGACGCGAGTAAGTCGTACTGAATTTTTTTACCGCGGCAAATTTTAAATTTTCGACCTCGAGAGATTGGAGTTCATTCAAGAGCTCCTGGGTATCAGAGTCGGGATCGAGACCTTTTAAGAGGACGCTTTGTAATTTTTCACTTTTTGCAGTGAAAGTAAAAAATTGCGTATTTGCCCTTTCTAATATTATTTTCATTTTATTAAAATCTCCTAAACTATTTAAAACTAGGCAGTGCTTAATCCCACTAAGCCTTTTTATAAAAAAGTTAGTGTGCTTAAGCACCTGCTTCGCTAACCTTATTGTATCCATTGGTTGCTGGTGGAAGATGTTGATCGGCGGGATTTTCTCTTTTTTTTGATGTTGTTTTTGCTGCTGCTGTTGCTGCTGCTGTTGCTGCTGCTGTTGCTGGGGCTGCTGTTGGTGTTGCTGTTGTTGTTGTTGCTGCGGGGCTTGCTGCTTCAGGCTTTGCCGTTGCTGAGTTGTTGCTGTTTTTGGTTTTGGGAGCCTGGGAAAATTTTTTTCCTTTAGCTCCTCAATAATTTTTTCTAGTATAGCTTCATCTTCATTATTGTCTGTGGCCAGTTCTTTGAAACTGTTGCCCAGGCCTTTATATTTGCCTGGGACAGAATCGTAGGATGATGACTCTTCGTCGGAATCGGTCATCACTACGGTGCAAGTGGCCGTTGTTCCAGACCCAGACGCTGTGGGACTTTTTTCCTGGGTGTTGTTTTTGCCTTTTGATCGCTGCAGTAGATTCGGCATGATTTTGATTTTTCGCCGCCTTTTGTTTACAGGGCGCCGTTCTTTATTAGTTTTTTCACTGTCACTTGCAGTTTTATGGCCTTCTTGGTCCTTGTTTTTATGCTTGGTTGTCACTGTTATCGTGTCATTATCACTAGCGCCGGCGGCACCTTTTATATTATTTTTTTGAGACATGACACTTCCGTGTACATGCTCTACACTGGGACTTTTCTCCTCTATTTCTTTAATTGTTTCGTCTTAAAAAGTTATTTTCTTTAAAATTTAAAAAGGAAAAAAAGAAAATCTATTTAACACTTTTTAAATAAAAACTATATATGTATAACGCACTGGGATTGAACCGTAATTCTTAGAAAACACCGACTTTTCTCGCGACCTCTAGTCTCAACGCACAGTCTGTCTGCTCTTGATAAGAGTACAAACGAGACTCGAAGCCAACATTCTACCAACTGCGCTATTGAGACTTATGTGTATACGCCGCCGTAAGAGTGTATATAAATGACAAATATAATATGAGCTAAATATGAGCTCATTGTGAGATTTGTCTAAATAAAAACCTAACGATGGAGGTTTTCTTATAACCGCACAGTGGGACGAATTGCCTAAAACGTAGACAAAAGTCCGAAAATAAAAGTTTCGATTAAGGGATTTCCATCTTTTGGTTTGACTACAGTATTGTTGACACTATTAAATCCCGGCAGTAGAAACGGTTAATTGTTTTTCCTTGAAGCTGCACAGCAGGTCGAACTTGGTCATTGTTTATTTGTAAAGCGTTCGGCTCTGTGCTTGAAAAACGTAGTGCAAATTGAAACTTGCATAAAATTATAACGACAATACAGATTCGAAATATTGAAAATGGAGAATGTTTCTCCAGGTATATACTAAATTTTAAATGCTTTATGACTTGTTAAGCGACGTGTTAACATTTGTTATTGAAATAAACAATAATTATGTATAATAACGAGAAAAATTTATAAAATTCAATCGAAATTAAGAGATAAGTTATGAGTTCCACGGAATACCACTAAGTGAAGTATTTTTTTTATAAAATAGGTTATATTTACTTCAGGATTAAAAAAGAAAATCCAGCTACTAGTCGTAACTCTCTTAGTAAACCACATATGCAGTTACGGCTGCATTTTATTTTTGATGAAATGTCTATAAAAGTGCGGGAAAATTCTCCATATTGTTAAATTTGCACGAAATTTTGTGGTATTATGTTATCGACGTTGCTGATGACGAATTTGATGTCAAAATTTTAAAATTCAAAACGGCGGATCCAATATGGCGGACATAATTTTTGAAAATTTGTAGAAATAAGTTCAAAACTTGTATCTACATATACCTATGTTTTTGAGCATGCCGATTACGAATCTGATGTCAAAATTAGGAAATTCAAAGTCACGGATATACCTATACCTATAAATATTAGTTCAGTCGTCAAAGCACAATGCGAATGCAGACCTCTAACTAAATGTTAACTCACGGAACTTTTTCTAAAAAAGCAAATTTTTCGTGAGTAGAATATGTTAAAAAAGTTTCGGAAAATTGGTTGTCCGCTGCTCCTAAAAACAGAAAATTCCGTTTTTGGCTAATATCTCTTAAACGACAAGTCCCATTCTAAAATATTGTTTACAAAGTTTGTAGATAATGCGATTATCTACAAAGAATCACCGTTCTTGAATTTGTTTACATGACCTAATACGCAATTTGTATCAGACATTCAATAAATCCTCTGTTGGACTACGTGGCTAATATTTTCAGGCGTGAATTTTGGATAGTTTTGGAGAAAAAAAAATTGTTCTAGAGAGGGGGCTATCCTCACTATCCACTAAGGTACAGGGTGTTTACGAAAGAAAAAATGTATTTTTTTAATATTTACTCAAACTTGAATAATTCCTAGACTAATTATCGTAGAACAACGTAATTCGGTTCGTGTTTTAGGTAAATGTGTATTCTTTTATATGATATTAAGTGAATGACATCGTTTACAAGATATGTAATTAAAAATGTGATCTAAATCCCAATGTTTTTCGTTTTTTCACAAAAATTCCAATATTTTAGAATTTTGGTCTTATTTTGAACCTACATATCTTGTAAAGGGAGTCACTCAAGTTCCTGATCTTAAAATTTTCGAATTCAAGTATCAAATTCGTATTCAGCATGCTCAAAATCATATAAATACAAGTTTTGAACAATTTTGAAAAATTATGTCGGCCATATTGGATCCGCCATTTTTAATTTCCAAATTTTGACATCAAATTCGTAATCGGCATGCCCAAAAACATCTAGATACAAGTTTTGAGTTTATTTCTGCAATGTTTTAAAAATAATGTCCGCCATATTGGATTCGCCATTTTGAATTTTCAGCGTTTGATATTAAATTCGTGATCAGTGAGCTCGATTACCCTATAATACCGAATTTCGTCCAAATTCATCAATATTTAGACTTTTGTCCACGTTTTCGGCAATTCGTTCCACTGTGAACCCTTGTAAATTCCAATTACGAAAGGTTCCTTTATAATCCCTTCGACATTCGCAAGTATTGGCCAAAATTGCTCAGTTGAGCTATTAAAAATTGGCAAACCATCGACATTAATGTTTAACAAAATGCCATTATCTTTTTGTAAATTTTAAAATGCCTTCTTAAGACAAACTGTAACATCTTGCTGCCAATATTTGCATTCTTCATCGATGTTCGTCACTTCTACTGATTTTGGTGTCATCAGAACGGTTTCAGTTGGAAATTTACTAGGAAGTAGTTTGTTCAGAACACTAAGTAAATCAGTTATTCCATTTCTACCGATACCATTTGTTAGCCCAACTTCCAATTTTCCCGCGATTGCATCTCCTACTCTAATATTGATATCATCATTATCGTCAAATTATTCAGATAAGTCGCCCAAATTATCAACTTCATTTCTCATTCGATTTGATTCTTCCTCATCCGAAAATTCGATGATTCCGTCTTAAAAATTGTTATCAAACCAATTGCTCATAATTAGCTCATAACAACCTTCCAATCAATGAACATTAAGTGGGACATTCAATTTCGGGTGGTTTCTCACTTTTATCTCATTATGATCTCATTATTTTCTCACAACTGGTTTAATTTTTTTTTGCATTTGGGATGTCATATTTTCCTCATATTGAGCTCATTGTGAGTTGTAAGACAAATTTCTGGTTTTGTGAGCTCATTTTGCCTGCTGGGCAATACCTGTATATAGTCAATATTTTTCTTGGGAATTTGCATTATTTCCTTTCCAGAAGGAGGAGTGCAAATCAACTTTTATATAATGTTTCTATATTTGTAGGAATTTGTTCCTTTCATTTGCTGGTTTCTCTTAAAGTCACGCCTGTAGATGCATGTATCATTTACAATTATTTGATAATTGGTCATGTCGTCTGAGCGTGGCCACATAGCAAACGTGTTCCGAGTTCCGTCTATCCGTTTTCCGTCTCTCCATCTTTAAGTGTTCCGATATTTATTTGTATGTTAGCCACAATTATCCGTTATCTGTCTCTCCGTGTTTTGGTGTTCCGATATTTATTTTTATGAAGCTACAAGCGTCCGTTTCCATGGCATCCTTTGATTTTATAGACAAGCGAGTGAATTTGTGAATTTTATTTACTCAAGCTACAAAAAAGTGAGGTAACGTTTCCGTCGATCCGTTCAAAAGTTGAAATTTGTTTATCTTCTCCGTTTACGTGTTTTTATCGTTCCGTTCTTTTTTGTTTGTCTGGTTAAGTAGTTTTAAGACTTAGTAATAAATTTTGACAGGAAGCGGAGCACGGATACGGAGGTCGGAAGACGTATGCTATCTGACTCCCGCTTACCCTGGGGGTTTTTCATAAAAAGGCTAAGCTTTCAGTTATCTTATTTCTCGCCAATGAGAAAGTTTTCCTTGCCAACTTTAAGACCGAATTACCAATATTTAAAATATCGTTATGATGGTGTTATCATTTTTTACAGTTCTTTATATTTGTTTAGTATCTGCTGTTTAGTATCTGTTCTCTTAATGTTGATGTTCGTAGAAATGTGGCAAGCCTATCATCATCAGCTTCACCATCATCAAAAGCTTTGGTTTGAGTTTGAGCAATAGGTGGATTTGTGGCCAAATCTACTTTTATGGTTTTAGTTAGGGCAGTAGCTGCTTCTGAAGGAAAAATTTGCTTTTGGTGGTATATATCACGAAATAAAAGAATTAGTGAAAAAATAGATTTCATACACGAAATACTACTGCCATATTCAACAGAAGGTGCAGCTTTAATAAACAAATATTGCAGTGAAATGAAAATAATATTAAGTGGTGATTTTAATGCAAATTTCAACAAGCCAGAAGCACAACCAATGATGGATTGTTGGATGATAAATGCACATTGGAGCTGAATAATGTAAAAATAATAGCAACCTCACAAGTAGCCTAGGGATTAAGGCGTATGCCTACCAGTCCCACGGTCCCTCGCCTTCTCTACTTTCCCACCTACATAACTTTCCTTTCTTAGTCCATTCAAAACGCGCGTTATGGTGTTCCAAAATAACACCGTTAAGAAAATCGAACCCTAAACGTTTTTGGGGTCGCTGATCACGAAAATCGAGGTCCCGCGGTCCTAAAATTAGGGCGTCACCCCTAAAAATGCAAAAAACACCCCTTTTTAGGGGGTTTTCGCGATTATTTCAGTAATAATGAAAACTAATGCGATGAAATGCATTTTTTTTAATATTTATTTGCGAAGGTGGTTGATTTATACAAAATTAAGGCTAACTTAATGGTAAGGGGTACTCCTAAAGGGTTGAAACTATCCCTAAATTGGCGAAAAATGGCAAAAATTATTAAATTAAAAAAAGGATATTAAAAAAAGGGCATTTCATCGCATTAGTTTTCATTAATACTGAAATAATCGCGAAAACCCCCTAAAAAGGGGTGTTTTTTGCATTTTTAGGGGTGACGCCCTAATTTTAGGACCGCGGGACCTCGATTTTCGTGATAAGCGACCCCAAAAACCTTTAGGGTTCGATTTTCTTAACGGTGTTATTTTGGAACACCCCCCCCCCCCGCGTTTTGAATGGACTATCTTCCCTCTTTACATTCCTGATTCCTCCTGTCATAGCCTTCCTTGCCCTTCCACCACCAAGCGCATGTCATCGGTTGGTTGATGAAATTCAACTCGGAGGTATAACACTTTAACGAGTTGTATCTCGATGCTTCGATGTGAAAGTCGCGATAGTAATGGTTGGGAGTAGGTGGACTAAAAATATCGCGGGTAGGATGTGGCAATTCCTTCCTCCCCGACTAGAGCTGGTGCTTGCATTGCATTCTATACGAAGGAAATAGATTGTCAACCAGTGCTGGATTACCCATTAGGCCGGACTAGGCCATGGCCTAGGTCCTCCGACCAGCAGGGGCCCCCACGAAAATCTGATATGATTTTTTTTAAATACAATTCAAGTCAATTTTTTTCTTTTTTTTTTTTAATTTCGAGAAACAAATTTTTAATTTCCAACCAATTTATTTATCATATTAATATGTACTTTTAAAAGTAAAATATTTAAAAATGTTTATTCATTTATTCTTTCAATTGTTTTTTCATCTGACGATTCGAATTTCAAATCGCGCGCTAAAGTCTCGAGAAAGCGCTTACAAACTCGACCTTGTTTATATAAACAAAAACGATCCAGTGTTTTTAACGTCACAAAACCATTTGGTGCTTGGTCGTTTTGCAAAACACTTTTGGTTGGTTCTCTTGATAAAAAAAAAACGTTTTCCTCACTCGATGGGAAAGGTGGGGACCTTTCCCACTCGTAAGAAAAAATATTGTACTCGAAGGCATGGGACTTTAAGAGAGATTAATTTTACAATAATTATTAAAAAAAGGGGGCCCCCAAAAATTGGATGGCCTAGGGCCCCCATTTGGTGAATAATATGTAGCATAACATGCACAACATAACGATGACACCAGAGAAACAAATGTACCCACTCTGGAAGAAGTACAAAGAGCCATACGATCATTAAAAAACAATAAATCTCCAGGAACTGATAACATCCCAGAAGAGTTGATCAAACAAGGAGGCGAATTGCTCTCAGCAGCCATACACGAATTACTATGCTGCATACGGAGGAATTGAAAAAATGCCTGAAGAAAGGGAGCAAAGCATTATCTGCCCAATACACAAGAAAGGGGACAGATTCAACTGTGAAAACTTTAGAGGCATATCTCTTTAAGCACAGTATATAAAATAATGACCAATATAATTAAGACCAGACTGGAACCTTACGCAGAAGCTGCAATAAGTGAATACCAAGCTGGAATCAGAAGAAATAGGTCAACAATGGATCAATTTTTTACAATAAGGCAAATCCTCCGAAAATGCTGGGAGTACAACATTGACGTGTATCAACTTTTCATCGACTTTAAACAAGCATACGACAGCATCGACAGGGAGCAAATGTATGCAACAATGCTGGACCTAAACATCCCCCTAAAGATAATAAAATTAACAAAAATGGCAATGGAAAAAACAAGATGTGCAGTCAGAATACAAGGAGAATTGACGGAGTCCTTCCTAGTAAAGCAAGGCTTAAAGCAGGGCGATGGGCTTGCCTAGAAGGAGTAATTCGCAAGGTTAAAATTAATGCGAACGCAACCCTGCTTAACAAATCCAAACTGTTGGCAGGATATGCCGGCGATATAAACTGCCTTGCTAGATCACTGTCATATCTTACCGACATCAACAAAATCAATTTAAATGGAAACTATTGCATTTATGCTGATGATATAGTCTTGATTCAGGCTGCCAAGACTCAAAGCCAGTTACAGAGTCTAATTAATGATGACCTAGCTATCCTCTCAAGGTGGGCTATAGCAAATAAATTCAAAGTTAACAAGTGCAAGACTAGTTATATAGTCATTAGGCAAAAAAAGTAAGTTAGGTGAAGGAAGTGATCACGGCGGAAGTGTTGGCGTTAAAAGATGAACAGAAATTGTTAGCAGTAGCTCATGAACGCTCGTTAGCAGAACTCAAAGAGTCTATGGAAGAACAGAGAAACCAGATGGAGCAGAAATTCGAACTAATGTCCCTCTCTGTTGATAAAAAGCTGGATAACGTAAAGGAAAATGTGAGGAATGATCTGGAAAATCTCGAATCTTCCATTAAAGCAAATGTAGAGAATGATCTGAAAAAGCTCGAAAATTCCATGAGGGAAAATGATGAAAAGTTGAAGATTGAGCTAGAATCGGTCAGAGCCGAGCTAGAAAGAGTAAAGATTCACCACCCAGCGACAGCATCTCATGAAGTCATCGGAGTTAGGAAATTGCAGCCTCCAACTTTCGACGGACAAAGCCCGTGGTCTACTTACAAACTCCAATTCGAAGCAGCAGCAGCAGGCAATTTCTGGACTGAGGAGGAAAAAGCGACGGCCTTAACGTTGTCACTAAGGGGTACAGCAGCAGAAATATTGCAGTCAATACCAGCAGAACATCGCAACAGCTACGGATTCTTAGTTCAAGCGCTGGAAATGCGTTACGGTGATCAACACATGCAAGAGGTTTATCGACTTCAACTTCGCAATCGACTTCAAAAGCCAGGAGAAACTTTACAACAACTATGCGCCGATATCGAGAGGTTAGTGCATCTGGCTTATCGTAGCTTCGGCCAAGACTACATTAACGAAATAACAAGAGAGACTCTTCTTAACTCGTTTGCCGACCGGGATCTGCAAATGGCAGCCAGATTGGCCGGAAAGAAGACTACCCAAGAAGTTTTGGCATATGCTCTGGCATACGAGGCAGCGAAGCAAGCAACAAAGAGTACAGTCCACCTCAGGGGTATCAAAACGACTGAGAACATTTGCCATCGAATCAACACCTCGGAAGTACGTCGTCGTCTACGATGCTGGAACTGTGGTGAGCCGGGCCATCTACAAAGCAGTTGTCGAAAGCGAAAGAGGGAATTTCTAGGGAGTAGGAGTGGCTCAACGTGCTGCGGAAAATCTAGACAACGGCAGAAAAGCGACGAGAGGGAGTTGGTGGGAAAAATTGAGAACCCTGATGTCATCGCCAACATCACCCAACTGCAACGTAGCAACAACAGCCTTGTCATCGAGGGAAAAGTTGGTGATGAGCAATACACAATTACAGTGGATACAGGTGCTTCAAGATCTGTCATCAGGGCTGATTTGGTCGGTAGAAAGTGGCTGAAAAACGCGGACCAGTACATCCTGAAAACTGTAACCGGAGAGCCAGTGAAATTACATGGGGAAACAATGATGGACGTGGTACTCGGCGACATTAAGTTTACACATTCGTTCCTGGTAGCTGACATAGTAGACGAGTGTATTCTTGGTTTGGACTTTATGACAACACACGGAATACTATTGGACCTTGGAGAATTGATGATGAAACACCGCAACAGGGGAATTCCAATGGATACTGCACTGTCCCGGCGACCATGCGAATCAGGTTTTAAGTATCGTTGGCGTATTGAGGAAAAGTGTCAAAAGACGACTGCTGAGCCGAGCCAAGCATAAAATATGAGGACCAAGGAATTCGAGGGGGGCAAACGGCTAACAAAGACCTCGGAAAGTGGTGGTACCCGATTTGCCACCTCTGCCAAAACCCGAGAAAAGTCACTGCAGACAAACACCTAGCAGACCTGTTAGCAAGTCCTAATCCCACCTCCCCGCGGTGCCCCCTGGGGTACTTCTTCGGAAGGAGCTAACGGGAGACGGGCGAATGGCGAACTCTCTGCGCCACAAAACAGAGTTTTAAGTCGGTTGGGCTGAGGGTTAGCAACCCGCTCCCATAAAAAACACCATTGCTACGAATCGGCAAACAATGCCTCGGAACCGGATGGACAACACGACGACGACCTTTGCTTTTCGAACAAGGACACGAATCGGATCATGGAATGTGAGAACACTGCTGGCTGAGGGACGGCTGGATGAAGTCCTCAACGAGATGAATCGATATAAAATCAAGATCATGGGACTTAGCGAGACCAGATGGCCCGATGCGGGGGAACATATCGGCCCAAATGGTGAGTCCTTTTTATATTCTGGGAGAAACGAAACTGAAAGCCGTAGGAGTGGCGTTGGTGTAATACTCACCAAAGAAGCCAGGTCCAGCCTCATTAGCTGGTCACCAGTTTCTGAAAGGATTATTACCGTGCGCCTGCGTACCAGACTAAGAAGTACTACGGTAGTCCAATGCTATGCTCCAACTGAGGACGCTGAAGATGACATCAAAGACGAGTTCTATTTGCGGCTGAATGAGGTTTTTCGCTCTATTCCAAGGGGAGACATCATTGTTTTAATGGGTGACTTAAACGCACAGATCGGCCGTGACAACACCGGCCTTGAACAAACAATTGGAAATCAAGGTCTAAGCCAAGGTACCAATAACAATGGTGAGCTTTTCGTTGACTTCTGTAGCTCCCACCAACTTATGGTAGGTGGAACTTACTTTTGTCACAAGAAGATACACAAAGAGACCTGGGTATCGCCCGATGGTAGGACGAGAAATCAGATAGATCATGTGGCCGTCAGCCGCAGATGGAGAACTATCCTTGAGGATGTCAGGAGTTTCAGGGGAGCAGACACTGGAAGCGACCACCATTTGGTTGTAGCAACTATTCGCCTTAAAATCGCCGCAATCAGAAACGTACAACGCGATGCTATAAACCGTAGACGATTCAACGTAGATCTTCTGCGGGAGAGCGTTAAAAAGCGGGAATTTGCTGGAAATCTACAACTAATACTAAACCAGCACAACGTTTCTGACGACACAAATATTGAAGAGCTGTGGAGTAGAACAAAGGGCGCAATATTGACGGCTGCGGAAACAAGCATCGGTTATGTCCAAAGAAACCAGCAACACTGGATCTCGGACACAACCTGGCAAAAAATAGAACGCAGGAGAGCCCTCAAAAATAAAGTAAACTCTACAAGCGACCCTGAAATACGTTATCAACTGGAACGGGAATACTCCCAATTACACCGGGAGGTAAAGAGAAGTGTCCGGCGTGATAAAAGGCAGCAGATAAATGAGCTCGCAGAAAAAGCGGAAAACGCGGCAAACACAGGCAACAGTAAGGTGCTGTACCAAATCACTAAACAGCTCTCGGGAAAGCACTCTACTAAAAAGCATGCCGTTAACAGTGCGGATGGGAGGCTGCTGTGCAGCGACGAGGAGCAGCTCCAAAGATGGAGAGATTACTTCTTCGCCGCCCTGAATGGTTCATTTACACAGGAACCTCAGGAAACCAGCAACAATGCACAGCCAATTCGAATCACCACCCGGGCCCCATCCAAGACGGAAATAGTAACCGCAATTCATGCGATGGCCAATGGTAAAGCAGCTGGGAAAGATGGCATCCCGCCAGAATTGTTGAAAGCCGACTCAAGCCTCATAGCAGATGCGCTTCAGCCAATCCTACAAATAGCATGGAACACCTGTACCTTTCCGGAGGATTGGACGGAAGGTATCATAGTCAAAATACCAAAAAAGGGGGACCTAACAATATGCGACAACTGGAGAGGCATCTGTTTACTATCTACTGTGGGCAAAATTTTGTCCCATATATTACTATCTAGGGTAAGTGAGGCAGTAGACCGAACGCTTAGGAGGCAGCAGGCCGGATTCAGGAAGGGCCGCTCATGTATTGATCATATCAACACCTTACGAATAATAGTGGAGCAGTCTACTGAATTCCGATCCCCCCTTTACCTTGCTTTCGTAGATTATGAGAAAGCGTTCGACTCGGTTAATAGGAGCTTTATATGGCAGGCACTACGGCGACGTGGACTGCCTGATAAAATAATAGAATTGATAAAAGCCCTATATAACAATTCCAAATGCAGAGTTCTCCATAATGGAAAATTATCCGACAGCTTCGAGGTGAGCTCAGGAGTACGACAAGGATGCCTACTCTCGCCTTTACTATTTCTTATAGTAATAAATGACATCCTTGTCGGCGCTCTAGATAGTAGAACAGGCGGCATACAATGGGGTTTGTTAGACCGCCTTAAGGATCTCGACTACGCCGATGATATCTGTTTGCTGGCCCACAGACACCAGGACCTCAAAAACATGTTAAACAATTTAGCAACAGAAAGTAGTCCAGCAGGCTTAAGGCTAAATCCGACTAAAACTAAAGAAATGCGGATAAATGCAAACACCAACGAACGAACAGCGCTGAATAACCGTGACGTGGAACTGGTAAATAAATTCTGCTACCTCGGTAGCATTATTACCGAAAATGGCGGGGCAGAAGAAGACGTCAGTTCCAGAATAAATAAAGCACGAGGCGCTTATGCATGCCTGTCCCACATATGGAGATCAACGGTGATTTCCACTAACACCAAATTGCGGCTGTTCAACTCCAACGTTAAGGCAGTTCTTTTGTATGGTTGCGAAACATGGAAAGTCACCCAATTCATCACAGGGCGCCTACAAGTCTTCATCAACAGATGCCTTCGTCGTATCCTAAAAATCCGCTGGCAAGATAGAATTTCAAACGAAGAACTATGGCGCCGTGCCGGCCAAGAAAGGATAGACGATCAAATCAGGCGAAGGAAATGGAATTGGGTTGGCCACACCTTGCGACGCGAAAACGAAAATCTAGCCAAACAGGCCCTTGACTGGAATCCGCAAGGTTCCCGTCGAGTCGGAAGACCTAGAACAACGTGGAGGAGAACCCTACTAGAAGAAGCCGCAACAACTGGGAGATCCTGGTCGGAGCTAAGAGCTGTCGCGCAAAACAGAGTCCGCTGGAGGGCAACTGTTTCCGCCCTATGTCCCATGAGGGATTAAAGGAGTATAAAGAAGAAAGAAGGAATTCGAGATGCGCAACGCGACGAACCGGACATTTCTGCGATTTTGTAATGGAAAGAACACAACGAGAAGCCTAAATGGAAAGACATCGCAGAGAGAAGTGAAATCCTGAAGAGCTATTGGGCCCAATGGGATTCATTGCATATCGAAGGAGGAGTATTGAAGCGCAAATGGGAAACAGCTGATGGTACCTCTCATCGAATGCAGGTGCTAGTTCCTCATGCTGGAATAACAGATATTCTCGAGGAGTGTCATAATAGCCCATCAGGAGGATATTTGGGAGTCAACAAAACTCTGGCAAAAATAAAGGAGAGATTCAATTGGCTTCATATGCGGGAGGATGTTACGAACTGATGTCGTAAATGTACAGTTTGTGCCGGCAGTAAGGGTCCTCGAGTCAGAGCGAAAGAAGAAACTCGACAATACAACGTTGGGACCTCAATTGAGAAAATCGGAAGGGAGAATCCTAAGACGGCCAGTGATAGGATGAAACCAAGGTACGACCTCCGAGCAAACTGTAGCGGATACCAGGAAGGTGACCTCGTTTGGCTGTTCAACCCTCGACGACGAAAAGGCAAGTCCCCGAAACTTCAGCGCCAGTGGGAGGGGCCCTATAAAATCCTAACACGGATCAACGATGTTGTCTACAGGATTCAACAAGGACCCAAAGCAAAGAAGAAGATAGTTCACATAGACAGGCTGTACCCATATCACCAGCAGGATCCAGGATGGACAACTGTTCGGGACGAACAGTCCTAAGAAGGGGGCAATGTGATGATTTATGCGCCATCTGTCCGTTAAAAAGCATAATCAACGATTATCGGTAACAACTCTGGTTGATGTCTGAACTAATGATTTATGTACTAAACTAAAATTGGCACGTGCGATAAGTGAAGACAACTTCAAGCTTCTGGACGAAAAAAAAAGAACATACCACTAGGCTCGAGAAAAGGGACTCGAGAAGGTTCCAGAAGTTAAATAAAGGTGGAGCTTGGATATAAAAGCGGCTTGCAGGCGCTGAGAGAGTCAGTTTTGATTTGAAAGGCGATAAAAGTGTTCTAAAGTGAGAACAGTAAAAAGTGGTGATTATAAAGCGATAGATAGAATTTAATAGTGCGAGTTATTAAAGTGAAAGTGATTATAGTGAACTGTAAGAATTGTGTTTGTAGTTAAATTGTGTTTTAGTTTGTAATAAATAAATTATTGTGTGGATAATTAAAAAGTGTATTCCTTAATTAATCCTACGAATCCGTTAAGCCGGAAAAACGTAACAGTATTATTATATGGTTCCAATGTGGTACGACATACCAAGCCAGAATTGGAACACTCATGTCTAAAGCTATTAAAGCCATCTGGAAGTTGCCTGCACTTACTCCAACAATAGAGGTATATAATCTCGCGAATCAATTGACACTAGAGAAGATAATAGCTCTCGAGGAAGTCAAACTTATATACAAAATCAGGAATAAACTGACAAAAACAAAGGTCCAATTCAGGAGATGCGGACAATCATAATTACCAAACCAGGAATAGGCATAGAATATTACAGGGAGCTGCCAGAATCAACAGACTCTACAAGGATACTATAGCGAAAGCTGTCAGGACATTCAACTCTATCCCAGAGGAAATAAAGAACCAACGTACGCTCCCTTTATTTATAAAAGCCTTTAAAAAATTCTTAACTCAAAATAACTGATATCCAACTTGTACTCTCTAAAGAATATTAACTTGATTAAAATTCTACAATTGTACCAGTTATTATAGCTAACGTATTGAAATTAGTATCTTTAGGATAACAATGCTTATACCAGCGAAAGCTGTCTGTGTTGTTTAGCATTTGTTATTTTTTTTTGTTATTTCTTTTATCTAAATTTTAAACTAATTCTGTTTTGACATGAATATGTTGACATGAATATGTCTTATCCCTGGGGTCTATTTGAAAGAATGTGCGGAGACGAAAATCGTTACCATGACTAATTATTGTTTGGCATACTTTTAGGATAAATTTTAGAAGCAAATTAAATTTATATTTAATTCTGCATACTTTTAGGTGAAAATATTATCGAAAGCTTTCTTAAGGTTAGAAAATTTTCGAGACATTTCTTTTGACATGAATATTTGTCGTTTTGCCAAAATGACTGTTTCGAGCACATACATTAAAAAGAAGCTATGCTAGCAGCTTTTTTGCGTCCAAGATATCATAGCAGTTTTTTTTGTTCAATCGCTGCGAGTTCTTGTTCCAAGAGTGAGAAAAAGTGTCCAGGATTTTTTACTTTGTGTGAGATTTTTTAAACAGCTTATGGGGCCCATCCAACTAGTTGTCCAAACTGAGTTGTGTAAAAAGTTGTTGTTTTGCCACAAACGCTTCAACTGAGTTGATATTTTAACTGTCAATTCGATATTTTATAGGCAATTTGAAAGTTAAATGAAATTGTAGAAAACCCGCGACTAAGTTTTATAATAATAAAAATTGGAGAAAGATGATTTTTTAGATTAATTATAATTGTTTTTAATTATTAATATGAATATTTATATTTTTCAAAATATAAATTAAATTCTAAAAGTATAAATTATGAAAATAATTTAATATTATGTGAACTTTCATAATTTAAATTAAAAATAATGCAAAATAAACTTGCAAAAAAATATATTCTTCGAATCCAGGCTTAATTCATCCAAGTAGTTTTCCAAACTGCAATACACACAGTGCAACTAATAGTTGCCCAAACTCTAAGCCCCGCCCCCATAAAATTAAAAGATTTTGATTTATCCCAACTGAAACCCCAACTGTCAAATCAGTTTGCCAACTGCCCCACACACGCTGCGATTCAGTGCCAACACAACTCAGTTTGGGCAACTAGTTGGCCCGTGGATGGGCCCCATTAGGACAACTAGTTGGCCTGTGGATGGGCCCCATTAGAAAAGGTGTGCTTGAGTCGTCCGTCGCGCGATATTTTTGTGTTTTCGAAGCGGGGCGGAATCAGAATCGATATCAGGGAATTTTCTTACTACGCAGTTTGCGGATAAGACATATTCATGTCTACTGTGCCATCGAGAAGCCATGGCACTTCCCGTCTTTTTATCATTGTAAAACCCATCTGTGAATTCTATTGAAATAAATAAATAAATAAAATAAATAAATAAATCTTAGAGAAACATTCACAGAATTAGAAGATGGAGCAAAACATATAGGGCTGCAAATAAACGCAGAGAAGAGTAAGATTCTAATTCAGTCAAGGGTGGAAAGAAGAAGAAGAAACCACAATACCACCTGGGGGAATATAACTTTGAATGGGTAAACCAATTTAACTACCTGGGGTCCACAGTCAGCGAAGACAACGTTCAAAATAGACGTACAAAGAAGAATAAACGCCGCGAACAGAACTGCTAGTAATGAAATCCAGAGACATCCACAGAAAACCCAAAATAAGAATCTACAAAACCATCATACGTACAGTAGCTACGTATGGATGTGAAGCTTGGGGTATCTCCCAGATATCCGCAGACAAGCTGGATATATTTGAGAGGAAGGTTCTCCGAAGGATATATGGCCCAATCAATGAAGACAGTGCATGGAGAATACGCTACAATCACGAATTGTACGACTTATACAAAGTGTGGAAACTTTCGACCCATGCCAAACTACTACGTTTACGTTGGGCCGGCCATGTCCAAAGAATGGATGACTCAAGGATACCAAAAAAAGCCCTGTATCTACTACCAGATGGCAAAAGACCAGTTGGCAAACCACGGTTAAGGTGGGAAGATAATGTTAAGGCCGATGCAGCAAAACTGCTCAACACAAGAAACTGGAGACAAGCTGCGGAGCAGAGAGACGTCTGGAGGAAGAAGCTGATGGAGGCCAAGGCTCGAATTGGGCTGTAGAGCCATCGAAGAAGATAACATGCACGTGCCGCAACTATTTCGGACTGATGGAAGTGCGATCATAACCTTCTAGCGGTGGTCACTGGTAACTATCCTATGAGAGAGGATAGACTAACATGATCCAGCTAGTCCCTTCCAAGCAAGGTTGGCTGGAGGCTAACCTCACCCGGAAAAAAGAACTATTGCGGCATGAGCAACATTTGTGGCGTTCAATGTAGGAGTGGTGTGGCTCCGTATTTCGGAGTATTGGAGGTTGATTTGCTTTGGAGTCGCATTTTGTCATATCTTTCGCTGTGGAAGTGGAGTGGCTCCAGAAGTACACTATACTGCACTCTGGAGTTGTTTTGGTTTTGTAGCGGGGATTGTGGCGGAATATGATTCCAAAGCAGGTCAAACACTAGTGTTCTGGAGTGTGGGGTTGCATCGCTTTCGCAATGAACGTCACAATTGTTGCGAGAGGCCAGGATCGGATTTTTTTATGTGAAAGACTAGAGTCTCAGGAAAGGCCCTTTATACTGTTGACAATTTATTTTTCTTCGTGTAGAGTGTAAGGGGATTCGAACCCGGGACATCTGGGACGGTAGCCAGACGCCTTACTCTCTAGGCTACCGAGGGCCCCAATTGCGAAATATTTTGAAATAGGTGCCCCATACCCTCATAGCTCTACTACCATCCAGCCTATAATTTGGGTTTAGTGCGATTATTCATTTACCTCTTTTGGCTTCGAGTAGGGAGCAATTTCAATTGAATCTTATAGTAATGAATTAAATGCATTCCTTCCCACATTCGTCAATAATTAACAAGTATACACACAATCTGGTTGCATACCAAAGAATATCTTTGTGTGATTGGGCAGTGGTTTTACCATAAAATATACTTACATGCACATCTAATCCCAATCTTTGCTTACTTTTTAAAAGTAATCCTAATATATCGAATGTGCAGTATTCTAATGTCAAAAATTCTGTTTAACAGGAAATACAAAGAATTGACTAATCTCTTGCCCTTGATTTGTTTCGTGTCAGGGATGAACAATGAATTTTTGACCTTGTATGCTTGACCTAAAGCTTCTTGGAATCATTGTCCTAGCTCTAGGTGAACTCTGCACACTTCATAGTATTAACAATATTTTGTCAGGGATACACTAACACCGACAATTAGCAGCACTAGTGGGCTGCAAATTAATAATTTCTACTATTTCGTAGCTCAATGTTTGTTTATCCAATTGATTTGTAATTAGTAGGCATACAATGTTATAGTTACTTCGTTGTAGAAAATGCTCAGTTTGAATCTAGCTTTCAACAGTTTTATACACACGCTGGAGCTGAGTAGTGTTTTACTAAGCAGATAAAATGAATAATTATTTACATGATGGTAACAAAGCACTGAGTAAACCACGTACAGTTTTTTTGGATGTTAAGCCAACATTGCAGCCGCGAAAATATTCAAATATTGCGACAAATTTCCCAAATAGTATTTCCTTATATGGAACTGGTCGGCCCTCTTTAACATCTGGACGATCAATTCAACAGTATAATGTCGTAAGGATTTGTATTTTAATATTATTTGTCGCGGATATCGAAGATAGCAGCAAAATTATATTTTTAGGATATTGTTCAAAATAGTATTCGGCCATGCTTTCTTTATTTGAAAGCAATTGGAGTATTTCCTATAACACGAAAATCGCCAGGAAAAGCGCAATTTAAAATAGCATCGCCAGCGTTTGCATATTCTTTTACATTTTTTATTCTTCTTTCTGTATGTATAACGAATATATTGCAAATTTCTTTCAATTATTTTCGATAATAATTTTTGTAGGTTTATGTGACTTATGTGGCAATCAATAGGGTGAAAATTGTAACAACACTAGAAGGAAGATTTGAAGAAGCTGTTATAGCATACTTATTCCTTGTTAACATCCTGCCTATATTCATCATTCCAGTAACATGGGCTGAGTCTAAAAAAGTTGCTACAAATATGAACGACTGGAACGATTTTGAGGTATTAAATCACTCGTTTTACAAATAAATTAAACAGATATTATTTATTGTAGATTTTATATTTTCAAATAGCGGGACAACCTTTGCCATTGCAATTGAAGACAAAAGCTTTAGTATTTACAATACTCATTCCAACATTTTCCATTATATCTGTGGTTATAACACACATAACAATGGCTGACTTCAAGTTCGTGCAGGTAAACCCCATTGCTAATGAGTTTCGATAGACTTTCATAATAGTGCATTTATATTTCAACAAGGTCGTTCCTTATTGCATTTTGGATAATCTGACTGTCATGCTGGGGGCTTGGTGGTACTTAGTATGCGATTCGCTAAGTAATTCAGCTATTATTCTTGCAGATAACTTTCAACAGGTATTCTTCTTGATTTTACGAAATATTGTGAAATATGTACGATTATTGACAATTGGATTACTCTTACATAACACACAAACAAAAAAGGTTTATAGTTATTTTTAGATGCATTTGCATCTATTTTTATCGAACTTGTTTCTTGATATCGAACTATTTATTGTTAAGGGACCTATACACGGTCGAACAATTTGCGCAACACAGCCCGTTGTGCAAACATTTCCCCGTGTATGGGGTGGTTTGATATATTACGCAGGTGTTTGATGAAAATCAAACGCGTTTGAAAATGTTTGTGCAACGGGCAGCGTTGAAAAGCTGTTTCCTTGTGTATGGAGATGTTGGTGCATTCTAAAGTTATTGAAATTGCAATGGCTCAAGTATTGTGCTTAAATTAAGTGAGAAAATGGCAGTGACAAAAGCGGGTGACGGATTCACTTTCTGCAAAACTTGCAATTATAGATGCCAAACACGCAGTTTCAGACATGTTTTCTTCAAGAAAACATAAACGAAACTAAAGTTTGCGCAACTCGTTGTGTAGTGTTTGGACAATCACATATTTTTGGGCCCCTTTGCCCCTTTGCTAATAAAGCTTCAAAGCTTAATTAGCTTCTAGTTTCACTATTTCAGACGATTTCTTTCCAAAGAAAATAATAGTTCAAGATGTAATTGAACAAATAAGCGTCTCGATTCGTAACACGTTTAGAAGAATGGAAAGTATATTGCTGTTAGTTTAAAACTTTCATAAATTTTTAAAATTATAAATATGTAAGTACATAAAACCAACTCGAAATTTTAACCAGTTTATTTATAAAAAAAATATGCTATTTACTTATTTTTTTTAATTAACACGTTATTGGACTTAATTAATTTATTTTTAACAATCGAAATTCTTCACACAGCACATTTTTTGGTTTTACATTTAGTTTCAAATCCACTTTTCCATTAAAATTAGTCCGACACTGAAAAAAAAATATGAGTGTGCTTAAGACCACACTTTAGAAGTAAAACTGTTGTGCCCAACGGCTAGTAATATGCAATAGATATAGTGGAAAGTCTGTCGGATATATAGTACACTTGAGAAAATTCAGGTCAACGACAGATGCAGGAAGAATAGTGACGAATCTACTGACGGACTTGATACAAATACTATTTGAAAATATCAATATTTATGAATTCCTATTTACATTAAAACCTAAAAGTAACCGAGTAAAAATAATTTTTATTAGTTAATTTTCTTAAAAGCATACACGCGATGCACCTAGTACGTATAGCATATAAGTGCGCATCCCACACGGGTATGCACGCTTCCGCCACAGGCATGGATACTACCGCCACAGGCACGAAAATCTAAACATTCGCCTCATGGAAGTAAGCTGGTGACATAAGCAAGCGTACATGCTTTGCATTCAGAGGTTCATAAAATTGAAGGGTTTTTTCTGTCCCGGATTTCACACATAGCCCGAAAATCTAGGTAACGAGTGCATGGAAGGTGCATGTGTTTGTTGTGGATACTTGTGTGTGCTATTTCGAATGCGGCATTACAGAAAAAGTTAAAAGTAGTCCGACCTTTGCGTGGCATGCATTCCATTCATGGAACATTCCGTCAGGTCGCATTTGAATACACACACTTCTATATTATTTATCAACGAATTGAACGCATGTACGCTTGGATATGTCACCAGCTGTATGCATGCTCCGCTCCCGCTACATTCATGATCATTAATACTTGCATCCGCATCGGCATAGACTATTCCAAACTCAAGTATTGTTTTACCAAGCAGTCCGCCAACCACATCCAATGAAGCTTTACCTACGCGAGCCGCTTTACCTACGCGAACGAGAGCCAGTCTACTTGAGTATGGTATTGGCACCCTTTATGGCCACCTAGCCAATTACCTGATTTCTTCGTCCCATACAATCTTTTAGGGAGCCAATTAATTTTCAAGGGAGCAAAAGGAGTTTTTAAGCATATTTAAAGGACACATGCATATTTTAAGACTGTGGGACCCCGATTTTCATAATCAGCGACCCAAAAACATATTAGGAAGGATTTTCACAACAGTTACTATGATTACATGCATACTTGAAGTCGGCTTCAAATAGACTTGAAAATCATGTAACCCCAGATCGACTTCAAATCAAGAGCATTTAACTGTCAGTTCAAGTTCAAGTCAAGTCCTCAGTCCGGCATGTAATCGTAGTAAGTGTAATGTTTTGACATAAACGATTCGTCGATTTGTTGCAAGTTACAAAAATTGTAATTTAAAAAGGGGAAAGGTCCAGCACATCTCACCATAGGGGAAGTGGGTGCCAATTTAAAACAAGAGCACCTCACACATTTAATTCACCACTCCCTTTTGGTATTCTAACTTCCCGGCAGTGCTACATGTTTGGCCACGCCACGAGGAGCATATGCATATCTGTCCCACATATGGAGATCAACGGAGATCTCAACTAACACCAAATTGCGGCTGTTCAACTCCAACGTTAAGGCAGTTCTTTTGTACGGTTGCGAAACATGGAAAGTCACCCAATTCATCACAGGGCGCCTACAAGTCTTCATCAACAGATGCCTTCGTCGTATCCTAAAAATCCGCTGGCAAGATAGAATTTCAAACGAAGAACTATGGCGCCGTACCGGCCAAGAAAGGATAGACGACCAAATCAGGCGAAGGAAATGGAATTGGGTTGGCCACACCTTGCGATGCGAAAACGAAAATCTAGCCAAACAGGCCCTTGACTGGAATCCGCAAGGTCCCCGTCGAGTAGTAAGACCTAGAACAACGTGGAGGAGAACCCAACTAGAAGAAGCCGCAACAACTGGGAGATCCTGGTCGGAGCTAAGAGCTGTCGCGCAAAACAGAATCCGCTGGAGGGAAATTGTTTCCGCCCTATGTCCCATGAGGCATTAAAGGAGTTTAAAGAAGAAGAAGAATATGCAATAGAAATGGTGGAAGTTCTGTCGGGTCCACACCAAAGAAAATTTATGAAACATAAACATTTTGGAAACAAACATGTATCCGACATTTTTTTAAATATTTTTAAAATGTTCAAAAACAATTCAGAAACATTTTGAAACATTTGAGAAACACCCGCCACTGTTTCTTTGGTGTGTAAGTGATTTTTCAAGTTTCTGGAAACAGAAATGTTTAATGCGCAGACATAAGGCTGTGCTCAAAAAGGTACATTGTACGTCCACACAACACGGGCCTCTCGACGGTTTTCTCAATTTACTCACGTTTCAGAAAATTAAATGCTCATGCACGATTTTCTGAGGCCGTACGGCGAAAAGCGCGTGGGATCTAAGTCCGCGTAGTGTGGACGGCCCATATTTTGTGGACATAAAATGTACCTTTTTAAGCACAGCCTTTTGTCCGTACAGTTTGCTCGTACTGCCTTTGCCATTAAAAATATCGCAAAAAAAGCCATTAAACTCTGTATGAAAAAAAGAGGCAAAAGCGCGTATGACCAAAGTCCGCACCATTCCGTTTGGCTACTAAGAACCTTGAGCCGCAGTGGCTTTGACAGATAACAGGTAGCGAATGTGCCGAAAATTTCTGCCCACTTATAACATAGTGTAAAAACTGAGTTTTTGATTATCCTACGGAATATACTATTAGAGATTACACAATCTTCTTTTAATTTGCACGATTTTTCATTGTGTATAATTCTGACGCATGAAAGCGGTTGATGTAAATTTTTTAGGCAAAGGCGCGTGTAAAAAAGTTTTATGTAAAAAGTTTTTCTATTTATCATGTATTTACTATTCATACATTTTGTTGTTAACAAAAGACACTCTCTTACTTTTCCTACTACCACATTCTCCAATGCTGAAGACCATCGAGGAAGTCTTTTCCAAAAGCAAGAAAGTGCAAAAAATAAGTATGCTGGCCGATCCTTTATATTGGAAATAACAATTCCACACACATTAACATTTCGTGTAAGGATAAAATACAAGTGCACGTTCATTGTAACTTCCTCTTCGAAATTCGTTTACAACATTCCCCATAGCATCTTACCACGACAAGAGCGGCAGTGAGACCGTTGAATTGTGATTGGGAATATAAATGAGCGGGTGATTAGGGTTTTAAAACGAACAGAGTGAGTTTCTTTTCTTTTCGGATATACTTTAGTTGTGGGATTTGGCACTGCCAATGGAACAGCGATTTTGAGATTTCCAATTGCTTTTGTGCACGCCATACTATTGGCTTATGGTTGCAGCGAGGCGCACTGGGTTCCAGCTAATAATATATAATGTAGAAGTACTTAATTTTCAAACGGGTGAATTTAATTTGCAAAAGGATGAATTTAATTTGCAAAAGGGTGAATTTAATGGAAAAACAGTACCTGAACTTGAATGATCTGAAAAAGAGCGAATGAATTAATCACAATTAATACATCTCAGAGAAGTTGTTTTGGGTCGTCTTGATGAAAAAGGATTGTTTTAAATTTATTGGAATAGAATATGGAATATTTTAAGGTAAGTCAATTAGTCCAAACTGGATATTTGATTTTATTAGGAAATTCATTGATTCTTATCAGTAACAAATTTTTTGAAAGGTGTGTGTATGGTTTGTGTAGTCTTATGTGTTTTTGCAATTGTATTTTAGCGCCCTTCATGTTTTGACGTTTTCACCAAATTTATTGCAAATGAAACGAATGAAACGAATGAACGGATTTTTTGAATGGTTCTTTTCAGTGAGCGGAACCAATCCAACCAATTCACTGGACTGAAAAGAACCATCATCTAATCATCTATCTCATTGTGTTGTAAATGAAAAGCACGCTTGCTGTCGGACATTGAACTCCTTGATGTAACGGGCGGCATTTTACTTTCTAGCTATAGCCCATTAGGCATGACGGCGTCTTGTGTTTCTTTATAGACTACTAAACAGTGAGAAGAATGTATTGAAACCACCAAACTTGATCGCTAACATATATGTAGACTGTTTTTCTGACATAAATATCTTCTACCTAGACGGCACATCAATATAATAACACCATTGTGAAATAACCTCTCACAGCTGGTATTTACAAAATTTCATTCAGGAAATCGAAAAAATCCTTCCAAATGGTTCATCTCTTTTAGAACCCCTGGACTCCCACTCTCTTGAAACTAACATTATACTTCGATATTGAACCATGACATTATCAATGACAAAAGGGGATTAACTGGTAATCTAAAGAACTTAGAACTTTCCTATAGAAAAGGATTGCAAGCTTTGAAAATTTTATTAAAGATACTGTGAAACACAAACTAACTGTTTACAATATTTCTAAAAGTAATATAAAATTAATTTAATACTAATTTCTAGGCCCTGCGACATATTGGTCCAGCTGCCATGGTTGCCGACTACAGAGCTCTTTGGCTTCGCTTAAGTAAACTAACAAGGGACACAGGAAATGCTGTTTGTTATACTTTCGTCTATCTAAACCTTTATTTATTCTTCATCATTACTTTATCAATTTACGGTCTCATGTCACAAATATCAGAAGGTTTTGGTATAAAGGACATCGGTCTTGCTGTTACTGCCTTAAGTAGTGTCGGTCTTCTGTTCTTTATTTGTGACCAGGCACACTACGCCGCGCATCAAGTAAGAACAAACTTCCAAAAAAAATTACTTATGGTCGAGCTAAGTTGGATGAACTCTGATGCCCAAACCGAGATCAATATGTTTCTGCGTGCAACTGAAATGAATCCATCAAATATTAACTGTGGAGGATATTTTGATGTTAACAGAAATTTATTTAAATCGGTAAATATGTTTGTTTTATTTAAATGTTTTATTTGAGTAATAATGGAATTTTTGTTTACTCATCAAGCTTTTAACAACAATGGTGACTTATCTTGTAGTCTTACTTCAATTTCAAATTAGTATTCCAGAAGATAGCGCGCATCAGTACAATAATAATACTGTCACCCAAGGTTCCGAAACATCAGCAGCTTAAGATTTTAAGGTTTTAGAAAATAGTGTTATAAAGAAGCAGTGAATAAATCTTTTAAAAGTTTTTTTTTCTTACACAATCCAATCAGAAACATTTTGACTTTCACTTTTTAGAGAACTTCATAAACATGGAAAACTACCAGAATGCCATCTTAAGAGTATATGAAATTGGATATTGTGCAAAACAGTGTTATATTAGACCGGGACTAGGAAAAAATCGGGTTAGGTTTTCAAAAATCACAAAAAAAAAACAAATTTGTTGAGTTTCCAGATTTTTTAGAATAGAGTCGGGTAAACTGGTTTGTTTGTAATAGTAAATGAATAACCACATAACAATCCACAGCCTCTTATAAATTTATCATGTTAAATAATCCAATGCCAATGTATTTGGTCCTTCTAAATTAAGACTACGATTTCAATTTTGTTCAATCATGCATATGTACAAAAAACAACCGAAAAAAATAAACAATGTGAAGAACTGACGAAATCGAATCCGATGAAGATTGTAGAGATAGTTAGCCTTATTGTGGTTGTCACTTTCGGTGACAAATGGTGAAGTGAGGCAAAAATGATCTTCAGCCTTGTTGTGGTTGTCACCTCATCATATTGAGAAATGTCACTGGTATTGTCACTTTCCTTATTGTGGACAGTACATTCAGCGAGGCGAGAAATATCAGTTAGGACTTTTGTCTCATTTCGCCATTTATCACCGAAAGTGACAACCATAATAAGGCTGAGCATATATATAGAGAGTGAAAGAGCTAACGAAACCAGCTCGCAGTCCTATTCACGAAATACTACCTCGACAGAATGCGGTTTACTCGTTTATTATGATTACATGCGATAAAAGAAAAACGGTCAGGACTTTTTTGTTAAATCAAGAGAAGACAAGAAAGAAGAAAAGTTATCCAGGTCGGACAAATGGAAAGACGAAGGACCATCGCGGGAGGAGGATTCGAGCCTCAGAGACATCACCGTACCATCCTAATAAATATTTAACTAAATTCTTAAAGTTAATTATTCTACCCTATTCTAACTTACTGGCCCCAACAGGCACTCTAAATTAACCTTTCGGCTAAAACCTTATTAATTATTTATCCAAATAAGAAAATAATTTAGAAAAATTTAAATACTAGACACCAAAAGGCTGCTCCAATGTTAAGGCAGTTCTTTTGTGTGGTTGCGAACATGGAAAGTCACCCAATTTCCATCACAAAGCGCCTACAAGTTTCATCAACAGAGGAGCTGAGAGCTGTCGCCCAAAACAGAATTCGCTGGAGGGCGACTGTTTCCGCTCTAGGTCCCATGAGGGATTAAGTAATTAAGTAAATACTAGATAATAAATACTAGGGAATAAGTAAGTAAGTCAATCTTATAAACTAACTTAATAGTAAAACCAGCTGGGCGGAGCAACGCAAGTGACACTGCTGAAGGCGAAGAGTTTCTATGGGCTCAAGTGGCGAAAAGCCCAAAGCCTTATGGAACCTCGCCCCACTTACTTATAAACTAATTGTCTGAAAACTACTTAAGAGCTAAGAACTCGGAACGACTCGACTTAGGAAAAGTACAAAGAGTTTTGGGGAACCCCACAAGACTAGCCTCAACTTACTTAAATCTAAAATTATTGCTAAAGTAAAAACTAAAACTAAATCCTATTTAAGCCTTAACCCAATCATTAAAAGCTAGCCTATAAATAAAACTAGTAGCTAACAAGTTTGTAGAGCGAATACAACCCTTACGCATCCTCCAATCACCAGAACAAATTTCTGATTTTGGAGACTACTTTTTTCTCTCTTTCTCTGATAATCTTATACTGAACCTCAAGGGATCCTGAACGTCCTCATCCTCTCCGTTAAAAGTGTATCATTCGTAGAACGCTTCCTGAATGAGGGTATTGTCACACTACGTTGCTCTAGCAATATAATCTCAAATAAACTTGATTGTGACTGTTAAGACCATGGGTGGCCAAAGGCCAACCCAAATGGTATCGCGGCCACTTTGGAAATAGTTTAGAGTTAGGGCACCGTGGTGCACCCAGACTCCCTTAGCGTTATCAGCACTTCTCTGACTGTTAAATTTCAAAGGAGCGGCGATAGAACCTCACCCTGCGGTGTTCCTCTTTCAACCCGTCTGACTTCTTCCGAAAGCCGCAGATAAGACTTTATGACCTCGCACTTCAGCAGCTGATCAATAAAGGACCTGGATCATCCGTCAACACCCAAATGTTGGGAGTGTCCCCGTGCAGTGCCGGCGCGTGGTTGTTTTGCGCCCAAAATTGCAAATTTGCGCCCCATCAGCTAAACATTTAATAAAAAGATTCTTTCATCTGGATCGCAAGGACGGGAAATACACATGGCACTTCTAATTTGGTAGTAATTTACTTCTTTTTTTTTTCAATAAATTCCTGAAAAGGAACAACATTTCGTAAATCTATCAAAAATTCTTTTTGTGCTAGCCTTAAAATTTCTGACCACTGCTGAGCTTCCTCAGACATTTCTTTTGCAACGTAGAATCTACTGTTTTATTCACCCTGAATGTTAATTCTATTTCTTTCCGACATTTAAAACTTTCCATATTGGTAAACCTTTGCCACTTTGTAGCAGCTCTTGCAAAATTTTATCGATTTTTGAAGTGTTAACTTCTTTAGGCGCGTTTGGCACTTTTCGCTGGGGGTAAAACAAAGAATTTGCGACACGCGCACTTTGTTGCACACCCGTTTCTGGACACTTGCTGCAACGATGGCGACACGCGTAACTTGTTGCACACTCGTTTCTGGCCACTTGTGCCTATGCAGCTGCCTAGAGCATGGAAAAACTTTTGGTTGAGCTCCACTTACAAACAGCAGCGTATAATTATATGTATGTGTGCGAGGCAAATTAGCCCGCGCTTGGTGGGAGGGATTGGGTTTGAATGTTGCAATGCACAAGCTGCTCTCAGCATTCGTTTTATATTCTCGCAATGCAGACGCCGCTCTCAAAATCCATGGCATATTCTCGCACCCATTCATTTCATATTTTCGCAATGCAGACGCCGCTCTTAGCATTCATTTCATCCTCTCGCACACATTCGCTGCTGTCTGTTGCTCTAGCTCGCCCAAATTTTACTTACATATCTGGGCACTTTTAGTCGAGGTCCGGTAACAGACAGCAGCGATGGCCTCTCTTGTTTCACTTTTTGAGCAGAAATTATATGAAAATCTCGAAGTAAAAATCTCGTGTAACTTCCTGGACGAGGGGAGCAAATTTTCGCCGCTTTTTATCGCGTGAGTTAGTACTGAGACAGAATTTTTCTTCTTGGAAGTTTGTGTAAGTTCATGTAATTTCGTTTTTTCCAATTATTTTTTTAAATCTTCTGGACTAGCGCCCTCGTTCAATGGCGCCCGGTGCGAGTGCTCCATTCACACCTATGAAAGTGCCGACGCTGTCCCCGTGACTGCTAGTTAAGAAACTTTGCAAAAGTTTAAGAGCAGAAGCAACAAAATGTGCTTGTGAGGCCAGTTTTCGCAGAAGCAGGGTATGATTGAAGGCTGTGATGTTTACGAAAGTCAGATTGCCATATCTTGGTGGTCTCCGTGATGCATTAAGAATTGTTTTAACTCTTGTGTCTTATCGAGTGCTTCTCTATAATTGCCAAGCAGTGGTGTACTTTGGATGGAAAGTTCATCATCTGATCTTCGAGATCAATAAATGATTGACTTTCCGAACAAACATTACTTTCCGTGTCTTCAACAAGAAGATCGCTGTCAATTTCGAAGAAATCTGCAATATTTCCGCTTTCAACGCCAATTCCGTGTGAGTTTTTATAAATTGCTGCGAAGAGAGATAAAGGCAAGTCGTCTTCTGCTGTAGAACCTTCATCTGGAATAGTATTATGGTTGGCGTGTGCGAGACCAGATTTACGGAAGCAGTTTTGTATCGGACTTGGTGTCACTCTATCCCAAGGATTTTTTACAAGGTAGACTGCATCCAACAGATTTATGCTTCGAACCAATTCACTCGCAGAACCAGCAGAATCGATTGCCGTCAGTAACTTCTTAACTAAAAAGGTCCTGTAGAAAGTTTTAAAACTTTTTATGATTCCTTGATCTAATGGTTGACACACTGAAGTACAATTAGGTGGGAAAAAGGCAAGTTGTATGTTATCGAGCGGAACATCTTTTGGGTGACACGCCGAATTGTCCAAGAACAATAAAATTTTTCTCTTTTGGTGACTTAATTTCCGATCGAATTCCTTTAGCCAGTCAACCATTATTTTACCGGTCATCCATGCCTTACGATTGGATTTCCAGATGACAGGAAGGCCATTTATATTTAGATTTCTAAAGGCCCTAGGTTTTGCTGCCTTTCCGATTACAAGCAATTTCTCTTTATCGCCAGCCATGTTGACGCAGTGTAATATTGTTAATCTTTCTTTGGATAGTTTACCACCAATACATTTTTCGTTCTTTAAGTGCATGCTAGGTAAGGCACGGAAAAACAGACCTGTCTCGTCGATATTGTAAATATCCTTTGGTAAATACTTTGCCACGATCGAAGGTACTTTGCTCAAAACGTGGAAACGTCGTCGCAGTTGACACTTGAAGCTTCACCGCAAATTGATTTGAAGTTTATACAGTGTCGTTTTCGAAATTTTTCCAACCAACCAGATGATGCACTGAAACTACTGTACCGTTGGCGGCAATTTCGTTTGCTTTGTTTTGTATTAATGGGCCTGCAGATTAAAAGAGTTCCTTTACAAAAATAGAAATGCAATAACACTGTTTTGTTTTTTACTTTTAAATAAAACTCCTGTATTTTCAATTCAAGTAACTCTTTATTCTCTTTTTAACTTTTTTGTAGCACACCCGGAGCGCGTTCAAAAACCTTACTATAGTAAACCACGAGTTAAGCTGTGGTTATGCTGCATCACTTCACTTAACCACGAAAGTTTATGTTTAACCATGGAGGTTTTTGAACGCACCGTGGTTAACTACGTGGTAAAGAAAAATTAAATTTTTTTCCATAAAATAGTGTCGGCTATTTGCCTCAATTATTTCCAATAATTATTTATTTAAAATATTCGCACAAATCCCACTTCGATTTGTTCATTATTAACATTAAAACAAATGTCAAAAAATTGTTGTTATTCTTCTTCTTCTTAACTATCGCTAACCATGCTCCCGAGAATGGTTAAAATTTAACTACACCATGGTTAACCACGGGAGTTTTTGAACGCCAAAAAGTTATGCTCGTGGTTATGTTATAGTTAACCACGGAGTTTTTGAACGACAAAAGTTTACCATAGTTAACCATGGTTAACCATAGTAAGGTTTTTGAACGCGCTCCCGTTCGCCGTCGCTGTCAAAAGAAGAAGGAAGGAAGTTGACAGCCTCTGGCCAAGAATCAACAAAACTGCAGTACTAAATTTAAAGGTACCAATGTACCTACATGACAACTCTAAACTTAAAGGTACCAATGTACATACATGACAACTCTTTTCCCCTTTTACTTTTGACTTACAATTCATGAAGCAATCTCTTGGGTGCTTTTCTTTTCCTAACTGATCTTCTGACTATTTCTTGCTTATTTCTAGTTTTAATTTTTTCTTTCATTATTTGTTTCCCTGTTACATTCTCTACAATCTTATTCTTATTATTTTCTAAAAATGAACATAACCTCTTTTTAAAATTTGTATCCGCAATATAAAATTTCTCTTGATAATTTTTCTTCCTAATCTGATTTTTGTGTACAAGTCTTATACTATTGTTTATCTTAATTAAGTATGTTACTGGGCTAATCTTCTTCATTATTTTACCCTGCAACCATTTAACATATGTTTTGAAATGATTTTTATAAATAACTACTTCCCCTTCTTTAAAGTTTTCCTCTTCATTATTCTTTATTTTTACATTAACATTTTCTTTAAACTGATTTTCTCTAATTTTTACTTTACAAGAATTTTCTTTATTATCATTGAATTTATTTGCAATTTTTAAAAAATCTAATTTTACTCTAGGTTTATATGCCAAAATTAACTGTGCTGGAGTTTTAGATGTGGTCGAGCATTCCAAATTCCTATTTTGCATTAAATAAGTTATTATCTTATCTTGAATATTAGCATCGTTTTTTGTTCTATTATATAACGTCTTAACACTCGTTTAATACTTTGGACGGCTCGTTCTGCCAATCTGGGGCCTTGGTAGTTTAGAGGTAAGGCGCCTGACTGCTATCCCCAGAGGTCCCGGGTTCGAATCCTTCGCCTTTTCCACCTAACTTTCCTTCTTTCTTCTTTCCTCTTTACATTCCTGATTCCCCTGTCATAGCCTTCCTTAGTCCTTCCCCGCTCCACCAAGCGCATGCCATCGGTTGGTTGATGAGATTCAACTCGTTTCAGGAGGCATAACACTCCAGCGAGTTGTTCTCGACGCCCCGATGTCAGAGTCGCGAAATGGTTGTGAGTAGGTGGAATAAAATATCGCGGCTAGGTTGTGACAGTTACTTCCTTCTCTTCTCTCTATCTTCCGGCTAGAGCTGCTGTTCGACATTCACTCTATACGAAAAAATAGATTGTCGACAGTACAAAGGGACTTTCCCTAAGCCTCTAGTCTATCACATAAAAAAAAATCCGTTAGACTGCGGGTAATATGGAGGAGAATGGGTTAATTTTATTCCGTGCAACTTACAATATTTCTGAAATTCAAATGAACTAAAAGGTGGACCATTATCTGACACTATTTCCCGTGGAAACCCGAATATGGAAAAAATTTCTTTCAATACTTTTTTTAACGCTACGGCATTAGTTGAGTTCATTAATTTAATTTCTTTAAACTTACTGTATGAATCAATTAAAATCAAAAATGTTTTACCCATGAAAAAGAAAAAGTCAAGATGAATTCGTTCGAATGGATAATTACTTTTTGGCCATTTTGACATTACTACTTCTTTTTTATAATTTTGAATTTGCTCACATACTTCACATATTTTCACTTTCCTCTCTATATCCTTATCAATAGCAGGCCACCAGACATACGATCTAGCCAGTTTTTTCATATTAACTATCCCTAAATGATTTTCATGTAAAAGTTCCAAAATAGTATGTTGAAGACAATTTGGAATGACTACTCTATGATTATAGAAAATGCAATCATTTTCTAGTGAAAGGCTGTTTCTTTTAATAAAATAAGTTCCATGTCTCCTATTCCCTGCGGCCATGACTATTTCAAATACCCTATGACTTTATTTAATTCTGTATCATGATTCGTATGTTGTTTTACAACATTAATGTCTATAAGAGACTCATTCGCACTGAAATAATTTATTGACATTTCTTCCACTTCTGTACCGACTGACAATGGTAACCTGGATAAGGCATCTGCGTGACGCATTAATGCACTTTTCCTATACTCTATTTTATACTTATAGGCTGACAATAATATGGACCAACGCTGTAACCGTGCCGTAGCTACCGCCGATGTTCCTCTTTTTGGATTAAATAACTCTTTTAAAGCTTGATGATCCGTATAGAGTGTAAACTCTTGCCCATGTATGTATGTAGTTATGAAATTTTTTTGTTGCAAAAATTATTGCTAAAGCTTCCCTATGTAACTGAGAGTAATTTTTTTCAGCTGGACTTATGTAAAGTGCTCGAAGCAAATAACACTGGTTTTTCAATTCCATCTACTATGTGCGACATCACGGCTCCCAAACCGTATGGACTAGCATCTACGGCTATAATTATTGGTTTCCTTGGATCATATAACTCGAATAAATTATTTGATAATAATAGTTGTTTACTTTTTTGGAAAGACGTCTCACACTCCTTTGTCCATACAAATTGCACATCTTTTTTTAATAACCTATATAGGGGGTGAATGACACTAGCTAAATTAGGCAAAAAGCGACCATAATAATTTAAGAGACCTAAATATGATTGTAGCTCAGTTATTTTGGAGGGAACTGGCGCATTAATGATTGCCTTTACCTTCTCTTGGTTTGGGCTTATTCCTTTTCCCGATACCGTATGACCTAAATAATTTACTGTTTCTTCTAAAAATTTACTTTTATCCAGATTGATTTTTACGTTATATTTATTTAACCTTCCAAACACTTCCACTAAATTCTGTCTACACTCTTGTTCATTGACCCCACCTACTATAATATCGTCGAGATAACAAAAAACATTGTGTAGTCCCGATAATATTTGATCCATAATGGATTGGAAAATGGCAGGAGCACTACTGATACCAAATACTAACCTAGTGTACGCAAAGAGACCTTTGTGCGTATTTATTACTAATAATTCTTGAGACGCTTCGGTAACGGATAATTGTTGATACGCTCCCTTTAAATCAATTACACAAAATACTTTGCACCCCGAAATTTGCGCGAAAATGTCCTCTATTTTGGGTAAGGGATAATGTTCCGTTTGTATATATATACAGTGACCTTACAGTCCACACAAATACGTATCGAGCCATTGGCTTTGGGTACTATCACTATTGGACTCGCCCACTTACTATATTTTACTGGCTTAATAATGCCTTCTAACTTTAATCGGTCTAATTCCTCTTCTACCTTACTACGTAATTTAAATGGAATACTGTACGCTGCATGGAATATTGGTTTAACATTATCTTTTAAAATGATTTCTGCCGTGAACTCTTTTATTGGGTTATTTAATTTCTCGTTTGTAATGTTAGGATATTTTTGTTTAATTTCCGAAATTATTTTAGTAATTGTTAATGTACTTACAGACAATACCGATAAGTTTTCTTTACCTTGAAAATTTTTCCTCCATCCCGGATATAACTGATCTAGCCAAGAACGACCCATTAAACTTATTTTTGGAAAATCTCCTTTTAATACAACCAACGATAAGGAATGCTCAGCCCCATCCAGCTCCACTGACACTTCTATATTTTCCAACACTTTTATATGGCTACCTACAACTGTATTCAGATTATGAACAAAATTTCTTAATTTATTTTGTTTAAATTTTGAAAAATACTCCCTTTCACTTATTATGGATTCCGCTGATCCTGTATCGATTTCCATGTTCATTTCTTCACCACTTACTTTGACTTCCTTTAATACCGGCATGTTCGAACCACCTATTTTATGTATGCCCCTCATTGCGTTTTTATTTCTGCACACAGATGACGTATGGCCTTGTTTGCCACAATTAAAACATTTCCAATTCCTTGCAGGACAATTTCCTCTTTCATGATCACTATCACACCGTGCACAACGCTTTTCCGTGTTTACATTAAAGCTGTTTGATTGACGATTTAAACTCTTACTTTGAAAATATGACTGACTGACTAAATTATGCCTTGTTTTGGCGTTAAGACTGTTTGGTTTACGGTTTAAACTTTTGTTTTGACAATAAGGCTGACTGAAAGAATTAGATTGACTTGAACTTGGTTTACTTTGACTATGACGTGCGACTTTTTGGACAGCGACGGCGTGTGCAGACCAGGGTTGAATATTTCTTGACGCTTTTTGTGACGCCTCTAAGTTTAATGCCCTTTGGCAATACCCTTCGAAATCCAATTTATCTTCATTTAATAGCACTTGTTGTATTTTGTCGTTTTTTAATCCTATGATGAACCTGTCTGCCAGAATTTCATCTAGGAATTTCGCTTTATAAAGACTTACGCTATTGATTCTTCGTGATTCCTCTTCACTTGTGGATGTATCTATTTGAGTTGTTATTAATGTCTCCATGAAATCGCCAAAATGACAAGTCTGTGCGAGTGATTTTAATTTTTTTTATAATGTATTCTGCGATCGGCTCACCTTCTTCTTGGAAAGCTTTATAAAATTTGTATCTTTCCGCCCTTTTATTTTCCTTTGGTGAAAAATGACTTCTTAGTAAGCTAACATTTTTTATTACTCGGCAAGTCCGGCATTGTTAGTGACTTAAGTATTTCATACGTATCTGGACCCATTATTGTAATAAATAATGGCGTCTTGGCTTCTTCTTGCACATCATTAATAATGAAAAATTGTTTCAACCGATCTTCATACGAATTAAAGTTATTTCCTGGGGTGAACGGCTCGAGACTCCCTATCAATGGAGCCATGCCTGCTTTTGCTTAACCCCAAAATATCTTAATAAATCACGTTAATCCTACCCTTTTCACTTAAATTAGTTCCTTCTAATTATTTTTCTTTTTCCTCGTCGCCAAAATTGTTTTGTTTTTTACTTTTAAATAAAACTCCTGTATTTTCAATTCAAGTAACTCTTTATTCTCTTTTTAACTTTTTTGTAGCACACCCGTTCGCCGTCGCTGTCAAAAGAAGAAGGAAGGAAGTTAACAGCCTCTGGCCAAGAATCAACAAAACTGCAGTACTAAATTTAAAGGTACCAATGTACCTACATGACAACTCTAAACTTAAAGGTACCAATGTACATACATGACAAACACCAGTCTACCTGATATTGGGACTCCTTTGCTTCGTGCTTTTATGAACCAATTGAAGCACAGCTCGTCGATAGTTGTACCCTCTACACTTAGAAACGATCGCTTTTCGTTTATATTGACATTAGAATGCCACCTTTTCGTTAATTTTTCTTTTTGCCTTATAATTTCGGCTGCTTGCGTTTTCCCGATATTAAAACGCTCTGCTAAACAACGCACTGTATATTTTCCTTTAGTATTCACTTGTAATAAATCAATTTTATCTTTAAGAGATAACACATTTATTTTCGGTGGCTTTTTACTTTTTATAGGCAAAACTAAACACAGAGAAACAAACAAGTAACACCCCACTGATTTGAAAGTGCGCGCGTAAAAGTTCTCAAAAATAGAAAATGGGGAATCACCTGTAATATATGGAATTGATCTTACTAATAAAGACACTACCTTATTTTCCTTTTCAAATATCTTTATTCACTCGTATTTAAATTTTAGGTTTCTCACAAAGATGTTTTACACTCTGATGCCACACACAAAGTGGTTGGCGTCGTTTCTCTTCCAGCCGTTCCGAATGCTGTGTCAGTCCGTCCTGTTCAGACGAGAAGTCAAAAATGGAACAAAATGGAACGGTCAATCAAATTCAATTCAAAAGAAACGGTTATACAAATTCAATCCTTACAGTTCGACCATCCTGACACAACATTCGTCCCGAATGTTACAAAAATTCTCAAACTTATCTTAGGGATTCTAACTATTATACAGTTACATATTTATTAATTATAAAACATTCTCAGTTCTTTTAAAGCAAAATATAAATTCATTCTAACTATATTCGGCATTAACCTAAGGTACAAATTCTATTTGGTTTTTTTCTTTATCTGGTTGGAAGGACCAAGGACGCATTCTACTGATATCATATACTCCATTCATAGGTTTGTTTGTAATTTGGAATCCGTCAATGTCCGTCAATAAAAATCGATCATTTCCCAATACTTTCATGGCCCTTTGTATCTAGGGATAAGTTTTTTACAAGTATTAGGCGTGGAATCTACATTAAATCATTACAAAATCCCCTTCCTCGTACTCTATTCCCCCTTTTCTTTTTTCATCATATTTCTTTTTATTATATAGCTGAGTTCTAATCATGTGTTCAGATGCTTTCTTTCTCTCCTCTCCAATTTGTTTCCTGTCAGTTTTGGTATACACAAAATTCTCTAAATACTCCTTAACATGATCATTTATCTTTCCCCTCTGATTCAATCCGAACAACAATTTAGCAGGAGTAGCCCCGGTGCTACTGCTTATAGTATTGTTTAAGGCAAATTCAACATCTGGTAAAACTCGATCCCAGTGCTTTTCAACAGATACTAATTTGGAGATCATGGGTACAAGAACTCTATTCACTCTTTCTACTTGGCCATTCGCCCTTGGGCAACCACTAGCTTCCAAGATGTGATGAATATTATTTGCAGCCGTAAAGTCTGCAAATTGAGCTGACGTAAAACAGCTCCCCCTATCGGTGACAAGTCTAATTGGTCGGCTATACAGAGCGAAATAGGACTTCATGCAGTTAATGACTTCAGCAGTAGTCGTGCTCCTAGTCCCATACAATTTGACATATTTTGTGAAAGCATCTATTATTACCAAAATGTGTTTCTTCTTTTTCCCGGTAGCATCCAACGGTCCCAGGAAATCGGCGTGTAGAGTATCAAAGGGTTCCTCGCCCTTAGGAATAGGAAACATGTAACCTTCCACTTTCCCTACATTTGGATTAAACACAATACATTTTGGACAATGTTTTATATATTCCCTGAGTTTCTCTTTTAACCCAGGATACCAGTAAGATCTAGTTATAACCTCATAGCTCTTTTGGATGCCCATATGTCCTAAATCGTCGTGATTATTCCGGAAAACATGCATCAACATTTTTTCAGGCAGATAGAATCGAAGTTGATCCTTATTGATTTTCCGGTAGATTAAGCCATCTCTCAACTCGAACAAAGGATGCTCCTCCCTTTCTAATTGGTTTCTCAATTCGAGCAACTTGCTATCATTAGCTTGACAAATGGCAAGCATTTTCTCAAAACTTCCCTCTTCCAGAACCAGAATCTGGAACCCCCTGCTCAGTGCATCGACGTGTTGCATTCTCTTACCTTCTCGATGTTCCAACTTATATTCAAAGTTTTGCATTTCTAGAGCCCACCTGGCTATTCTAGGATTAACTATTTGTTTATTTAAAGTTAAGGTGAGAGAGTTACAATCTGTAACGATCTTGAAAGGCCTACCCAGTAAATAAATCCGAAAACGCCTTAGTGCGTAAATAATAGCCAATGCCTCCAGCTCGTATGAATGATAGCGACTTTCGACTTCAGTTGTCTTCTTTGAAAAATTAGAAATAGGATGTAATTTATCATCCCGTTTCTTTTGGAATAGAATGGCCCCATAACCATGAGAACTACCATCGCAATGCAGTTCCGTCGGATCATTCGGCGAAAAAATAGATAGACAAGGGCCTTCTAACAATTTTGTCTTCAAAATCTCGAAAGCCTCCAACTCTTTTTCTCCCAGTACAAACTTGACATCTTTCCTCACTAGATCCTGCAATGGCCTAGCAAGCTATAAGTGTGAAATCTTTCACAAATTTCCTGAAATATGAACAAAGACCTAGGAATCTCTGAACCTCTTTTGAATTCTTTGGTAAAGGAAATTCGCGAACCGCATTTAGGTTAGAATCGTTTGGTTTAATACCATCAGCAGATACACTATAGCCCAAAAAATTTATCTCATTGTACAGGAATTTACATTTATGAAAATTTAATATGAGTCCATTATTTGACAAAATTTGGAAAACTTGCTTCAATACCTCAAGGTGTTCTTCCATTGTACTTGACGCAATCAATATATCATCAATATAGATAAGGACCTTTCCTTTCAATAGCAAATCCCTAAACAGATAATCAACGTAACGCTGGAAAATGGACGGTGCATTTTTTAGCCCAAACGGCATCTTTTTAAATTCATATTGACCAAGCGGGGTCACGAAGCTAGTATATTTGATAGAGTCCTCGGCTACTCGGATCTGATGGAATCCACTCTTCAAATCTAAAATCGAGAAAATTACTTTGCCACCTAACCCATCTACTAAGTCTTCAATGAGTGGCAAGGGATAGTTTTCTTTCATGGTAACCTTATTCAGAGTCCTATAGTCTATGCACAAGCGAAGATCGTCAGTATTTTTCTTTTTTACTAGCACAATCGGGGAACAGTAGGGCGAAGTACTTTTCTGTATAATACCCTCGTCCAATAAATTATTCAAAATATTCAGTAATTTTTCCTTTTCAGAAAAGGCGAACCTTCTAGGCGGACAAGAAAAATATTCATCTTTATCTAATTTAATACTCATGACGTAGTCAGTTACAGGTTCCCTAACCTCAAGTAAATTTTGTCTATAGGTATCAATCAACTCGCGAACTTGGTTCTTCCATTCCAACTTAATTTTTTCCGAAATATTATATTGTTCATCAAAAGTCACATTAATATTTAAAATTTCATCTACTTCAAACATATACTTGTTTTCTGTATTTTCCATACAACTAAACTGGTGGTTTTGTTCACAATTTGTTTCCTTAATATCTATTACATTGTCTTCCTCTTCATTATACGTATTCTCAATTATTAACCGCCTTTTACCAATTAAATCTCTATCATCAACCACTATGAAATTGACTTTCATCATGCAGTTATTTATTTCTACTAGAGTTTCAAACTTACCCATTGGCACAAGTTCTATATTATATATTCCTGTATACTTTTTCTCAAAATTAGTCATTTCCATTATATTTTTAACATATTTATTTTTTATTAAAGAAACAGAACTACCTGTGTCAATGAGGGTTATGAGACTCTTCCATTCAAAATTATTTGGCTTAGTTTCTAACAAAACATTTTTTCTTTCAATACAATTATCTACCTTAATTTCCTGAATTTGATGAATGCGTTCTGTAGAATCTTCTTTACCTAATAGTGAACTCGACGTATTGTTGTTCTTCGTACAGTTGTATTTATTGTGTTGAGTTGACCCGCACCTTGTACAGGATCCTATCTCTTTTTTCTTTTCCTTACAATGAATAGAGATGTGCCCTGTATTACCGCAATTGTAACATATTTTGACGTTTCGTCTGAGTTGTATATGTGTAGATTTGTTGACTGTCGTCGGAACTGGGACGTTTACATCCTTCTGCACGACATCTTTAAAAGCCTGTAACATATGTTCTGGTGATCTAAATCGACCAATCCTAGCTTGATTCCTTAACTGCAAATTCGAGATACCTTCTATTAAGTACTCAACCAAATCTTCAGCTGCCACCTTTGCTTGTATTGATAGTAGATGTTTCTCAAAATAGTATGATGAAAAATTCTCGTTCAGCAACCATTTTCTATTCTCAAACTTCCTCCTTGTTTCCAGCTTTGTTTCTTTCGCATCGAACATAATAGTCAGCTTTTCTAAAATTTCCTCCAGTGATGCGTTATGTTGTCTGGATCTGCGTGGAACCATTTGAGAGCTTTATCCCTCAATTTTCCAATAATTAGTAGCTTCATCGCTTCTTCATGAATATTATACACCTTTAGGATGTTAATAACTTGCGCTTTCCATGAAGCCAAATTTGTGCCATCGAAATTATTTAGTAGTTCACCTATTGTAGTAATTGGAAAATTCATCATATTCTTATCCTCTTCCAATACCACAGGGGTTTCTTGTTGTTTGACTCGGCCGCTGTCGGTGACTGTAGCATCTTTTCTTAAGAAGTCCGCCATTTTGAGTCTTTCTACTAAAATTTGTTTTTTCCCTTCGGTATTTAGTCCACGGGATCTTAATTCAATTTTTAGTTCGCGCACTGTGTGATTTTCTAAGTTTTCTTTTTCCATCCCTCGATCTTATGGGCAATTATTAATTATTATGTATATTAGAATGTAAAGAATTTTTCCCGGGCTTCAATCCCACTTCTGAGATGTAATATATGGAATTGATCTTACTAATAAAGACACTACCTTATTTTCCTTTTCAAATATCTTTATTCACTCGTATTTAAATTTTAGGTTTCTCACAAAGATGTTTTACACTCTGATGCCACACACAAAGTGGTTGGCGTCGTTTCTCTTCCAGCCGTTCCGAATGCTGTGTCAGTCCGTCCTGTTCAGACGAGAAGTCAAAAGGAACAAAATGGAACGGTCAATCAAATTCAATTCAAAAGAAACGGTTATACAAATTCAATCAATACACACCGAAATCAAAAAGGGCTACATATACAGTGCACCGGTTGTTGTGTGGCTTAAAAGGTAGCTGTATGTTGTTGTGAGGTATAGCGTAAACCCTACAACTACCAACTATACTTCACAACACATTTAACAATAATGTCAAATTGGTGATTGCCTACGAATTCTGTCCGCCCAACGGAAACTTTTTTGCACGATTGTCACGATACAAAATTTGTATTAAATAAAGACACGATGAAGTTTTAATTCGAGAATATTTATTGAGGCAATTCACTATTTTATTACCTTGAGTTGCTTAAATTAAAAAAAAATGAGTATCTAGTATCAAGAAATTTTTTTCTTACTTCTAGTCAACTTTTGTCCTCATCCAAGACAATAAAACCAAGACTATGAGTATTGCTTATCCGAAGACAATTTTGTTTTCGTTATATCCAAAACATTATTTGCTTGGTTCAAGAAAAAGTCTCTTAAGTTAAGAATGTTTTTTATCAGTGTATGTATCATGTGTATACACCCATACATGAACCTGAAGAACTTTCCATGCTGCGTATATGCATGCATAGGCGCTATTGAAATAATTCTATTAGACATGGCGAAACTCTTAGCGCATCACTAATATTTAAACATTTCTTTCTTCAGATACTTAATAAGCACAAAGACTGATGACACTATGAAAAGAGAATAAAAACATTCTAGGGTGGGTATATTGGGTCATTTTCAATCGACCGTTGCAGGCCGACCATTACTGTTGTAGAAAATAAGTGATATCACATCATCAACATTGCTAAAATTACGGACTCCATATATGACAAATTTCTTCTATACTAGAAAGTGCACCCTTTACAATTTGATCGTTATCAGTAAGAATATTTGGAAATGCGGGCTGATACGGCGTACATAAACACTCATGTCAATCTCTGTCACAGCCAGAAGTAATAAGTATAATATGTTTAAAATTCTATTGGGCTTCCACACTCTCCCAATTCCGATGCTCGCCGATACTATCATTGTCTGGCAAATTTAAATTACATTCTTTGATTACTGGATATCTTTGCAGAAGAAAACGCAACTGCTCATAGGTGCCAGACTTACTGCATCTCTTAGGAAATATCAAAAAATTAGCCGTCGTGCCTTAAAATCCAAAAATAAGTAACCCCAAGATAAAAACATATTTTTGCCCATATTTCCTTCAATAAACAATTATTCAACACAACCTGCCGACAAACAACCGAATACCAAGACTGATCTTCCACCGTGCTTAGTTGTTGGCTTCAAATTTTCTTTTTAAGTTCACCAGCTTCCTCCAGTCCATAAGTCTACCGATTATTATTGTTCATTTATTAAAATACTATCTTTGAAATACCTACTTTCTACTAAATACTATCTTTTGCAGAACGTGATATTCAAACATTCATTCAAATATGAAATATAAAAAAAAGACAAAGCGACCCTGCCAGGAGTCGAACCTGGAATCTTCTGATCCGTAGTCAGACGCGTTATCCATTGCGCCACAGGGCCAGTTGGCAAACGGTGTTCTATTATCTCCTAAAACCCAATTCGTAATTGGATTTTTATGTTAAAGCTCTATTTTATATTAACAACATGAATATTTTATTAATAAGACCAGCTTCATCAGTTATATAATGGCAATCTAGTAATTATTCTTAGACATATATAATTAGTTGTAACCGCATTATATTTTAGACTTTTAGATAATCTTTGTCAGTTTTTTTCGTTGCGCACTGAGTAGACTAAGGTCGTTTTGCTTAATAATAATGGAAACTTCCTGCAATTACTTGTACGCATTTCTTTTACTGTAAGATTAAATTATATTTTAAAATGAAAATGTTTCAAATGCAAATTGAGATCATAATTAAGGAAAGTAAAACCGGTCTTACTAAACTGTTAGGAACGCAGACGGGGCGTAATATTATTATGGGTAGAGTTTTATGGACTTCCTGACACGGTGCATAGTTATGGCAGGTTTTATTGATGGCAAAGGGGCTAAAAGAATTGCAAACCCTTCGAGTGAAAAACTAATACACATAACTAAACTACTCCCATCTCCTGCTTTCTTTAGCTCTGTTATTATCTAAAAAGTAATTTTCATCTGCATAATAATAATATCCATTAATTTTCGTCTGCACATATCTTATTCATGAAAACAGGTTATAGGGTTACAGAAATACAGGGTGAGAGGTATATAACCCCCCACAACACTTATACAATTTTTAATGATGTATCATTTTTTTAATCCGTTTGAGTCAAGGCGATAACTTTAGGAGCATTAAACTGATTTGATTATTGTGATTTTGTTTTTGATATTTAATGCTCTACGTTGCTATGTAATATGGTATTTGCGAATCTAAAAAATGAAGAATTATGAAATACAAAAAATTAATGGTAGAAACGGATCAAGTAATGGTCAAAAGAGTGGTGAAGAAAATTTGAATTGAAAATATTGAAGAAATGATTACACGCTTGGAAAATATTTTAGCAGCGAGTGAAGTTGTCTTCAATTATACCCGAAACCTGAAGCGCCTACAGTTATGCAAGTATGTAATGAATAAATTTATAGACTTAGAAAACACGAATCTCCAAGAGATTTTTTGGCAATGGCAACGGTAATTTTATTTTATGCAATGCAATATTGCAGAAGGGGCTAGACGATAAATTTTCATACTGCAATACAATATTGCAATTGAAAAATTAAATATATCGTCTAGCCCCCGGGTAAACAAACGCTTAGGTGATAATTGGTGGTAATTTAACTCTTTACTCTCGGCGATTATTATTAAGTTAAAAAAACATACCACGAAAAAATAAGAAATTTATTGTTTTAATATGCTCTGCCCTATCTTTGTAATGTTATATACAGTCCTCTATAGCGGCAGAAGATTGGAAAATGGAAAATCAAACTGCTAACAACAGGGACAGCCAACTTAATGACTGGTTGGTCCAGAGCAAAATTCAGCAGAAAGTCAGTCTTCTCTCTAACGCAAAAGTAGAATGCTGACGAGACTAAAAGCCTGCACTGTCAGTTCCAGGACGTAATCCGAAGACTGTAACGCTAATTCCAATTAGTTAATGCATTGACTCGGGTATCATCGGGCTAAGGGAACTAATGTTATTTACTCCGCATATGACTAAGTTGAGCCCAGGTTCAATCTAGATTCAACCTAGTCATATATGTTGGTTGGGGTGTGAAACTGGTCACTGCCTCACCAGAGTCGGGTCGAAATATCGCTTCATACATGGTTCAGTTAAGGTTGGGTTGAAATGACATTTATTTTGTTTACTTTGTGTGCAATATCGTGCTCACATTTTGTTTGCTCAAATTTTGGTTATTTATTTAAAAGATTTGCGACATTTTCCATACATGTTTATAAAATATAACTGCAATTGAAACCAATATTATGGTTTTATTTATTGTTGTTAAATTTTCTAAAATATAAGTTTTCGTTACTTTTTTAATGTCATGATCAATAGTTTTTAGAATGAACACTGAAAAGACAAGTAGATTTCTTAAAATAAAGTTAAACTTACAACAAATAGAAAACAATGATTTCATTAAAAACCGAAAAATTGAGAAGGCGGCAGTTAAGTGGTTCCATGGTGTAATGGTTAGCACTCTGGACTCTGAATCCAGCGATCCGAGTTCAAATCTCGGTGGAACCTGAACAACGTTTTTTTTTTTTGCTAATCGATATTGTAGTGAAGGCAATTTTTACTTTGCATTTTCAAACATTATAGTAATTTGAAAGAAGAGTTTTAGGATTTTCTGGTTAAAGTTCTACCCAAGTATTTTAAAATTCTAATACCCCAATATCGCAACAAACAATGGCGTTCATGAAAGAATACTGCTTCCAAAAATTCATCGCCATCGTCCTGTCGCCGATTTTATCATCTTCGTCTACTTCGGAGACGGATCGCTTTATTTTTTGACTGTACTTTTGTTTTTGGAGTGTAGCGTCGTATCCACTGACATATGTGCCCATAATTATGAAAGTGGTCTAAGTCAAAATTTAAAAAAAATGAGTTTATCAGTTATTTCATACCACATTAGTTTAAACTAAATGTATTCAATGTAATTTTTACGAAATTGTCAAAAATGAACCATTAGATAGTGGTTGTAATTTCAACATTATATGGAATTCATTCAGTGTGTCAAATGCAATTCATTAAATATCTTCAAACAAGAAATATATGACTTAGACCACTTTCATAATTATGGGCACATATGTATAGTAATCACTGACATAGTAATAGACTGCTAAATGAGTAAAACTCCATACAGAAAAGTGCTACCAAAAATTATTGCTGTCTTACTCCCACGTTAAATTCCTATGAACTTTAATCGTCAGCGCATGTCAGCGGTGTAAACATAATTAGAAAAAAATAGACAGGTATAGTTTTTAGTCTTCAGTCTCACTCTTGGGCTATTTTAAAAAGTTCGTTAAACAGGGCAAATAACTGTCAACAGTTTTGGAATAAGTAAATTTCTTTAATGAAAAAACTGCTAATAAATAAAAATGAGTGATGGAAATTTATTTCTATTAATTATAACAGACATCTTATCACTTATTTTCTGCTAAATTCGAAGAAAATTTTTTTGTTTACGTAAAAAAGGGTTTCTATTTCTATTTCTGGTGCCATTCAGCATTGTCAATCAGCAGTCCACCCCTATATTTCAGTGATATACACCCATACATAATTTACTATAGGAAAACCTTTTTCGAAACTATGAAACTATAATTTGTTTTTGTCGATGCTTAACAGTAAGATTGCACAGCCCTAAAGTCCATCAGGTTTGTCAACTGTGATGACGTTTTCAATGCGGCCCATGTAACGTTATGAATATAATTTGACATTTACTAGCGCTGATGGATCACCACCACCAATTGATCCATATGTCATGTCACATAGTTCTAACTATGAAAAGGAGGTAATCTATTTTTGCGGTACACCTCTGCTGTGATATCCTAGCCTGGAGCCTAGTGTGCCTTATTACAAATCTACCAACGGGATGCCATACAAACCAGCGGCAATCTGACCTAAACTTTTTAGTATTAGTACATTTACAGTAAACATCGATATAAATGCTATTTTAATCTACTATATAGTACATACATAGGTATGTAGGTTTGTTTGGGGACTGAACGGGCAATCCACATGGTTAACACTGCAACCAAGTTAGGCCTACTGTTTACGTACCCCATTAACGCAAGAGACCATCATTCATCCGGACGAAGGGAAGAAGGTCTTTAGTTGAAGAAGACCGAACTTGAGCGGGGCTGGTAAGCTCTCCGATAAACGTTTTTCTCTTAAGCTAGGTCGGAGCAAGACAGAAAATATGTGTGGAAGTCTTGTCGCCTTTCATGCAGAATCGGCATTCTGTGTCTTGAGACAGTCCTAGGTTGTGGAGGTGATATCGCAGCCCAACATGGCCGGTCAGATAATCCACCAAAAGGTTCGGTTTAAAGTGTGGCATGGGTCTTATGAGATCCTTAGCCTGTCTAAGACCTGGGACTGATTCCCAATTGGCTAGGTTTAGTACCTTAATCCGCGCCTATATGAAGGACTTGAAGGGATGCCAGACATGCCACAGAAGAGTTCTGGGCCAGAACCAACGTCTCAGACTCCTCCCTCGAGGGTGTTCGATAACACAACAGAGCGAGACCTTATTTATTTTGGTCAGGCTCTAGAGCAGGTCAAATCACCCTATTTTGAAGGAAAACTTCCACGTTGAGAGTGCCTTGATGGCAGCTTGGCTGTCAGAAAAGATTTTAATGTTGCCGCCTTTCAAACCTTTCTCAAGGTTGAGCCTACGCAGCTCTAAATGGCATGTATTTCAGTCTGGAAAACAGCGGCCCACTTACCTATTGCAATCGAGACTTGGAGTTGGGTCCTACGACACCAGCCCCTGTACCATGTTCTAACTTTGATCCGTCGGTAAACTAGTGGAGATATTTTGGATCGCCAGGGAGAATAAGTTCCTCCCACTCAGAACGATCCGGAATAATCTTTGGAGCCGCAGCTCACTAACCATATGGTCGGATACGCGGCAAATGGAAATGTTTGGGATATTATTGAGGATATCCATGTGTCTGTATAGGGCCAGCTGGATGAGATCTGAAGTCTCAAGACACTTATGGTGGTGCATTTCCTTATGAAGATATGCTGTGGGGTCATTCAAATGATTGTCTCCATCGCAGCTGTGGGACAGGTCCGTATAGCTCCGGTCATGTTAAGGCAAGCTTGCCGTTGCAGTTTGCTGCACTTGAGGATCGATGTAACTTGTTCAGTCTTTGGCTACCGAACTATAGCGGCATAAGTGACCACCCAACTAAAAATTTATAAGAGTGGACTCTTGGAAAAATTGAAGTGGCTTAGAAAGCTCTTATTAGATTTTTCACAAAGAGGTGTTTCCTTTAAATTGTTTATTAAAGCTTTTACTAAAAGTTACTTCTAATTTCGTATTTAGATCTGACTGTTTTAAGAATTAGGTTTTATCTGAGTTATAAAGTCTTTCGCTAAGAGTGTAGACTTATTTAAAACCCAGTAAAGTTTTAACAGTAAAACAGTAAATTTGTCTTTTCAGAAGATATCTCAATCTGATTACAGTTTTGAAATAGTTTTGTGTAAAAGAAAAGTAAGAATGAATTTTTTAAGAACACACGACTAGAATCTGTGGCGCATGATCTTATTAGAACATTATAAAACTAAAGTCTAATAAATACTTTATGTAAAAACTCTATAAGTATGTAATTTTATATAAAGATTTAATAAAAAATTATAAATATTACGTCTTACTTAAAGGTATTATAGAGAAGCAACGAGATTGTTTTAAAAGCATTATGACAGTTAGACCATACGTTCAGTCATGTACGTAAAGAAAATTGAGCACTAGTATCTACAAATAGCCAAATTATTGGATTATGAAGAAAACTGGGGTGGAAGCACGTAAGTCGTTTCAATTTTTTTGTTTCGACTTCAGTTAAACTCGTTTCAATATTTATTTGGCAGCACGCAAGCTGAAACGAGTTTGAGATATACGAGAATCCACCTAAAACCGTCACTTATTACTGTTTGACAATTCAAAAGTGTACGTTGTGCAGTATATTTATTAAATTAAACAACCCAAAATGATCTTTTTTGATAGTGAGGAAGAAAATGAAGACTATAATGAAATTAAAATAATAAGAAGAACTATAAGGGACGTAATCCTTTTGAAATTGCAGATGAAGAGTATGTAGTAAATACGATATTACAAAGATAAATATTATTTTGTGTTTTAGGTTCTCAAAAAATTTCAGAGTTAATAAGGACTGTTATAAATTTATTCTGGACAAAGTTCAATTTAAAAAGGGCATTCGTCATACTTTCATTCCTCCCGTATTGCAATTAGGCGCCACTATGCATTTTCTAGCCACTGGTAGTTACCAAGTTAATATTGGTTTTAACCGACTAATTGGTATGGCACAAACAACGGTGTCAAAAGTGGTCAGAAATACTTTGCATTGCTTGGAGACACAATTATGCCCACAGTATATTAAATTAGAAGAGTCTAATTCCGATGAATGCAGAAGATTTTTCTACGAAAAGGTTCAACTTCCTGGGGTAATTGGATGCGTGGATGGAACACACATCCCTATATTAAAACCAAAATCGGACGAACATATATTCTTTAATCGGAAGGGATTCCATAGCTTAAACGTAATGATAGTAGTAACCATGAAAATAAAATTATTGCTGTAGATAGTTCAATGGGGGCCGCGCATGATTCTTTTGCCTGGAATAAAAGCGAAATTAACAATTTTCTTCAACGTAAATATACTGAAGAAAACTGCAATTTAAGGCTTTTAGGTATGTGTATAAAATAGATGTAGTATGTATTCATAAATATAACATAATTTCATTTCTTTGCAGGCGATAGTGGCTATCCACTTTTGCCTTGGTTATTAACCCCTTATAGAAGGGCTATAGAAGGAAGTGGAGAAATGCGTTTAAACCTTATACATAGTAAGGCTAGATGTATCGTTGAGCGCACAATAGGGATACTGAAGGGAAGATGGAGATGTCTTTCGAGCGATCGAAAATTACGCCTGTCACCTTCATTAGTTGCGAGAGTAATCAATGTCTGCGTAGTTTTACATAACCTTTGTATTGAATACAATTTAGAAGAAAACTTTAACTACGCGGATGTAGTGGAGGCTGAAAGAAACCAGGGACTTTTAAATCTTTCCGAAGATACAGATACTCCCCAAAGAAGAGCTATTCTTTTAAGAAATGCTGTGAGAGATAGCCTTTAAGTAAATTTGTAAATAAATATTCATTGAATAATAGAAAGAAATTGAACTTTGAATAGTAAAAAAAATATTCCTTTTTAATAGATTTAAAATAAACACAATACATAGAAAAATAACAAAAAATGTTTCAATTTTATTAAAATAAACATAAATTCATAAATAAATTATATAAAAGTAATTGCACTTTAAAATGCTACCGTTTTTCAAGCTCCAATCTAGTTAAATTATTTCTTTGAATTCTCTCATAATTACTTTTTAAACATGAATTTTGTGTGCCCTCTTCCTTTTTCATCTTCCATTTTTTGTTTCTTTAGTTGGTATATTTTTTCATGGATTTCGTTCTGGCGCTTCAAAAGTTTCTGATTTTCTTTGGTTTTTTCTACAAGACTTTTTAAATTTATATTAATTTCTTCAGTAGCTTTTATGTATCTTTCCATAGATTCTTCTTTCTTTTTTTTAGATTTATCTTACACATTAATTGGTCTATTTTGCTTGTTTATATTTACAAGTTCTGCAGTCTCGTTTTCTTGATTTTCTATGTCTAAATTTGGACAAAGGCTAGATATTGCATTGTCGTAAACTAAGTCGCGTACATCCTCAAAAATGTTTCCGTCGAGTCCGTGGTTTCTTTCTCGCGGTTCTAATGGGCATCCAAAAGTTCTTACGTTTTTGAGCCCACTAACAGAGGCTTCTAACCCAGCACTCTGAATGATACTTTCATCCATATCAGTAATGAGCTTTTCCTGATATGGACCACCACCGGTCTTCTTTTTATTATTTTTGTTGAAACCTAACTTGCCTTTAGTTTTATATTTCATATCACTCCATGTCTAAAATTAGACTTAGGTTAGAAAAAAAATTATTTAAATAAGAATTGTACCTTTTTCCACTCATTCAGTAGTTTTACTGGAGGCCCCTTTTCATTTAACTTCCCAGTGATTTCACCCCATAAATCCTTCGAAGTTTTTCTTCCTTGTGAAGTTTTTAATAAACCTTTGGCAAGATCACTGTGATCTTTCATGAAGTCGCATAGAAATTTTTGTTGTTCGTTATTAATAGATAGGTTTTGCTTTTGATTTTTTTCCCTTCACCATTTTAAAATTGAAAGAAAAATTATATTATACATGTAATTATTGATATTTTGATTTGAAAATAGAATACAACTGTTGATATCGAATAATTACTTACATTCTTGTTTCCCTGTTTTTATATAGTAAGCACTCGTCAACAATTTTATCGACGACTAAATTTTTCTGTAACAACAGCCAAAACAAATGGTACAAAAGTTACATGCTATCAAAAAAAATTGAAACAACTGTCAAATGGATTGAAACAAATTGCGTGCTGCCATATTACGAAAAACTCGTCACAATCAAATTGAAACGACTTAAGTGCTTCCACCCCTGTTTATTATCTACTGTGAGCATATATTACTATCTAGGATAAGAGAGCCAGTAGACCGAACGCTTAGAAAGGAGCAGACCGGATTCAGGAAGGGCCGCTCCTGTATAGATCATATTAACACCTTGAGAATCATAGTGGTGCAGTCTACTGAATTATGGCCCCCTTTTGAGAAAGCAATCGACTCGGTTAATATGAGCTTTATACGGCAGGCACTATGGCCACGTCGACTGCCTGATAAAATATTAGAATTGATAAAAGCCCTATACAAAAATTCCAAGTGCAATTATCCGACAGTACGACAAGGATGCCTACTTTCGCCATCACTATTCCTTATAGTAATTATTGACATCCTTGTCGCCGCTCTAGATAGTAGAACTAGGGTTTGCAATATCGCCGACTACGCGGAGGATAGATATCTGTTTGCTCGCAGACACCAGGATCTGAAATCTGAATGCTGAAAATCCACTGGGAAGATTGAATTTCAAATGAAGAACTATGGCACCGTGCCGGTCAAGAAAGGATAGACGACCAAATCAGGCAAAGGAAATGGAATTGGATAGGCCACATCTTGCGAGGCGAAACTGAAAAACAAACCAAACTGTCCCTTGAATGGAATCCGTAAGGATCCCGTCGTGTCGGAAGACCTACAACTGTTGAATTAGTATTCTATAGATGTTAATTTAGTTTGAATTCATTGGGAATTAGCTTTAGTCTTCATAAGTTTGTTTTGACATTTGAATTGTCAGTCTGTCATTCTATCAATCAATTTTGAATTAACGTAGTTTTCTCAAATCAGACGCTGTAAAGACATTGGAGAGTAAACACAATAAATTTTCTTGTACTAATAAAAAGCGAGTTTTTATTCAATAGGTTATGGACCCAGCCACGCCGTTTTAAATATCGAGTAATTGAAAGTATTAAAGAAAATGGATTTTATCAAAACGATAAAACCATTAAGTGGAGAAGCAGATTGGCCGATTTGGAAGAGAAAAATAAGAGATTATCTCGATTACTATGATAAAGCAGTAGAAGTAATCGAAGGAAAATTAACAAAGCCGGAACATTTAGAACAAGGAGCTACAGAAAAAGAAATTAAAGAATATGATGCTAAGTGCAATATATGGAGAAAGGCAAACAGCGTTGCAAAATCGGCAATCTCAGGTGCAGTTACCGACTCAATTTACCAAAGAATTATGGATAAGGAATCAGCCTTTGAAGCATGGAAAGAATTGTGTATCCAATTTGAGACAGCGTCGACGGATCAAGTGTTTAAAACATGCTCAGAATTCTTCGTGTTCAGTTGGAATCCAGGTGAAAATGTTTCAGAAAACATAGCGAAGGTAAGAAACCTATGGAACGAATTAAATAATGGATTGAAATCCAAAAGTGAAACTCCTTTGCCGGATATGTTATTGGTTTGTAAAATGATGAGCATTTTGCCAAGCAAATTTGAGAGTTTCAAATCCAGTTGGATGCTTTTAACTAAGGATGAGAAACGGACTTTCGAAGAATTAACCACGCAGCTGTGTATGTACGAGAGAAATTTTTGCAAAAATGAAATAGTTGGTGATCCTGCTTTCCAAGAAGCATTTGTCGTAAAACCTGAAAAGAAGAGGCATAATTATCACATTAGGAATAAGAAAAATGACGTTTGTAGATATTGTAATAAAAAAGGGCATTGGATTGCTGAATGCAGAAGTTGGATTGCAGATGGTAAGCCAAAAAGAAATCAACCTGTAGGTGGGATGTCAGTGTTAATTGGGGAAGAAGTATTCATGAGTAGCAAAGATCCTTCAGAGTGGTACGTGGACAATGGCGCTACAAAGCATATTACGAACAGCATAGAATATTTTATAAACTTTCAAAGATTTGAATCTGCACAAACTATTTTCACAGCGGGTAAAGAGAAACTGGATGCAGTTGGAAAAGGAAATGTGTAATAAAAAGCAACAAGTTTATTTAAATGACGTTTGGTATGTTCCTTCAGCAGTGAGAAATTTATTTTCAATTTTGGCAGCGCAAGACAAAAATCCCAATAGTGTATTCCGATCCACATCGACAAAACGTATTTTAAGGTTAAATAAATACGTTAGTGTTCATGGATTCAGAGAAAGAGGAGGATCGTTATATAGGGCAGATTTTGTGGCAATTAAACCAAAGGACCAAATTGAAATAAATTCGATAACAGATAACGAGAAATTGTTGCGATTATATCACCGAAGATGGGGCCACCAAGATAAAATACACGTAAGGAGCCTATTAGAGAGAGAATTCGGAAAGAAAATCAAGATGGAAAATATTCAATGTGAACCATGCATATATGGGAAGTTACATCGAATGCCATTTGGTAAAAGGCAAGATACACGGAAGCCGGGTGAGCTAATATCTGCTGATGTTTGTGGACCATTTACTCCATCATTTCAAGGAAAAAGGTATCTGTTAGTTATTAAAGATAATTATACTCGTTTTAGATACGCATATTTAATGAGGGAAAAATCGGAAACTAAAAGTTGTATTCTAAATATGTTAAAGAGCGCGGAAGGCTTCGCCGGTAGCTAATGGTCACAAAATATTAGAATTTTTAAGCGATAACGGAGGAGAATTTAACAACGACGAAGTTAAGCGAATGTTAAATGAAAGAGGAATTACTCAGAGATTAACGGCACCGTATACACCGCAACAAAATGGTTCAAGTGAGAGGGAAAACAGAACCATAGTCGAGATGGCTAGGACGTTTAAATATTCCAATCCCAACGTTAAGTTTCCAGAGGAGATGTGGGCAGAATTTGTTATGACAGCTGTATATATTTTGAATATAACAGGGAAAACTAGACAAAAAGGTATCAGTCCCTACGAAATGTGGATGAATAGAAAGCCAAGGATCAAACATCTCAGAGTAATCAGCTCAGAATGCTATATATTAATCCCAGCAGAAAGAAGACGGAAAATGGACAGAAAAGCGCAAAAAGGTTATCTAGTGGGATATGATGGTAATGAAAGATATCGCATTTGGGAAAAGGAAAGCAACAGAATATTTTTGGCCAGAGATGTCAAATTTATGGAAGATCAAAATGATTGTGAAAAAGAAGTGAAGTTATTGCACAGAAAACATAAAGAAGATGTTAATGTTGATCAAGAAGAAAATGCAGAGTATGAAGAAAAGAAGACTGATCACGATGAAACAGAAGAACCTAACGATGAAACAGAAGAACCTAATGATGAAACAGAAGAACCTAATGATGAAACTATGACAGAAGATTATGAAGATTGCATTAGTGAAGAAGAAGAACAAGAACAAGAAGATATCGAAGGTAAATTAAATCGACTTAGAAATCGATCGTCAATAAAGAAACCGTCACATTTGAACGACTATGTGTTATTTACACAAGATTTTTTGGGCGGTATTGAGGACCCACAGTCATATCAAGAAGCAACTAGTTCGAAACTTAGTGGCGAATGGCATAAAGCAATGACAGAAGAAATTAGATCATTGAAAGAAAATCAAACTTGGACTTTAACAAACTTACCTAAAGGTGCAAAAGCAATTTCAGGTAAATGGGTTTATAAAACGAAGACAAATCCGGATGGTACTGTGAATAGATTTAAAGCTAGACTGGTAATTAAAGGCTGTAGTCAGAAAAACGGGGAAAATTATAATGAGACATTTAGTCCAGTGGCCAGATTAGGTACCATACGAACCATACTAAGTATTGCAGCAGTGAAAAAAATGTTTATGAAACAATTTGATGTATCAACAGCGTTTTTGTATGGAGTACTTAATGAAGATATATATATGAAGCAACAGGAGGGTTACGAAGATGGATCAAACAGAGTTTGCAAACTGAATAGAAGTTTATATGGCTTGAAACAGTCCGCGAGATGCTGGAACAATCGGTTTGGCGATTTTTTGAAGAAGAAGAGTTTTAAGGTTAGTGAAGCGGATTCATGCTTATATATCAAGGAAGTAGGAAATAAACAAATTTTCATTGTACTTTATGTCGATGATGGACTAGTAACAGCTACAGATGAAAATGACTTGAATAACTTTATGAGAGATTTAAAGATGGAATTTAAAGTAACTATAAAACCAGCCGAGTATTTTTTAGGATTAGAAATTGCACAGGACAGGAACGGAGATATAAAAGTAAGTCAAGAGACATATTTAACTAAGATTCTTGAAAGATTCAATTTATCGGAATGTAAACCGGTGTCAACACCAATCCTGAAACAAACGGAAGTGTCAAGATCAGGGAAAGCTGTGGAATTTCCTTATCGATCAGCAGTAGGAGCATTGATGTATTTAATGATAGGAACCAGGCCAGATATTGCGTATAGCGTTGGATATTTGTCGAGATCATTGGAGAACCCAACAACTGAAAACGTCATCGAATTAAAACGAGTTTTCAGGTACCTCCAAGGAACTAGAAGTCTTGGAATAATATACAAACAGGATTTTAAGAAGGGAGTGATTAATTGTTACAGTGATGCAGATTTTGGAGGATGTGTAACAACTGGAAGATCTACGACAGGTGTGGTAATATTACATGCAGGTGGAGCAATTTCATGGTTAAGTCAACGCCAAACGGTGGTAGCAACTTCGACTACAGAGGCAGAAATAGTAGCAGCCAGTGAAGCTACAAGGGAGATAATTTGGCTAACGAGACTGTTCAATGAAACTGTGCGTTTTAAAGAAGTTCCGATATTAAAAATAGATAATTCAGCGGCGGTGAAATTAGCTCAAAACCCCGAATTTCACAAGCGCACGAAGCATATAAGAATAAAACACTTCTTTATTAGAGAAAAACTCACACAGGGAGAAGTGACTGTACAACAGATTTCAACGGAAGAGCAAATGGCAGACATGATGACTAAACCTTTAAGTAAGGAAAAACTCTCAAAATTGAGAACTGGAATTGGTATGAATTAAACTATAAAATTAACAAGGGAAAGTGTTGAATTAGTATTCTATAGATGTTAATTTAGTTTGAATTCATTGTGAATTAGCTTTAGTCTTCATAAGTTTGTTTTGACATTTGAATTGTCAGTCTGTCATTCTATCAATCAATTTTGAATTAACGTAGTTTTCTCAAATCAGACGCTGTAAAGACATTGGAGAGTAAACACAATAAATTTTCTTGTACTAATAAAAAGCGAGTTTTTATTCAATAACAACAACGTGGAGGAAAACCCTACTAGCAGAGGCCGCAACAACTGGGAGATCCTGGTCGGAGCTGAGAGCTGTCGCAGAAAAAGAGTCCGCTGGAAGGCAACTGTTTTCCCCCTATGTCCCGCGAGGATCATAAAGAAGAACGAAGAAGAAGAAAACCTGGAAAAAGCAAAGCATTACCTCATTTTGGAAATGAAAAACGAAGTGTGTAGAGATGTACTCAATGAAGTTCATTATTTGAAAAGCGGAAGTTGTTGCTGGTTTTCCTTTAATCAATGATGTGGCGCCCAAATGGTGCCTCACAAATATAAAAAATGAGCTGCTTCAGTATAAATATGTATGCATTAGTACGAACCGAAAATGTTTATGCCCAAAATATTCCCATAAGGTCATCGTATTTGCATGTAATGGCTATGAGTGAACTAAAAGAATAACTGTTTGAAACAGACTAGAGTTGAAAGGAAAATGGAAAGCAGCTCAGAATGGAATGGAAATTTGCGTTCAACTTTTGTGTTTTCGTTCAACATTTTTATGAGTGTACGAATATGTATGAATATGACTGTACACGGATAGAAGTGACAGCCGAGCCTTTCGATCTTAAGCCTAAAACAGAATGAATGCAGAAACTTCGACTTTGACTTCACCGTTGCAGTAAAGTCGACTTTGACGCACAGCTCTAACACATTCATTTCGGTAACTTCAAAGTCGATAATTTGACAGATAGTATTTACAATTGCGATAACCATTTAATAACATACTAGAAGTTATAAATTTTGAATAAATGGACCAATTTATTTTTGTTGTATGTGGCCTTTACGTATATTACCTGCGAAAATTATATTTTTCATACAATAAACTCAATCAATTTAAATTTTCTAACTTGGTTACAGTGACAAAATTGAAAAATTATGTTGGTAGCTCTGCAATTTTTGCAGCAACTTTAAAAATTTTCAAAGTCCAAGACGGCGCAAAGTTTACTGCAACGCTTACTGCATTGAATATGTTAGCTGAACGTGAGTACCTACTATAGAAAATGTATGAAGCTGTCAAAATTCAAAGTTGAAGTCGAAGTTTCTGCATTCATTCTGTTTTGGGCATTATTCCTGAAAAATTGAAAATGTGTAGACACGAGCGACAGAATTGAACGTCAAAAAGTGGAATGCAAACTTGAATGTGTAGAACCGGTCCACTAGGCCACCACTAGAAATTTGTTTTCCCGTATACCGTACGAGCTTGTCACTAAGATTCGATAAATATCGAATGTATTTTAAAGAATGTGTGGCGTTTAGTTTTACCTTGCGTCGTTCACATAAACCAAATTTTCCCGAATCTCGAATTATTTTGTACTTTGAGCTCGTGCGTCGATTGTTAATCACAGCTAGCTAAATCTTTTCAAGATGAAAGACGGTTTCCGATAATCAATCGAATTATTTATTTCGTTAGTTAAATAAAGGCCTAATTTGTGGGATAATGAGGACTCGGCCACCGTGGGTAAAACCACATTTACGTGAAAAAATCGAATCGAATAGACTTGTGTGAAAACCGTCTCGTATTCGATGAAACCGTATACGTGAAAAACTCGAATCGAATAGTCGCCATCTGGGTCACAAGTTAGAATGAGTTCGTGAAATAGACTTTAACCAAAACAAAAAAAATGGCGTTTCCGCCAAATTTCCTATTAATTAAAAAAAATAAAAATGCACCCTGTATCTATATACATAAAAGTGAAGGTTGTCTATCTGTAAATGTTACACTCCGAAACCACTCATACGATTGGCATGAATTTTGTGTATAGGGGGTCGTCCATAAATTACGTGAGGTGATTTTTGAGATTTATTTGAGATAACTGATAATTTTGACTCCTTGCCCTCCTCTATTCCACTCGCTTTTCCGCTTGTATTGGACACACATCTACCAAAATGTTAGCAACACTCCCAGTAGGAAAAAGTACAAGTACTTTGCTGCGAAGCAAATATAAAGCAGTAAGACAGTCCGTCTACTTCCTACAGCAACGGTATCAAAGCACTATCTCAGCAGATGCCTATAAATTTATACAATTGCTGCCTAATAAAAGTGCTGAGCTCTGCGGACATGCAATGTTAAAATACCATGAAGCTTCTTACGGAGCGTAAGCGCTTTACTGCTTCAAAATAGCGCTTTAAACGGCCTTTCGAAGCATTTGTTTTTCTACTGGGACTCAACAAGCATTTCATTACGCTGAAATTCGGCGTGTGCCTTCTTGTAGTTCTAAATTCTAAGGGCCTTTTCGCGAGTCAGTGTTACTTGGCTCGTACTCTGCAGCATTCGACGAGACGCGCGTTTAGCTAGCCGGTGGAGGCTAAACAATCGACAACAAATTTTTGTGTCATATCTTAAGGGCCCAATTTACACACAGGTCGCCAGCAGGCCGTGGCCAAAAAGTTTTCGCCTTGAGGCCAAGGATCACTATACATCCACTGGCCGCCAATTATATGCAGTTCAAGAAAGCTGACAAAACTCGCGTTTATCGTCAGTTCGGGCCTGAAAATCTGAACTTCAATTCACTCACAAGCTGTGAATTGACGTCAAGAGTTCACACCGTATCCACTCGGAACGGAAAGCAAGGCTCGAGATAGACGTAAGTGCGTAACATTTGTGCACTTGAATTAATAACCTGCTATGCTACGCAGTCGTTTTCGCCTGTGTGTCTGTAGGGAAGCATGACTTCAGAAGTATCATCCCTCAGTTAGACTGAGTCAAGTCATACCGGCCGGCCTATAAGTGAACGGGGGTCTTTAATGGAGGAACATGCTTTAATTAATTTAACCCTACTAGCGTTGAGTTAACATTTAGTTAGAGGTCTTCATTAGAATTTTGCTCTGACGAATTTTTTTTCAATCAATCAATTTTTCTCTATTAAACTGAAAATATTAATGAAAAGGAGATGGGATTGAAAATGTAGCATTTGGTAGATGCGACGAAACTATGGTCCAAATTTTGGGTTCACTTGGCTACAAAATCAAAAGCCGCCAAATTCGCAACCTTGATTACATATGAGATGGGCAGTCGAATTTGGGCTCTTGGTGGTCTATCTCACCATTATGCCAAACCCCATCCTCCGCAATATCACTTTGTCCAACTTTATGGATCCGCCATTTTCAAAAATTCCCAAAAGTCGAACCTAACCTCCAAACGAGAAGGGAATTGGGGCAATCAATTTTCATGGCCAAAAAATCGACAAGTTCAAAAGTTCATAAAATTAAAACTTAAGTATACTCAAACTGGCTATTAGTCTTAATCAGTTGTGCATTAAGTAATCTAACTTATATCAAAAGCCCATCCTCTGCAAAATCACTTTGCAGTTGTGTGACGAGCTCTTGCACTAAAAGAAAACTAAGCAATCAATCACTTTAAAGAAAATTGCGGCTTTTTCCAAACACGCAAAAGCACATTTTCTATAAATTTCGTTAAAATCGGATCATTATCGTGAAAGATAAAAATGATGAATGGAAAATCGGGTTTTAGCTTCTTTTTTTTCATTTTTTGAGATTATGTCGAAAAATGTTATGAATAAAAGTTTAGATTTCTTCTTTTCTCCCACACCCACCCCACCCCGTTCCGTTGTTTATGTACCATTTATACTAAATTTCGACCGCCATCCATATACTGCTTAGAATATTTATTTTTCAAAAATTATCGGCACTGGTTTAAAAAACATGTAAAAATTTGTAAAAAAAACAGCACAGAATTATAAATACCGTATTTGTTTAATTATTGTACCTGTTTATACACAAATATTTCGTAACGAGCCCTTGCGTCCTCTACTTTCTCCTTAATGGAAAATGTTACATATGTATGCTTTACAAGAATACCGATGCGATTACAAAATTATGATAAGAAAATTTAAAAAAACTTGTTTAAAATCAATAAAATCACTATGAAGAAGCTCAACTGATTTTTTTTGAATAAAAAATAAAAAATGTATTCAAAAGTGGGCGTTTAATTAGGTGCATATGTTGTGGTTTGAGATTATATTTGTGTCGGGAGTTTTGAAAAAAAAAACTAAATAAATTTCTACGACTGAAACACGAAAATATTGTGTAATATTTTGATGAAAATGATTTAAAGAGGAAATGGCTGTTTGTTTAAGTTTAAGATTTTGAGCATAATGCAAACAATAACAAGCGGAAGCAATAATTTTTGCTTTTGTGCAAAATTAATCGATTTGAATTTTTTCTGTGCATATCTTAGACAACATCATGAATTTTGCGCACAATTAATATCAAAAGTTTGCATTTTTAAATTCTTTTTCAAAAAAACTGTGCTCGGATTACGAGTGTTCTGAACAGGTGCTCCCGTTTTTATTTAAATTTTTCTCAATACCTTACTGACGCAGATCAAACATCAACAAAGGACGTGGAAGATTACCATCGGACATATTATGACAAAGTTTTCAATTTGTTCGTTACCTTTTGCTTGTAGTGCTTTATACATAGGTATATATACTATTTCTGTTTTGTTTATTTCATATGGCTTCTATAATAAGCTTGAAGTGATGCTTATGTTATGTCCATGTGCCCAAATCTGCAAATGTGTAGACCTCTCCCATATACGCCAACCTGATTCGCCGTGTTTGTAAGATGAAGGCCGTTAAGATATTCATAAAAGTGAAACAAAACGAAAATAACTAAAAGCACGAGTTACCTGCCTTGCTACCTTGTGATCTTATTTACCTGTGCACACAATCTTTATACATCTTTCTCTCTATGTAGTTTATTGTTGTGTGCACAGAAAAGATGGAAAACAAGAAAAATCATTAAATACTATAAACATGAACGTTTCAACTGTCGAGCAATATGAGGAGCAAATCTCAAGAATCTTTGATGTGATTTTCATGTTTTCAACGACTTTTAACTGCGGGAGACTTTGAATATTTGTCATCGTTGTGTGCCGCTGATTTCTTCTTATTTTTATTTATTTTCTCTTCTATCTAATAATTCTTTACGTATAAGCTGAGTTCCAGGGATTAATGAGTAATCGAATGGAAATATGCCCCTTTTTATATAATATAAACACTTGCTTTTGCCTTCTTCATTAAAGAGCATGCAAAACTTGTATATATGATACTATATATACTATACATCAGCAGCCAATTTAATGTGGAGCAGTTTCTCATGCATGGCAACTATGTGTATAGATGCTAACAATATTTCTTCTTCTGCGGGAGCGAAATATGATAACTTTCCGTCACCCCTGCAGACTAGCTGGAATTTCAAAATAAGACGAGCTGGAAGAGACAGAGTCGCGAGAAATATCACAAATGAACCGATTGTGGCGTGTCTTAAGGCGTTTTAGTACGGCTGTGATTTGTTTGTGAAAGAAAAATGAAGAAAAAAATCACAACTGCTAAAAAAATTGTTAAAACAGATTGACAGCCATTGAAGTTCGAAAGGGCAACTGCAAAAAGGGATATGCAATTTTTTGATGATATTATTCATATAATAGTCTCAAGAGCCTTTTAAATTATTTTGTTGGCTGGTGTTACGAGTTTAGATATTAAACAAGATATAAAAGTCACTTGTTAACTAGCGCAGAGTTTTTCTGCGCCTATATAAATAAATTTGTAACACAAATTTTCTCAACACAAGTTTAACAATTACATATATTTAAAAATGCTCGGCTCGAATTAAAAGACACGACGACGCACAGTGGGAGATTTTGTTTTTTTTTACTCAAAAGCTAATATCTCAAGAAAGAACAAAGATAGAGCACTCATTTTTTTTTAATTGAATAGGGAATTAAGGAATAGTATTGAGAACGTGAGAGAATGAAAACATAACCTGCAAATTGTTGTTAAACCTGAGTTTTCGTTTTGGGCTATTTAAGTACTCCACATTTATTGCCTACTACACAGAGGCGGCCTTACCCATTGCGAGGCTCCGGGCGGCAGGTCTTTGCGAGGCCCTTTGTCCTTCGTGAAAAGCATGTGATGCGAAAGTAGGTCTGGTTCTTTGGTTTAGGTATTTGTCATGTTTGAGGAGAAATGTTAAAGTTATACAAATAAATAAAAATATTTTACATTGGAAGATTCACAAAATTAACAAATACAAAAATGATAAATTTCAAAATTGATGTTTGCGGCTTTTCTTAAGACTAAAATCTTTAATTAAAGCACAATAATCCAACGAATGAGCTACGTCATTTTCGATTGAAAGAATAGAAAGGGCTGAAAACCGATCTTGTGTCATCGAATTCCTCAAATATGTTTCAATAATTTTAAGCCTCGAAAAACACCTTTCAGCAGACGCAACTGTAACAGGTGTGGTAGCAATAATTCTCAGGACTATTTCGATAGTGGGGTAAACTTCAGTTAATTTTTTTTCTATTATGTATTTCAGCACCGAGATAATGTCGTCGTTTCCTTCATACACACGAAACAATTCCTTATGTTTTCCTTTCTGACTCCACTATATGTTGTTTTTCAGTCTTTTAGTTAAACCTTCGATACTTTTACTTTCATCGTCCGCCTTGGGCATTGCTTCCCTTATCCTGACCCTTACGAACCGCCACTGATGAATGAATTAGTTAACTAACTTTCTTTTAATTTACCGTTATGTTATAACCTTAATAAGTAATTAAGGATCAAAATCAAAAGTATAGTTAAAAAAATCTACATTTTTTAAAATTTGCTTGGGCTCTTGCGCGAGGCCCCTGCAAGAGCGAGGCCCCGGGCGATTGCCCTGTTTGCCACCCCCTAAAGCCGCCGCTGCTACTACATAAGAAACAGTAGGTAAAAAAAATTTTTTTTATCCCTTAACAGTTTGGGATATGTTGAAAATTTGCAGGTTAGGTTTTCATTTTTTTACGTTCTCAGTATTTTTCCTTAATTCCCTATCCAATTACATAGAAAATAAAAAAATGAGTGCTCTATCTTTTATCTTTCTTGGGATATTAGATTTAAAGTAGAAAAAAGCAAAATCTTCCAAATTTGTAGGTTAGGTTTTCGTTCTGGGCCATTGAGATACTCTACCTTTATTGCCTAGTGAATAAGAAACGAAATGTAAAAAAAAATAATTTTTTATCCTTTAACAGTTTTGGCTATTTAGAAAATTCAGGTTTAACAAAAATTTGCAGGTTCGGTTTTCATTCTCTCACGTTCTCAATACTTTTCCTTAATTCCCTATTTAATTACAAAGAAAAAAAAGAGTGCTCTATTGTTTTTCTTTCTTGAGATTTAGATTTTGAGTAAAAAAAAACAAAATCTCCCACTGTGCGACGTGTCGGTTCAACTAACAAATTCAAAATTACATATACTTATTTTATTTTAAACAAAATTGCGAAGTTTTTTAATAGGCATGCTTCGATTTTAAAAAGTTATGCTAGGTTTCCACTTGTCAATTTGAAATTGACAAATGGCCTATGATGACGTCATTTAGAAAATTCGCAAGTGGAAATAGTGAAAAACTGCCTATAATTGAATTGACCAACAGCACTTGTCAATGACTTGCCAAGAATTTAAATGATTGGTGCTGTTGGTTACTTCAATTATAGGCAGTTTTTCGCTATTTCTACTTGCGAATCTTCAAAATGACGTCATAATATAGGGTGACCAAATAGCCTGAGAGCAAATAAAGGACACCTTGAATTTGTCATCATCGCTTTTCTTCGCCAGAAAGTTTTTTAAATTGATAACTTGATCGTGCAGCTTCGCATCCTCGATGTTAATGTCTTTTTCCAGCAAGTATTTGACACATTCTTCAACATCTTTGTACTGCAAGTTTTTGCCTCGTTTGAAGTCCAACCATTTAAATATTTTGAATTCGGAATATTCTACAGTTTCGTGGTACACAATTCCGATTCTCGCTAAAAAATCATCGCACGTTTGACCTTTTCCATCATTTCTGAGTTTCGTCAAAATTGATTGGACCATTAAAGGGACGAAATTCGACTGTTCTCTTCCGTACAATTTTTCAAAAAGATCTTGAATCCTTGAATATTGAATCCATTTCCAGAATGCTGTTATTTTTTCTTTCGAGCAACAGCATTTTCGGTTGAAAAAGAGACATGAGAGAATGAACAAAAAGTAAGAAACATTCTGCAAGATCGTGCAGAAAAAAATTTTCTATCATGACTGGAGGTTTTTTCTGCGATAAGAAATATGACTTCAGTGGTTCAAACATTTTTAAAATTCGCTCAACTGCTGGAAAAAGACTTAACCACCGCGTTCGACTGTGACATAACAACTCGTGATACGTACACTCAACAAATTCACAAAATGACTTCAATTCTTCGGTTCTGACAGTATAAATTGAGAAATATTCGAATATTTTGAATACAATACAATCGATGTCAAATAAGCCAAAGCGGTCCAGTCCGTGGTGAACTGCGTTATGAACAATATGTGAAGAGCAGCCTATCCCTACTAAATGGGGCTTGTTTAATTTTTCTTTCAAGGTATAGAAAATGTTTTTTTTTCCTCCGCGGTTCACACCTCCAAAATTCGTGTTAGTATTATCGGCGACAAAAGCACTGAACTTCTCAGTCAACGCAGAATCATCAAGAGTTTCTTCAATGTACGACACAACTGTTTCAGCTTTTTCATTTGGAAGGTTATTAGCATGTAACAATCGGACTTTGAGTCCTTCATTTTTATCAAGGTATTGAATTGTGATAGGAAAAATTTTCAAATTTGTATGATTACTTCCATCTGTACCGACTCCTATAAATGGTACATCAGTCACTTCTTGTTTTATCAATTCAATTGAATATGGAGTAAAGATACCATTTATAATGGCTACGGCTTTTGTTCGCGAACATGATATTTTTGATGCAACTTCTGAGTCCGCAAAAAGTGTTCTGAGGAGAGGTGCCGTACAATCCATCTGCCGATAAGACATGCGATGTGTGATTGTGTGAAATGCGAGAGTCCCCTCGGCGATGGCAATTTTTGTTGCAAGCGGAGAAGTTTTCTTCACAACATGTTGGTCCATTGAATGTGAAGTAGAAGCCGATAAAACCTGGGTTTTCAGATTTGTATGGGGAAGAGCTTATAGTTCATTAAAAAAACACGGCTATCAGCTCAATACTGAGTGAACCCTATACACTGCCCTTCACGTATTGAAATATGTGTGAATTATGGTTGACCCACATGAACACACCCGCGTGCGCAACACTTCTGCGCATTTACACCAGGAATCCAGTGACTTAAATTTATGAATTTAAACGATTCACACAGCACAGCGTAAACAAACAAACAAACTGAAACAACAGTGGCGACACTGAAAAATGGTTATGGAGTGAAGCCCATGATAATAGGTCATTTATCAATTTCAAAACGACAAGTGGAAACCTAGCATTACAATGCTAAAACATCTACAAGTAGAAAATAACATAATGCTATCTAGATTTGATTTCCTAAATTATCAATCCGTAACAATATTTATTTGATCGAGTACCCACAGAATAGCAATCGATATAGAAATTATTTTTGCTAATAGGGTTAAGCATAAATTCGATAAAATATTAATATACCAAATAGGAAACGAAATGTTCTTTCTTTACGAAAGCCGAAACGAGAATGAATAAATGCTAGGAAAAGTGCTAGAGGAGATCTGCGAATACCGAAAAACAAAAACGCAATGCAACCTAGATCCAAAAGGCTGTTGCAAACAAAGTTACGAATTTGAATTTAATCCCAGTAGCCTTACATTATAAAAACAGTAGAAAATAATAAACAAAAATGGGAGTCTAAGCCTACTGGGCAAAATATTTTGAATTTGAACCAGTAACATCACTTTATACTTGAAATAATTATAAAAAGGTAAAAATGAGGATCCAAAAGCAAATAAATCCCATATAAAAGAAATAAGGCCCATTCAGAAACAGCAGCAGCAGCGGTAGCAAACTGTTCCTATTGGCTAACGGTGGTCATAAGACAGGACAGCAAAAGCAGCAGCGATTGCTAGTGAAAACCACTGACATATAGTAATGGACTGCTAAATGAGCAAAATCCCATACAAAAAGTTAAAATATGTATAAATCCCAAGGATAAACCTTACCAAGAGCAGACGTAGAATTGAGCAAGAGCTGTTACAGACATGGGGAGCTACACCTAGCATGTTCGGTAATACCGAACAATCCTCAACCCATGCAACGTCGTTAAGACGAGACGAATGCCATTTAAAAAGGTAACAAACGGTAAAATTCGTCGTTATGTTTTGACAGTTCTCATAAGTGTATGTGTAGTGAATAATGTTAGTGAACGAAAATTTTAAAAAATGATATCCTTGCCCACCTGCCGGTCTATCAATCAGCTAATATGGAAACGAGGAATATTTTTTATCATTTTTAAATAAAACTGTGGCAACAGCTTTAATATTACCATCACGCAAGAAGAAGAGAGGGAGAATTAAGAATTTGACAATTTGGAGCGCGTTCAAAAACCTTACTATGGTTAACTATGGTAAACTTTTGTCGTTCAAAAACTCCGTGGTTAACCATGGTGTAGTTAAATTTTAAGAATTAAAACAACTTTTTGACAAATTATTGAAAATAAATAATTAATGGACACATACAAAATAATTCAAGCAAATAGCGGAGACTATTTTTTGGAAATAAAAATTTCATTTTTTTAATCCCTAGTTAACCACGGTGCGTTCAAAATCCTCCATGGTTAAACATAAACTTTCGTGGTTAAGTGAAATGATGCAGCATAACCACAGCTTACTTATTGTCTACCATAGTAAGGTTTTTGAACGCACTCCTGATGGACCCTCGGTATTATCAGCGAGCAATAATAATAAGAGTGATGAGCTAGAACAAATTTTCAAAAATGTTTCAATGCCCTTGAGATCAGCTGATAAAAATTTCAGTAGGAGTGAAAAAGTCAAAATATCAAAGATGTAATATCTATGATAAAAGGAGGCAGAATTGCTTTCACACTACACGCAACGTGTGTGAAAGAAAGATAAAAAATGAAGGGGAAGTGCCAATTTTCCAATTTAGCCAATATTTAGCTCAACACTGGAAGAATTGCAAAACTCCCGCGTTTTTAATGTACAATACAAAGCCAAGTTTTAGAGTCGCAATGTGTACCTACAAGAATTTGCCAACGCATACATATAAACATACTAGAGTCGGCTACATGTGCTCTGTTCCAATTCGACTTCCATTTGAATGTAAACATTCCAATAGGGGAAGCAAGCAACATGTTCTGTTTCATTCATACTCTTGTGTTTTTTGTATAATACGTATATCTTTCGCGCATTTGTTAATATTTTTTTGGACTTTTTGAATAATGGTAGTTCTAATCTCTTCTTTCATATGTTTAACTCTTTTACTTGTCCTTGAGCTCCACCTAATCACTCTTGTTATTATTGCTCGCTGGTATTATCATCTCGAAATAAGTTTCTAACCTTTTAAGTTTTTAATGAGAGAAATAATATCGAACGTTTGTTTAGTTAAAGAATAATAAAGGATTTGTTTTTGTTTAACTATTTGTATATTTATTGGGTGAGCGATTAAATAACTTGCGTAACTAGAAGCGCAAGTCAGCAATATACTTTTGGCACCAGGACGTCCAACAACTACGATATCAAATATGTAGCTCAGCGCACAAATCGCACCGTTAGAAAGAGATCGCAGTACAAACAGGTACAGACGTCATAGTCGCAGCAGTTTCAGAACGCGAAACAATAATCGGCAAACTCATTGCTGGCACCACAGTATCTTCAGAGAAAAAGCACGATCATGCAGAGCACCGTGCGACTTCAAAGATCAATAAGCGTCGTTTAAATAAAGTGTGCCTCGGCTTTCGCGACAGTCAATAGCACACACAGATTTAGCCGCTTATCAGTGCAAGACAGGACATCTAATAAACCTTTTCTGGTCGACACAGGAGCTGACACTTCCGTTTTACCGCCAAGCGAAAGCCGTGACCAGGACATTTATTCAACAGTTTTCAAACTTTTCGCGGCGAATAAAACAACAATAGAAACACTAGGACACGAAGCAATGGGACTCGATTTTGGACTGAGAAGGAACTTCCCATGAACTTTTGTCGTCGCAGAGGTAGCCAAACCTATTTTAGGTGCAGACTTTTTAGGTTATTACGGTCTGCTGGCAGATAAAAAAGCGAAATCTCTCATACACGAAAAAACGCAAATACTTTCAACAGGCAAGATAGTCAAAGGGTCGTCCACTATCAAATCAATAGGGATGAATTCACGATTCTACCAGTTGCTCCAAAAATACAACGAATTGACACAAGCGATTTCACCAACTTCCACCCCTCAACATCACCACATTGAACATTTTATAGAAACAACAAGCCAGCCAGTGTCAGTCAGCAAGGAGTCGGCGATTAACTACCGAAAATTGGAAGAGCGCAAAACAGGAAATCGACAAGGCAATAGCTGCAGGCACGGTATACAGAAACGAAATTACTAGACTTTGGTATATGCCGCACGACAAGAAGCCCATGGAACAGTCCGATATATGTACATGGTAAAAAAATCAGATGGAGCCTGGCGTCTATCTAGCGATTACATGAAGCAGAACGCCGTCACGAAGCCAGACAAATACCCCATACGCCACATACAGGATTTCGCAAGCAATTTAGCCGGAAATTACATACTCTCAAACGTGGGCCGAGCCTATTACCAGATTTCCGTAGGGCGAGAGGATATAGAGAAAATGTCTGTGATAACACAACACCATTCTTCTTGTACGAATACACGAGAATGGTATTTGGACTAAAAAATGCCGGACAAACTTTCCAGCGATTTATGGACGAAGTCTTACGAGATTTACCATTTTGGTTTGCATACTTCGACGATATGTATACATATATATTAATCGCGTCGAATTCACCGGAGCAACGGGCTTAAAATTAATGTAGAAAAACGCGTTTTTGGATGTAGGCAAATCAAGTTTTTAGGACACGAGTGAGATATTTAGGTTTAAGACCATTACCAGAGAAAACTGACGCAATTGTTAACTTTCCCATACCTAAGGAGGTACGCGAGAGCCGAGAGCTGAGTCGTTTCATACCAAAACGGTAAACCAACTTAAACCGCAAAAGTTTTTAGGGAAAAGTAAAAGGAACGACAGAAGCAAGATCAAAAGTGGAGCGCAAAAGTATCTTTAATGACAGATGCTTCAGATAGAGCTTTAGGCGCGGCGTTGTACCAGTTTGTGCAAGGAGACTGGCAACCATAATATCCAGGACACACCAGCACTCTTAATCTTGATTATGACGTCAGAATGACATAGACTGCATTTTATTTCAATATCTTTTGTATGGGTCTACGTCATTTTGACGTCATAATCAAGATTAAGAGTCCTGGTGTGTCCTGGGTATTAGGATTTTTCTTAAGAAAGTTATCAACGGCAGAGAAACGCTATAGCGCTTACGACCGAGAATTGCTTGGATCTACGCTGGGATAAAATACTTTCGCCACTTTTTGGAAGGTAACAATTTTACAATCCTGACTGACCATAAGCCGATGGTATACGCATTCCAACAAAAATGGGAGAAACTCTCTCCCCGCCAGACGCGGCAACTTGACTACATTAGTCCGTTTAGTACAGACGCTACCCACATCAGCGGAAAAGATAACATAGTAGCTGACTGTTTGTCAAATGTAGACGCCATCAATGTACCAGAAAAGTTTAATTTTGACGAGTTAACACTGCCGGGTTAAAGACGAAGAGCTACGAAAATTGTAAAACAATCGGAATACGTCACTGAAATTTAAGCGATGTAATACTATATTTCTAACAACAGGTTTGACATCTATTGTGACGATATTAACGGAACCTTACTATCTATCTATCTACCAATGTGCCCCTTAATCCCTCGTGGGACATAGGGCGGAAACAGTTGCCCTCCAGCGGACTCTGTTTTGCGCGACAGCTCTTAGCTCTGACCAGGATCTTCCAGTAGTTGCGGCCTCTGCTAGTAGGGTTCTCCTCCACGTTGTTCTAGGTCTTCCTACTCGACGGGATCCTTGCGGGTTCCAGTCAAGGGCCTGTTTGGCTAGATTTTCGTTATCGCGTCGCAAGGTGTGGCCAACCCAATTCCATTTCCTTCGCCTGATTTGGTCGTCTATCCTTTCTTGGCCGGCACGGCGCCATAGTTCATCATTTGAAATTCTATCTTGCCAGCGGATTTTTAGGATACGACGTAGGCATCTGTTTATGAAGACTTGTAGGCGCCCTGTGATGAATTGGGTGACTTTCCATGTTTCGCAACCGTACAAAAGAACTGCCTTAACGTTGGAGTTGAACAGCCGCAATTTGGTGTTGGTTCAGATCTCCGTTGATCTCCATATGCGGAACAAACACGCATATGCGCTTCGTGCTTTATTTATTCTGGAACTGATGTCTTCTTCTGCACCACCATTTTCGGTAATAATACTACCTAGGTAGCAGAATTTATCTACCAGTTCCACGTCACGGTTATTCAGCGCAGTTCGTTCAAGTGTGTTTGCATTTATCCGCATTTCTTTGGTTTTATTCGGATTCAGCCTTAAGCCTGCTAGACTACTTTCTGTTGCCAAATTGTTTAACATGTTTTTTAGCTCCTGATGTCTGTGGGCCAGCAAACAGATATCATCTGCGTAGTCGAGGTCCTTAAGGCGATCTAGCAAACCCCACTGTATGCCGCCTGTTCTACTATCTAGAGCGCCAACAAGAATGTCATTTATTACTATAAGAAATAGTAATGGGGATAGTAAGCATCCTTGTCGTACTCCTGAACTCACCTCAAAGCTGTCGGATAATTTTCTGTTATGGAGAACTCTGCATTTGGAATTGTTGTATAGGGCTTTTATCAATTCTATTATCTTATCCGGCAGTCCACGTCGCCGTAATGACTGCCATATAAAGCTCCTATTAACCGAGTCGAACGCTTTCTCATAATCTACGAAAGCAAGGTAAAGGGGGGATCGGAATTCAGTAGACTGTTCCACTATTATTCTTAAGGTGTTGATGTGATCTATACATGAACGGCCCTTCCTGAATCCGACCTGCTGCCTTCTAAGCGTTTGATCTACTGCCTCTCTTATTCTTGATAGTATAGTGTGGGACAAGATTTTACCCACAGTAGATAATAGACAGATGCCTCTCCAGTTGTCGCATATTGTTAGATCCCCCTTTTTGGGTATTTTGACTATGATACCTTCCGTCCAATCCTCCGGAAAGGTACAGGTGTTCCATGCTAATTCGAGGATTGGCTGAAGCGCATCTGCTATGAGGCTTGAGTCGGCTTTCAACAATTCTGGCGGGATGCCATCTTTTCCAGCTGCTTTACCATTGGCCATACGGAACCTTTTTCGACGCACTACACAATCTCGCTCACCCCGGGATGAAAGCAACACGTAAGTTAATCGTAGACCACTATGTCTGGCCCATGATGAACAAGGACATTACCAACTACGACAGAACATGTTTAGTGTGCCAACGCAGGAAGGTTCAGAGAAAAGTCCTCTGGCACTATTTCATCTACCCTGTAGCCGTTTCGAACATGCCCATATGGACATTATTGGGCCCTTTCCTCCATCCCGGAACTCAACGTATTGTTTGGCGATTGTGGACAGATTTTCACGATGCGTTGAAGCCTTACCAATAGAGGATACAACAGCAGATACCATAGCCTACAATATTTACTCCCGGTGGATATGCCGTTTTGGGTTTCAGCAAGGATCACAACGGACTAGGGCAGACAATTTGAAAGTTCTTCAACTGACAAGATTCCTGGGTTCCAAGCTCGCAAAGCTGACAAGGTTCCTGGGTTCCAAGCACATTCACACAACAACATACTACTCTCAGGTTAAGGGAATGGTGGAGCGGCTTCACCGGACGCTAAAGGCCTCTCTAAAAGGACATCCATTGGACGAATAAATTACCTACAGTTTTACTGGGAATTCGGACCTCTTTCATGGAGGAGCTCAACGCGTCGATAGCTGAGATGGTCTATGCGCTACGTTTGCCGGGAGAGTTTTTCGAAGACTCGTGGAAGGACGATGCTAACGAGAAGGAATTCGTATCGCGGTTAAATACACATTTGGAAGCAGTAAAACCTATAGCAGCGTCCTGCCCTAACAACTCAAGTTATTTCATACCGAAGGACCTACGATCATTAACGCATGAGTTTGTCGAGTAGACAAAGTAAAAGGCCCATTGACTCCACCTTACCTTCCACCCGTACCAGGTACTCCAAAGGGGCGACAAAACGTTTAGGATCTTTTGCAGAGAGAAGGAAAAACCCGTCTCGATAGACCGTGTAAAGCCGGTGTACACGGTGACAGCTACGCCGCCACAGCAATCGTCAGCCAGGGAACCATCCCAGGTGGGGAAAACAACGAAGACAAGAAGGATCCGACCGCCCGTCAGGTTTCGAAAGTAACCAGGGCACTGGAAGGGGGTGTTGTGGCAGCAGCTTTAAAATTACCGTCAAGCAAGAAAATGAGAGGGAGAATTAAGAATTTGACAATCTTATGGACCCTCGGTATCATCATTTCGAAATAAGAAAAATAATATCGAAAGTTTGTTTAGTTATAAAGAATAATAGAAAATTTGTTTTTGTTTAACTATTTGGGTGAGCGATTAAATAACTCGCATAACCATAAAATAAACAAAATCAACTGACCCCTTACCCGGTGTCTCCACGAGACAGAAATCTTTCAGATATGTATCTGTGCTGGCATTTCCAGATTGCCTGAAAATGTTTCGTGGAGACTACTATGGCAGGACAGAAACATATGGCAAGACGGCTACGTCTTGAAACAGGTTTTGGCATTGCCGTCTTGACATCTTTCAAATTTTTCGAAAATTAAAATGGCGGTAATTGAAGTTTGATACACAAGCAATTGTTAGCAGTATTAAATATATTATAAAATTAGTGAAAATAATGAAATAAAATAATAATGCAATTTTTTTAATAAATTTGCTTTGTTTGTACTCATTATAAATACTTTCACCACTGACATATCAATGACTTTCACAGTATGACAGTTGTCAAATAATGAAATGTTAAAACTTCAGTCCTGTCAGAAGTGCCCACTCAAAAATAAATGTTTGTTCGGTTCTATCTGGAAAGACAGAAATGTCTGGCTGACATCTGTCTCGTGGAAACACGGGGTTACGACACTTGAAAAACGTTAAGTTTTGGCAATAGTCTAACGACACATGACCTCTATTTGTGCTTTAGTCGTAATTTGCATCATCTGTTTTCGTCGTAACGACGCTGAATATTCGCCTTAACGATGAATTTTCGTCGTAACGATGTCCGTCTATCGAGGGTGTAATTTATGATGCGTTTGGTGTAGTATAGGTACCCCAAATTCAAAGGCCTTGTTAATAAACCGGTTAATGACTCTACTAACCTATTCTAGGCTAGGTGGTGGCAGCGTAGGATTATGGTCAGTTGTTGGTGGAGCCCCAAATTCCTTAGTTAGTTCGACATTTAGCAATTCATGAGTTCTTCCCCATCGCTTGAAGATGTCCTTAGGATTGATTATTAGATTCCCCTCTTTCTTTGTTATTGCAGTATGTGCAATGCGGTGTGAATTGCGTCATATTACGGATTCTTCTGTAGAACTTTGGTGCCTATTGTGGCTTTCGTTCTCTGTGGTGTTCTAGTTCTAGCTCACACCAAGTATATCTTTCTCTTCTAAGCTCTTTGTATTTCTCCTCCTGGGCCCGTGTTCTCTTAGACTGCTTCTGATTCTTACGATCAGTCGACAGCTTGCATTCATGATCGATGCAGTCGTTCCGATCTTTACTGTCTTTGGCCTAAGATGGGGTCAGCAGTACAAATGACGGTGTTTTTAAGGCGTGTTCGACTAACGTCGACGCCCGGAATCTCCAAGACTACTCTTCGCTTACTGACGGCGAGTTCTCAACTCGTAGCGGTAGGTGTTTCTGACCATTTCATTGCATAGTGCAGGTGTATTGGTTCGAGCCTGATTCATAGATGCCAAGCTTTTTTGCATTGCAATGCGCGATATAACAGCCCGCAAATGCTTAAATTCGAAATTACCACTAAGAACCGTTATAAGATTTTTAATAATATACTTATCTTTTCCAATCTATGTTTATGCATAGTCGTAGTAGTGTGATCTCCAATATTTTTTCTACGTGCAATTAGTGCTTGCATCTAAAAACTTAAAAATAATAAAAGTCAAAAATCAATCATCTAAGTTGTGTTGTGAAAGAACGTTTGCAACCAAGATGAGATTAAACCACTAAAAAGTCGTTTTTAAGAACTTGATCATTAAGTAGTGAGACTCCCAAAATCTGAAGATTCAGACTTCAGGTATAAACATCTTATTTAAAGGTTCTTTTTTTCTAAATTCATATTTTAAATGTCCAAAAACCGGATTTGGATTTCACTATTCACGCAATTCTTAGGAACCGTACGGACAGGATGGAAGCAATCCAATTTTGATTTAGCATAAAAAAACGATACGACTAAGAGAATATTTTTGGGTGAACTTCTGCAACCCTTCAGCTTCCAATTAGTATTAGTAAGCGTCTACCGAGTCAATTAACTCCAGCTGAGTTAGTTTGCGATGATATGTCTGATACTCGCAGTATAGTCAATAGTCGGTAGTTAAGTATATAGATATGGCTTTAAGCTCCAGCTCCATTTCTGTAAGTGTTTTCGTCATCTCGAAGCCCCTATGAAATGTATGGAAGAGTGAATACTGAAACAGACAGAACGACAACTGGAACCCAATGCGGAGTCACCATATCTTAAGCTGCTGGTGCAGCTTCATTATTTATTCTGTACATGCTGAGTGTGCCGTGTAGGATGGCTGCTGGCTGAGGCTGACTATTCAACATGAGAGTTATTTTGCTTTCTTCAACGAAAACTTTAAGTCAGCTTACACTATTCTGAGCGAACGGTTGCTTTAGTGGCAGGCAGCACTATGCGATAAAGTTTTTCGCGGCTGTTAGTAACTCGCGAACCGTCTGCGCGAAACGATTATTGCGGTGAGGCGCGACTTTGAAAGGTTGCAGTAGGTCGTTTGCAGCCAACATTAATGAAGTGAAGTTAAAAGTTTTAGTTTAGAGTGCAGATGTTTTTGTTTTTCGTTAATTGTTCATCTGTTTGATTTTTGAACCCACCAAAAAAATCTATAAGCGTACGAGTAATTATTGCATCCATCAACTAACTTATTTCGGTGGTAGTAGTGCTGCATTATATTTTGTTGATTGAAAGAAAAAAATTGACTGATCTTGTCTACTGTCTACAAATTTTCGGACACCGATCCAGATCGCGCTGATGATTAATACTTTGCTGGTTTTATGACACGACTTCAGAGCTACCCACCTGTTGAGTTCTGAAGGCATTAATAACGACTTGGGTAATATTTACTCGAATTTTCACATATAGGAGCCTACATCTAGCCACCAATATGCTGATGGGTGTTACATGGATTTTTTATTGATTCTTTTTCGTTATCGTCACATCGACGTTGTTTTTGCTGTTAATGCTGTGCTCATTTTGAAAACTTTGTTTTTAAACTGAAATCCACCTCGATAGTGAATGCTTATCACATAACTACTGGTGGTTAACTTGCATTCTCAAGTAATGAACAAACATTTGGGCCCTGTGGATGAAGGCGTAATTTCTTAGGATTTATTAGTGCAAAAATTAAAACTAAATGACGTAAGTACATACACAAACCCTGTGATTAGTAAACCCCATTTGTCTGTTAATTTTTTCTCGTTTATATACCTGTAACAACAGTTTCTTTTCGTTCTATTGTATAATTCTCGTCATTATCGCATTGGCGTACTTGAAAACCTATAATTGTTAATTAAATAAATTGTAACAGGCTTTGTTTGTGTTTCGTATTGATAAATCGATAGAAGAAACAATTTCTTTCTGTTTTAATTAATGTTGATAATTATATTTCTTTTTTTTTCGATAAATGTTTTGCTATTGTGTGTGTTAGTTTATAGTGCTGCTGCTAGTTAGTAAGAGAATCACGTGGGCGACAGAGTCGCTGGAAAAGCCTACCTGCAGCCTTGCTTCGGTGTACCGATGTGTATTTTTGTGGAGGCGTTAAAGATTTGAATTAAACATATATATATTTTTACGGACATTATAAGACTGTGTTTGTATTTTGCTAATTAACTTGTTATTTTAGCGACGCAGAAAAAAAACTATTGTAGCTTTATAAAGGCTATTTAATAAGTTTCTGTTTTCTGTTGTGATAGTAGTTACTGAAGAATGGTTGTTTGAACCAATATAATCGAGAGGGCTTTAATTTGATTTTTGAGGTGATTATTTAGAAGAATTTCAAAAGAATCCAAAAAAACTGTGGTACCGACAAATTTTCAAATTCCCAATCTGGTTATGATATGAGTACCTTCTGTTTTTTTAGTTATACACCCGTGCCACTTGATTAGGTTCAAACTAGTATTCTTATGAAAGTCACAAATTACCAAACCTACTTCAGAGAATGTTGCACGCCTTAAAGCTTGCATTTAACGGGGAATAAATCCATTACTTGATATTTAATTGCACCGATATCAGGAGGAAACTTTTTCGCAGTGATATCATTAATTTGAAAATCAGTGAATTAAGGGGCAATACCTCAAATGTGCGATATTTGATCCAATAAAATCAATCAAGCTGCGCTTACAAATGGTTTAAGAAAACCGTAAAAGGTTTTTAACTTTTAGGCCGGTCGTAAACCAAAGCATCATATGCAGCTTTTCGTCACTATTGCGTGGAGATAAATGTAGCAAAACGGCATGTGACTATTTCTACCATATAAAATAAGTGTGAAATGTCGCTTATGAGCATGTGAAGCTTTGGTATACGGTCGGGCCTTATGCCAATCGTGAGCTCGTTAATTGTAGCAAAATCAAATTGTGTCAATATTGACTATGATCTTGAAGAATGACATTCCTATTAGTAATGTGACTTTGTATGAAATCGGTGGTTGATGCCTTGCCTTTCGAGTTTGGCTATAAAAAGTACAATCTGAAGGCGGTTTCAACTTAGTTCGATTCTTAAATTTTAAGATTACTACATTAGCTTTGTTCGCTTACGCCAAATAGGATCCCGAGTTTTTTGACAGTAAAGTTGAATAGTGGGGATAAAATTATTTAAGTTAGTAAACGCTTTGTGGAATATTTTGTGCAAATCAAGAAGACCATAACCTAGAAATCACTTGTGTCTTTAAAATGATGACATGAAACTAATAAATTAAATATGAAATTATTCAAAACTTGAATCGCTTTGGCAGCAAACTCAAAACCATGGAGATTATACAAGGAGTATATGGGAAAACAAGGAGTACAAACTCCGTGTTGTCAATTTTTGTTTGAGGGCGCCATAGTGACATGTACAGTATGCAAAATCCGTATTCGTACACCCTCCTTTTTAAGGCAAATGCGCCTATTGCTGTAAAAGTAATGGTAAATTTCACGTATAAACTTATTAATTACAAGAAAAACACGAAAATTTAAAGAAATAAAACGATATATACTCTTATTTTTCATAAATTAATAAAAAAAAACTTAAAATATCTTAAAAACATAAGCAAAATCGGTATTCGTACACATAAAATATTAAAATAAAAGATTTCTTTGTTGGTTCTAATATTTTGTGGGATATCCTTTTTGTTTTAAAATGGCCTTTAATCTTGTAGGCATCGATTCCACAAGTTTTTTTGTCAGAGTTGGTGAGATTTGACTCCACTCCTTCCTCAGAGCTTCCTTCAATTGTGGAGGGTGTACGAATATGGATTTTGCATACTGTACATGTACCCCAAAAGACATAGCCGAGTATATTCATCCGGTTGATGGCAAAGTCCGTTAACTACTAAGATATTTTATGTTTACGCCTAACTTAAAAAATCATCTTCTAAATTGGATTTATATCGATGCGATTTTTCGTATTTAACCAATTTATGAATTTTCCAATGAATTTTTATTAATTTCCAATGAATTTTTTTGCATTGCTTCATTTTCAGGTAAAATTCAGCTAACTTCATGTGCCCTACAGCTTTAGGCGACATCTGTGGCTAAAAATGAACTAGAAGTTTAGTTTCTGCTACCCATCCATTTCCGGTTATTTTCCACATAAGAGTTATATCTCCTTGTATAGTCTCCCTGGGGAAAATCATGCGCAGAATGAAACTAAACTACAAGTTCATTTTTCGCCACAGATGTCACCTTTGTCCGATGTACCCCACATGAAGTTATCTGAATTTAACCCATTTCGACGATTTGCTCAAAATTAAGTTAGTCGAAATGCAGCAATGCAAAATAAAATCTTTTTTTGCGTCGCTGATTACGAAAATCGAGGTCCCGCAGTCCTAAAATATGGGTGTCACACTTTAAAAATGCAAAAGTTCCCATTTTTAAGGGGACATTTTTAAGTCCGTCGGTAGGCTCGTCACTACACTTTCTGCATTAGACGGCGGTCTGACTTTTCTGAAAGCGTACTATACCTATATCCGACAGAGCTTCCACTATATCTATATGTTGGCTTTGTTGTGATAAATGAAAAATAAATTAAGTATATTCCAATTTAAAATCGAAAATTATTCGGAGGTCAGATTTTTGCAGTAAGTAGGAGATAAATACGTAGAATATTAGATATGAATATGAAAACATGTAACTGAACTGATAAATTCTTGAAGCCTTGGATTAGCCTATAATTTTTTATAAACATTCGCATCAAATCCAAATTTTTTATATAACGTACATATATTAAGCTCCGCTAAGTATTTCTTCTGAACCTTTAATTTTAAAAAAAGCAGAAGAGCCTCAAATTCGAAATTTAAGGACCTGTGGGAAGTCAGTGAATAAAATTTAGTGTCGATAATACAGTATTTAGTCTTTTGGCGAGGGGACTCATTTTTTTGCCATTTGACTAAATTGATAGTGAATTTGTTTCAAAATAGTTCAATACAACGGAAAATAAAATGGAGAAATAATAGCCTGTTGTCAATAATGATGTCTTCTACATCCTTATATTTAGCTGCTTCCTCTATAAAAAGCATATAAATAATATAAATTATAAAACTAAAAATCATTGTCAATTGAATTGTTTAGTCATCAAAAGAATTCACACAGCAATTAACGGCAAAAACTGCAAAATCTAGTTTAGTCATGAATATAGGGGTGACGAAGATAATGCCCTTCATGCGGAAAATTATGGTTTGAGAGAGATTGCGCGTTAAAAAATTAAAAGAAGTTTGTGTGTTGTGCAAAATTATTTGAATTCTCCAGATGCGTATGGTACTCAAAAACGATCTGGAAGAAAAAAAATGCTGGACCAAACTGCACAAAGGCGAATTGTACGCGCATCTTCCAACGCGTCTACCTCTCTTAACCAACTTAGAGCCATGGTAGGCAATCAACTATCGCGTTCTACGGTTTGGAGAACCTGGAAGTGTACGAATTTCATTCGATACGAAAAAAGAAAGCATTTGTACTCGGTGCTATTTGTACACTCAGAAGCAACATTGCAGAGGAACAGTTGTGGTAATATATACGCCAGCATTTCATATTTAAAAAAAAATTAAGTGACCTTATAAATATGAAACGGACTATATAAATATCAAATTTAGGCAACTGAGCAAGTCCCTACTTTGTATTTTTAACTTCAGATCTGTAAAGCCTGTATCTATTGCGATAGATTTCCTATAAGAATCATTTATGTTGTCGAGAGCATCTAATACCCATCGGAGCTGGTCGATTGTATATTTAAATTAAATTAAAACTGGGAAATGAAACTCAAAGCTCATTCTGTCAAAATCAAATTTAGTCAATTAAGAATTCGCACACCCCTACCTAACTAAATTGAACATTGGAAAATTTGTGGAACGATTTAGTATTTCGTGGAAAGATTTAGTCATTTAGCCAGTATTCGCACAGGCCCATAGTCACAATTCGCACAGGCCCTAAGCATTTTTTTTAATTCTGAAATATTTTTGTGTTATTTCAATGACTTTGCATCACCAACTTACGGGACCTACATTTTGCGTGAAGGACGCGGTCTTCCGAACTTGGATTGAATTAACTTTGGGTGTATGTACCCGATTTTAGCAATCTATGGCTTGAATAAAAGATCTCGAAGCCACAAAGACAAGAAATTCAATAAATGGATGTTCATCGCTTTTACTTATTGAGCTGTGGTACCTGGAAATTTACCTAGATTTCAAAGTGCTTATAAATTTATATTTTTTATTTCATATGTCTTACGGAAAAATTACTCTTTACCATGCCGGTTAAAATTTGAAAAGTTCGCCCAATATTTCCAAACGTTGCCTATTGAAAGTGTTAATCGTCTCCACTCATAGTGTGAGGTGTATTATACATACGCATATGCAACTTTGATTATTCTGACGAAATTTTCAATGAACTTTAATAGTACTTATGAATATCACTCAACAACAAAGCTCAAAATCCACAGGAGGCAGAAATGCTGAAATTTAAACAAGACAATTAGTTGCTGATCTAAACAAATCCTATGACAAAAGAATGCCACGTGTAGCCAAAGGAAATAGCGGGATGCTCCAGGCGGTACAGGCAAAAGTTTCTTATCAATTGATATTTCTTATCAAGTGACATCATTGATAATTGTATCAACGCTACTTGATGGTGGCTGTACAGTACATTCAGCACCCAAGCTCTCGTTGAATTTGAACCAGATAGAAGCTACATGTAACATCAGCAAAAACTCCTGGATTGCGGTAGTTCTTAAAACGTGCAAAATTATAATTTGTAGCTCGAATTGCTTGACAGGGCTTTTCAAGATTTCCGAGGAAAAACCAACTGGTGGGACCGCTCTGACACTACTTGAAGGGGGTTTTCGCTCAACTTTGCCTTTTATACCTCGATCAACGTGAAAATAAGCTTAACGCATGCTTCAAGACATTATATCTATGGAACAGTTTTAAAAAAATCACGCTCCAACGAATATATCGATAGCACAACAACTTATTATTTTATTATTTGGAATCAAAAGTACGAAAAGAATGTCTTTAAGACTCCTAGTGTATATTAAAATTCTTCATCATCATCTGCAGCACTACAGCCTATTATTGGCCTTGGCTTCCTCCAACATTTCTCTCCATGCCGTTCGGTTCCTGGCTAATGCCTTCCAGTTGCGTACGCCTAACTTTACTAAATCTTCCTCAACGGAGTCCATGTATCGCTTTTTTGGTCGACCTGAATTTCGCTTTCGATCAGGAATTCGATTCAACGCTATTTTTGCGGGGTCGCTATCGTCAAGCCTTTGTACGTGTGCCACCCATCGCGTGGTATATAGTTTACACTTCATTCCTCTAGACAAAATGCGTGATGTAAGATGTTTTCGAAGTCCAAAATAGCATCTGTTAGCAACGTTTATTCTCCTTCTGATCTCCGTTGTCTCACCACTGTCAGCTTGCAATACGGTTCCAAGATACGTAAATTCTTTAACGGTTTCTATATTATATGCATCTATGGTGATATTTTGTCTTGGAGTTGCGTATCTTTTTGAAGTACAAAGATACTTAGTTTTTGCTTCGTTGATGAGCAATCCCATCTTTTTCGCAGCTGCTTCCAGTTTGATGAAGGTTTCTTTCACACTCGCAAACTACCTACCTATTAGAGCGACATCATCAGCATAAGCCATCGTTTGTGTTGACTTGTTAAAGATGGATCCCGTTGTTTCTACCCCAGCGTCTCTCACCACCTTCTCCAACACTATGTTAAATAGGAGGCATGACAGCGCGTCACCTTGTCTCAGGCCTCTCTGTGATGTGAAACTATCTGAGAGGTCTCGTTCAACTCGTACTCTACATCGTACTACCTCGATTGTAGCTTTTGTTACTTCGATTAGGTGTTTTGGCAATCGGAAGCATTCCATAGCTTTAAATAACTCCTCACGCTTGACGCTGTCATATGCTTGCTTGAAGTCTATAAACAGTACGTGAATATTGATGTTGAACTCCCATGATTTTTCCAAAATTCTTCTTAGAGTGGAAATATGGTTTGTAGTGGACCTACCTGGTCGAAAGCCTCATTGATGACTACCTATTATGCCTTCTACGATGGGCTTCTTATCACCTCAAATACAAAATAAACGGAATCTACTATATTAGCATATCGGTATGGATAAAATACAACCGCTCGTCGATTGGAGTTTCCATTTCGAAATTCGTTTATGTGCATCAACACTCTCCCATAGCATCTCACCACGACCACGGTGAGATTTGAGACTCTCATTGGGGCTATTCAAACGGTGCATATTCATGGCAAGTAAAACCGGTTTTATAGATAAGAGAGGGAAGGGAGCGGAAGAACTTTACGAAACATTTCTCACGCAAAAGCAAACGCGTGGAAAATTACACACATATAAAATGTTACTTCTATCTCTTGTTTTCTTTAGCTCTGTTTTTGTCTGACAAGTGAATTTTATTCACAATACATTTAAACGTTCCTGTAAAGCTTTCAAATGTTCTAAACACAATTACGCCCCGCGTGTGTTCCGAGGGGTTGAATAAAACCGGTTTTGCTCAGCACACTTATGGCAGCGTCTGAATAGGCTCACTGCCCATGGAAAAAGCGATTTTGACATTGTTTTTGGGCACGCCATATTATTGGCTTATGGGTGCAGCAAGGCGCACCGGGTTCCAGCTAGTAAAATACATATATAATACGATATATATAATACTAAATTTCAATGATTATTTTCTTCAAAATGTTTATTTTTTGTAAGTTAAAATCATATCAGAATTATATTTACCTTTTTTCTTCTAGCTTTTGAACGTCAAATTTCATTTATCTAATTTTATTTCTGCCAGTGAATGCACTGAACTTATATTCATCAATGTCCTAGACGGGAAAATAACCGGTTGCATTCAATTATCCCTTTCTTATAAGAAAAAGCTTTGAGGATTCAAAAAAGAATTCCTAATGGCGTGCTTAAGCTTGTATTCTATCTAATATCCAAATCTGGTTGGGCCAAGTTTCACGACAATAATTTTACGATGAAGGTAGGGATGTTCAAAATTCCCGGAGGTTCGACATTATATTACAGGATAGTTTTGTTTACATGTTAGTTGAGCTGAGGACTCAACTTTTTCTTTAGTAATAAATTTAGATTTTTTTATGTGAAATATTAGAGTCTCAGGAAAGACCCTTTATACTGTGTCGAGAATCTATTTTCTTCATATAGAGTGCAATGTCGAACAGCAGTTCTAGTTGGGGAAGAAAGGAACTGCTGCAACCTACCCGCGATATTTTTAATTGGAGCCCGGAGGTAACTATCTTATGGGCCAAAAAAGGTATGAAAAGTTCTTCATCTAAATTTTTGACATTTCCGACATTTGGCAAAATAAAAGTTTGTGATTACATAATTATCGTGTACATCCAGTGAAATCGAAAACTTGTAAATATATGCGATTATGTTCCTCTAGATACGAACAAGTATTTATTATTTAAAATTGGCTATTTATACAGTGGAAACTGCACGAAAATGCAAAGCCGCCTTCCCGCTCTCATCAAGATGTCCTTGTCTTTTTGTACTTAAAAATTAGTCGATGAAAAAACGCAAGTGTCATGACAGCATTATGAATGTTCTTCTGTCATTATTATTATCCTTACACGCAACATGATACTCCCAACGGCCAGAAATTTGAAAATGATCCCCATTTTAAACTCACTTCTAATTTTTTCATCTTCATCAGTTCCTTTTTACATATTGGTTTATATAAATTAAATCACATTTTACGGTCATCTGCCTTTTACTCAAATCGTTCCAGGTTGGCGGAATATTTATTAAGAAATTAAAAAATATATATAAAAAATAGTCCCAGAGCTTTAAATTTTAGTCGTAATTGCTTAACAATAAAAATAAACCGGTTGCACTTAATCTTTCCTTTTAAATTCCATGCGCGATGTACTGACATGATGAATATCATTAATTGTCGGGAAGAATATAAATTGCCTGATTTACTAGTATTGAGACGATATGGAGAAGAATTGAAAAAAACATATTGTTGGGTCTCCCACTCGATCTGTTTTATTAGAAATAATGACAGTCAAATTAAAAATTTCTTATAGAATCAGGTGTCGGGTTACCGTTTTTTAACATACGTAATTGCAAATTATTTCAACATAGTTGATGAAAGTCAACTGAATTGAGGATTGGCCATTTATACTCCCACGACAATGCTTTATATTTTTTGGAATTACTGCTGTTATTATATTTTTTAATGTATTTAATGCTTATTTTGTTATTACATATTTGTATGACACCTGACGTGCTAATTTATATTAAACGAGAAAAACTCAACTTTGTTGTTATTTAAAGTTATCGTGCTTCTTTACAATTGCAAATAATAAACCAATGTGCTCTTGTTTTTGTTTACAAGGCTGGGACCAAGGTAGGTTTATACCAAAATAGTTAATTGAAGGATTTCATTTCTTACCATTTTCCAACTTGTAATGTTTTTCCTTTATTTTGCTCTTTTATTGCTAACGTTATATGCATACCGCATAGTCATCAAACTTGTATTAGTGCATAAGGCCTAATTATAATGGTCTTAGGACGGCCTGAGATGCCTCGTCAAATTCTCTTAAAACTGGCTAATTTTCTGTCAAAACGTAATGAGCTTACCTATAAAGCTAAAAGAATTTGATGAGGCATTTTAAGATAATTTGACAAGGCATCTTAAGCCGTTTTAAGGCCATTGTAGTTAGGCCTATAAATGGGGCTACAACCAAGCTCGTCGTGGCTGCCATTTGAATGAAATTACTTTCCATAAATAATCGGAACGTGTACTCCCTTCAATAAAGCAACAATCATTGAGAAATATTGAACGGTGTAATTTTAATAATAATTTCAAAATGAAAAAAAGAACAAATCTGCAAAATTAGAGTTTCTTATAAAAAATATGTTACAGCTTTTTTCAAATTGGATGTTAAGCCCCACCTATCGCGAAAATTACCCTTTAGTGACGTCAACATTTTTTCCTTATTGTTCATTGTGCTCGATATATGTACATATTTTCTATATAAATTATCATCAGACTCCTCTATTAATTGCGGAGATGGCAAACCATAATTATCTATAGTACTTTCGCTTGAATGAACAAAATTTCGCAGTGACAGCATTCAATTCGCGTTGCTTCGATTATCGAGTCATAGATTATCGGATTGGAGTGAAAAAGTAGGCTAAACGCCTTAGAAAATCCTGAATCATGCCGTGAAAGTTCTAAAATCGAATTATAGTACGGGGAAATTAGTGTTTTTTTAGTCCTTTTTACAATTTCGGAAGATATCGCGTTTTCCCGAGTTTTCTATGTATGTATCTAGGCCAAACAACCCCGTGTATAGGTTAAACAACCCCGTGCGAGGGCCCAAAATGTTGACAATGAAATTCTGTACAATTGAATTGACAATAATGTTGACACAATTAACCCTTTAAAAGTTATTCAAGGTCAAAATTATCAAAAATCACTTTTGGGGCAAAATTTCACTCAAAAAAGTATAAACAGATGAAAAAAATGTTTTGCCTACAAAAAAATACAATTTTCGAAAAAAAAAAAAAAGGATTGGTGAGATTTTTTGGCCAAATAATGATTTTTGCACGCTTTCATCTTGAATAACTTCGAAAGGGTTAAGCACAAGGTTGTATGACCTATACCGAGATACATAGAAAACTCGAGAAAACGCGAAATCTCCGGTGGCCATATTTATTTTTTTGGATAACGAAATTGTAAAAGGTCACAAGGAAGCTGTGGATCAATTTTCAGCCATTTTGGAATTTTGTCTTCTTCCGTACGTTTTTTTTGCTAATTTCCTCGGACTATTAGCCGTTTCGAGCTTTGGTCATTACGATTGGAATGATAAACTAGTTGGGATATGGGTTTAACCCCTTCGGTCCACACGATTAACTTCCCAGTATGGCGAACGAAGATAGAATAAACTGACTACTTACAAAATTGTTATTCGTTTAGCACTACTGGAAAATTGGCTAGTATCAGAACTGATGACAAAGCAATCCCGAGAGAAGCTAGTTCAAATAACTATAATAGTAGTAAATCCACAAGATGTTTCTAGAGAATTTGTTTTTCCTGAACGTTAGCAAACAAACATTCTTCCGTATTTCGTTCGCTGCACTAAAGCGGGTGTTCATATTCGAATTGAGCGTGTTGAAGCGCCATTGACAAACTGAGAAGCGAATGACTTCATTTGGAAATTCCAAAGCTTTCCGGAGATATTAGCAAAACTGTAACTGTTAAGTACTTGTCAGACTTGACCAAAAAGAACAAATTTTACGGTAACTACTGGAAATCCCAGGATGAACCGCAATTTCCTGAAACTGTATCACGTGTAGAAAACAATTCCCCGTCAAAAAGTGCTAATCCAAGGTTTGAAAATTCGCGCTGTTTGTAAAGGGTAACGAAATTTTTGCACGATTTTGAAAGGTTGTCGGATTTTGGCAAGTGATGTTTTGTTCGAAGGCTATCTCTGTGCAGAACCCAAAAAAGATCACTTCGTTTAGAACTGGTCTCATTCCATCGAGTTTATTAGATATGTATTAGTAAAACTTGTCTTTCTGACAATTAGCCGAAGTTTTTCTATTTAAACAAAAAAGGCCCGACCGAATATTATGAAATTTTTTTCAGAGCATTTCTTCGTTAATATTATTTTTTCGGCACCTCAATGAAGCCGATATAGTTTTTAGTTCGTGCGGTATCGTGCAGGTACAAAATCGTTAACGTCGTTTAAACAAAAACAAAAACGGTTCGACCGAATTTTATGTAAATCTTTTCAGATCATATTTTGGTTAATACTCTTCGAACGGCACCTCAACTAAGTCGATATCTTTTATAGTTCGCGCACTATCGTGCAGGTACGTAAATCACTTATGTCATTTAAACCAAAAAACCACTCGACCGAATATTATAAAAATCTTTTCAGATTATATTGTCGCTAATACGCTTCGAACGGCACCTCTAGTAAGTCAATATCTTTCGTGGTTCGGGCGATATCGTGCAGGTACAAAAATCACTTACGCCGCTTAAACAAAAAAACGGCTCGACCGAATTTTATGAAAATCTTTTCAGATCATATTTCGACACCTCAACGAAGTCGATATCTTTTTTGGTTCGCGCGGTATCGTGCAGGAAAAAATGACCACATCCGTACGCACATACACACACACACACACACACACACACACACACACACACACACACACACACACACACACACACACACACACACACACACACACACACACACACACACACACACACACACACACACACACTCACACACACACTCACACACATACTTCCTCCCAATTTTTCGCTTAAAATGCTCCTGGGACCTTGAAAGATGAAAATACGTTGAAATTTTCGATTTCGATTTTCGGACCGATTACAATAACTTCCTACACTGGGAAGTTAAAAAAGTTGCCACTCCACTATCGGATCAAGTTTTCCTTGTGAGCCGATAGTCGAATCCAAGTGAAAAAGCAGAAAATACTGAATCTCCGCAATACCGACAAAAATTTTGAAAATACTTGGTTTTATTTTAACATCATGTAAATAATCATATGAGGTTAGAAAATGACAATTATTTGGAAATCGCACCCAGACACCCCAATTATATTTATGTACATATATAGATTATCTTAGTAACGTTTACAATATTTGCAGCATTATCAGCAACAGGCGCCTTTACTTACTTTGTCCTCTATGTTGTAATCTTCGCAGTTGCTTGTAATTTGATTTGGTAGATGACCCTTGGATGCATTTTTCATGGCATCCTGAGCCTTTTACTTGAAGTAAAGAACTTGAATTACTTTATATAACTTTATTTTACGTCAATTACTTTTCTAAACCAACGGAAGTAATTGATGTTGCAAGACCTTCACTAAAATACTTTAACTTGGTAATCGGTTTTGATATTTCTAATTATTTCAAGTATTAGTTCAAGCAAGTACTAATAAAAATATCTTTTGTTCTCTCTTCCCGAGTGCAGATTTTCCATCTTTTTCGTGATATGAATCGCTGTACACAGAAATGTCACTTCTGAAACGTACAGAAACAAGAAAATTTTGAAATTATAAAATTGTTTTCAGCACATTAGTGCTGTTGAAATTCATAAATTTAATACCAGGCCTTATGCATATATAACTAGCAAAAACCCGAGTGCGTTGCGACGCCTTTCAATAAAAATTTATGCACAGCCCGCGGTAGGAAAAAGGTATTATGAAAAATTATCAAATCTGTAAAAAATTGATTTTGGATATGAAAAAAATTGTAGAGTATGTTACTACTTTTTTAAGAGTCGATGATGAAAAATTGTGTACTACGGGAACAACACCTAACATATTCAAAATCGTCGGCATAGATTTTGCTATGCTGAGGATTAGACACCCTGTGCAGAACTTCGATCATGTCGCCCTCCTCCGGTTCAAATTGTTTTTCCCAAAAAGGGCCAAAAATAGTAATCAATTTTGCAAATTTGGTCCCCACCATGCATCCCAAAAATGCACAATTTGGTGCTCTTAAGAAAACTTTTCTTCTTTTTTTCCTTTCGGTTTGAGCTGTAGCAATAAAAACTTTACATTCAAAATTAGTTTATACTTTTTACTTCAGTTTTAAAATAAAAACCGTATTTTTTAGTTTTTTTAACTATACAGTTTGTTTTCTACTTTTTAGTCTATTATATCTCTTCCGCCATTTTGAGGTTACCGCCATAACAGATTTAAAATGACGTCACACAGCTTACTGTACTATACGCGTACTTTCATACATACTTTCATTAGATACACATACCGAGGACGTTATGAAAAAAAAGGTAACAGTATTCAACTTTCATACCCTTTAATTTGATATCCATACGGAGTGCGCTTTAAAGACAAATGTAAACACCCATGTTGTGTTGGCCACCATTTTGTATTTGCGCCACTTTAAATTTGGAATACGCCACACAGCTACTAGTATTTTACTTGTCATGTCCTTTTATTTGATACCCATACCGAGTGGCTTGTAAACAAAAAGTGAATCTGCCATTATTTGTTGGCAGCCATTTTGATTTTGGAATGACACTTCACAGTTGTATTATATTGGGCTCACCCTTTCATTTGATACCAACGCCGGAAGTCGAGGAACACAATTGCAAAATTCGGCCGCCATATTGGAACCGTCAAGCTGATTTTTTTACAAAATGATCCGATTGCATGTTCTGGCATATGTCAAATTTCAAGTTGATAGGATATATTTTCTACATTTTATTCAGTCTTCCGCAATTTTGAATTTAGTATAACTCCACTTAGGTAATTATATTCTACTCGTAATAATTTTTCATTTTTCAAAACTGACGGACGACAGTAAGTTTTTCCCGTTCTCCAACTCTCCCCGCACCCAGAGCTAGACATCGCCGGCGTTGCATCACTTGTCGGCCAGCTGATGGGAGCTGTCTTGTTTTAGCAGGCATAACACTGCAACAAGATTGTTCCCGTTAGCCCCGATGGTTGCTTCGCCGGTGGAGTCAGCTTCAAATGAGGTCATGGACCTTGCGCAGGAGATGCCCCAAAACAAAAACAGAGATTTCTCTATTGTTTTTTGCAATATTAGGGGTCTCCTTGCGAACTTCTCCTATGTGATGTGCCACCTACATATCCACGCCCCGGCCATTCTCGCACTAAGTGAAACTCAAGTCACCGATACTGATTTCGATCGATTTCAGGTAACTGGGTATAGCTTAGTGCACAATTTCTCCAACCATAGGGGTGTCGCCATGTATGTTAGGAATGACGTGGCTCTCCAGAAGGTGTACAATAGTACATCTTCTGAATTCAATTACATATGGGCTAAAATAATTCTTCGTAGCCACGTCATATTCTTCTGTTCTCTCTACAAGTCCTAACATAAGTAATGATGCCTCGACGTTAGCCTTCGATGCTATATCCGAACGAATCTCCGGATTTTTACTTTCCCATCCGGAGTGTGAAATCATTGTTGCGGGTGACGCCGAGATCTTTGCAGATTTAAACAATTTGCACCAAATCGTGAATTGTCCGACACGAGTTCCGGATGTTGAAGGTCACGGAGCTCACCTGCTTGACCTATTCCTTACCACACATCCATCTCGATACTCCGTACTCTGTGTACTCTTACCACACATCCATCTCGATACATCCATCTCGAACTCGGACCACAAACTAGTCAGGGCTAATTTCCCATATCCATCCTCCACCCCAACCAACACAGTCCCCAAAAGAACTGTCTGGCACTATGGGAAAGCCAACTGGTTGGGACTTATTCGCTTTTTCCAAGCCACCGACTGGAATTTGTGTTTCCGAGGTGCCAGTGCGAACTATGCTGCGCTCTGTATTACTAAAATAATACGGGCAGGAATGTGTTTGTTCATTCCTCATTCCACCAAATCTATAAAGCCTAGGCCAAAAAAATGGTTCAATGGTGAGTGTATGAACGCAATTAATGCTAGGGAAGCCGCCTATATAGCGTACAAACGTTCCCCAAGCGAGTCACTTCGGCGTGAGTATATGAAATCAAGGAACTCCTGCAACTCCATCATCAGGAAGGTCAAAGCGTCATTCGATGACAAGTTGAGAAACAAGATCCTCAACACACGCGTAGGCAGCAAAAACTTCTGGTCCTTGGTAACTTCCATCAAGAAGAATTTTACGTCTTCCACAACCTCTCCATTTATTTATGGAGGAAAGGTGACAGCAGAAAGCAAATCCAAGGCCGACTTATTGGCATCTCTGTTCGCCTCTAATTCTTCCTTACCTGAAACTGATACGCTTCCCCCGGTTCTCGAACGCAACGCCCATTCAATGGACGGAATTTTCTTCAGGACTCGCGAGGTGTACAAGTGTCTCAAAGTGCTCGACGTCAATAAATCCACTGGCCCCGACAATATCCCCCCTATGGTACTCAATAAATGTGCCTCACCCCTGGCTAAACCTCTGCGCAAACTTTTCGCCCTGTCCTACTTCTCCGGAGTTTATCCAAACTCTTGGAAACTAGCTCATGTTCAGCCCATTCCCAAAAAAGGTGAAGCCAGCGACCCTTTAAACTACCGCCCAATAGCAATTACTCCTGTTCTCTCCAAAATCATGGATCAACAAAAGGCTGATGAAATATCTGGAATCCAACCAAATTCTACACGACAGGCAGTACGGCTTTAGACCGAAAAGATCTACTGGCGACCTTCTTGTGTGTCCGACTGAGGCCCTCAACCAAAACATCCATCGCTTCGGTGAGTCTGGTCTTATTGCTCTAGATATTTCCAAGGCTTTCGACAGAGTATGGCATCCCGCTCTGTTGTCTAAACTCCAAGCTATTGGTATCGACTCAATTCTAAAGAACTGGATTGAGAGCTTTCTTTCTGGCCGTTCAATCAAGGTAGTATTGGATGGCGTCGAATCCAAACCTCATTCCATCTCGCCCGGCGTCCCCCAAGGCTCTGTTCTCTCACCAACCCTCTTTCTCATATTTATTAATGACCTGCTCTCAATCCCCTCCAACCCACTTCACAGTTTCGCCGATGACGGTACTCTGCGTTAATCGTGGTTTATGCGGGGGTGTTTTGGACCTTTTTTGGTCTCTTGGACCGGTTTGGTCCTGCACATAAACGCGCTGTATTGATACGCATGAATTCGTTTTTTCCGACAAATGTCAGTTTTCTTCAAGAATTATGGTTCAGTTTTTCAGTTTTCGCGCCTTTTGTCATATCAAGCGCCAACCATGATGAGGCTCTTAGTTTAGTCATCAATTTTGTTACAATTCGCACAGGCCCTTAGTTGTGAAATGTTGCTTGTTTTACATGGTATTTATCGCCGACGAGATTTTACGAAATAAAACAAGATAAATAAATAAAATAATAAATAAATTCATCTATGTCTAAATATGTGACAGTTGACTCTTGACGTGTATTTATTTCTTATATTGCGCTATAAGATTGTTTAATTTACCATTATATTATTGAAAATTTGCAAGAAACTTTACTTACAAACATTGAATTACGGATTCTAATAGACCGCACCCATATTTGTAAACGTTAGTTGTCATAGGTATGTGTTTTAAATTTTAAATAAAAGAAAAATGGGTTCCCTCGTGCACAGAAGTGCCGAGATCTGGATTCGCGGCGAGTTTATATTGTTAACTTCAAATGTCAAAAACAGCTGTCACTTGTCATGTTAAACCAAAACAACTACGACGTGCTGAAAATAATTTCTTCACGTGGAGCCTTACTACAGCAATTTAAATAATTCACGAATAATTTAATACTTTCAATAATTTTATGTCATTATTTTGAAAAGACAAATGACGTTTGGTTTAAGTTTTGCTAGAAATAACCCAAAAGGATTTTTTTATTTTGCCATTTTGAATTTGATTTGCAAAATGGGTGGATTTAATGTGAAAAAACTGTATTGGGTCCAGTCTCAGATTTTCAATTATAGATTTATTTTCCGTAAATGAACGTGCTGCGATCTAGAATATTGCTGCAATATATTGTCAATTATGCAAAATGTTTGCCATCAACCTCACACATACATATAAATAATAAAGCAAAAGCAAACACAACACCAATAATATTTTCTTTGAAAAAATACTGTTTAAATTACTTTCACTATTTTTAATTCTATTTTATTACAAAAACGAAATCGCATAAAAACAAATTTAGTAAACCTAAGGTTTTGAATTTTTTTTTTTTTTTTTATATGAAAAAACCAAGCTTATTTATGTCGAAAACTACCAAATAACGCCAATTTTAACATCGAAATTGCTTATAATTTCAAAAGTCAGTGTACACAAATGTTAATGTGAGAATGAATGATAAATAAAAAAAACATGTTGAATATCATCATTTTTATATTTTATTTATAGAAATAATTCGAAGGGGAGCAAAGACGCCAGGCCGCTCTAGGGTATAAGAGATTTAAGAAACAAAATATAGACTAGTTGGGTTGTGGGCTTGACCTTTCGGTCCACACGATAAACTACCCTGTTTGATTAGTAAACGGAATAAACTGACTTCTTACAAATTAGTAATACGTCTAACACTAGTGGGAATTTGAGTAGTACCAAAACTGGTGCCAAAGTAATCCTGAGAGAAGCTAGTTCAAATAACGATAATAGTGGTACATTTACATGATTTTTCGAGAGAATTTCTTTTCTCGAACGTTAGCAAACGAACATTTCCTTCGTACTTCGGTCGCTATACTATAGCGCGTCGTCGAATTTATATTGAGTGTATTGTAGCGTCCATGGAGACTTTGAGAAAAAAGCAGATGTAGGTGCAAGCTTCGACCATTTTAAGGAAGTTAAAAATAATTTATCAAATTCCGCCATACAAATTAAAAAAGTATATACTAAAAAGGATGGATCCGTAGTAGTAAGTTGTGCCAATGATGAGAATGCTGATGCTGCTAAACAACTTCTTATTAAAAAATGTGAGAACACAATTAGTGTATCAAAAGAAACCCTAAAAAAACCTATTATGAAAATTGTGGGACTAGAAAACTCTTTTGACGGTAAAATTGAATGCCTACAAGAAGATATTAATAAAAGAAATTTCGCTACTCTACATGATAAATGTGAGGTTAAACACATATTCAAAACAAAAAAAGGAACATATAGTGCCATAATAGCTGTAACATCAACAATGTATTCTTTGATAAAAAATAATAAATATAGACTTTATATTGGATATCAGTGTTGTCCAGTGTATGATCACATAAATTCGATGCCCTGCTTAAAATGTGCTAGATTCAATCATACTAGTAAAAAGTGTAATAATGATCCTATCTGTTTGATATGCGCTGGGGATCATTTAGTCGATAAGTGTCAAAATAAACAAACTCCAAAATGTGCTAATTGTACATACAGTAACCTTAAATATGGAACAAAGCACAACGTTGACCATATGGCATATGACTTGCAGAAATGTGGCATCTTGGCGAATAGAATTAATAAACTAATCAATTCAACAGATTACCCAACACAACCTCAAATTTCGGATATTTCAAGAAAAAGTTTTCACTACCTACGAAGGGAGAATCAAGAAGGGGATAAGCTGCCTAAGAAAAATACTATCGTGCCTACTAACGTTAAGCAACTATAGTTGTACAAACTTTTTAACTACCAACCACGGGTGCTAAATTCAAAATATTGAACGATATACAAAATTCCTCTATCCCGTCTGAAAAGGTATTCAAAAGTATAACTACACTTAATAATTTTTTTGTAAAACATAGTAAAGAAAATATTCTATATCTTAATATTAGGAGTTTACTAGCTAACTTTAATAAACTTATTATATTTTTAGAAAGTTTAACTACAAAACCTACAATAATAATATGCACTGAAACCGGGAATTTAAAATATTCCATTTTTTTTTAATATTAAAGGATACAAAATGTATTATAATAAAAGTGTAATTAACAAGGCTGATGGTGTGGTTGTTTACCTTAAGGATGAAGTCATTGAAAACACTGAAATATTGAATTTTGGCAATCTTAAAATAATTAACTCCAAAATTAAAATTGACAACAATAAATTTCTTGAAATATCAGCAATGTATAGAAGCCATAAAATACCTGTCTCTCAATTCATACTAAATTTAAAACAATTTTTGTTTACCAAAAAGAACAGTAAGAATCACTTCATTATAGGGGACTTTAATATTGATATAATAAATCTTAACATTTCTAGCCAAGAACATCTTTTAAATTTATTGGAAGCAGGGTATTGTCCTGGCTTTACTGGAATAACCAGACCATCAGTCAATGAAAATGGGGGATCATGCATTGATAATATATTCTATAAATCTAATTCTATAGAAGCAAAAACTTTTAAACTAATTAATTCTTTAACGGATCATTACATACTATTTGTTTCTATAGACAAATTTAAATGCACTTATTTTAAAGAATGTTCTCCTATAATAGACCCTCAAAAAATTAAAAAATATGCTTTAAAACAAAATTGGAATAGTATATTATCGATGACTGATCCTAATCAAGCCACAGATACACTTATACAAATGATATCTTTTTGTGTACAAAGTGCTCAAAGCCTACAAAAGAAAACTCATAGTAATAAAATGTTGCCAAGGAAAAAATGGATTACTCCAGCTATATTAGTATCATGCAATAGAAAGGATGAATTATATAAAATTTGGAAACTAGATCCAAACAATGTACAATTAAAATCTGAGTACAAAACCTATGAAAAAATTTTATATAATGTTATTAATAATGCAAAATTGTTGCATGATAAAACTGAAATAAATAAAAATAGTAAAAATCCTAAAAAATTGTGGAGGACTATTAATGAAATACTTGGCAATGGGTACAAAAAACAATCTAAAGATATTGAGTGTATCTGTGAAGGAAATGATATTATATCTGATCCGTTGGAGATTGCTAATCGTATGAACGACTTTTTTACAAATATAGGTAAAAACCTAAGTGATAAAATACAGCAACCCCACAACGTTAGTTTGCAGCAACCTCAGTTAAATTCTAATACTATTTATCTATATCCCACAACTCATGATGAAGTACTTAAAATAATTCAAAAAATGAAACCTAAAATTGGAGGTGTAGATGGCATTCACGCTAAGACTTTAAAAAATCTAGTTCAATTTATTCTTGATCCTCTTGTTCATATTATAAACACCAGCATTAGCACTGCAAGCTGGCCTGATGCTTTAAAAAGGGCTGAAATTCAGCCAATACCAAAAGAAGGGGATAAACACATGCCCAGCAACTTTAGACCTATTTCTCTTATCTCTAATCTTGCTAAAATATTTGAAAAAATAATATCCAATAGACTATTCTCATTTATAATTAAACATAAAATATTATCTACAAGTCAATTTGGGTTCATTAGAAAAATAGGTGCAAACGATGCTCTTAGTAAAATTACTAGTTTGATACTTCAGAAAATAGATAGGAGTGATCCAATTACAATAGTATTTTTGGACCTTGCAAAAGCCTTTGACACTGTTAACCATAAGATTTTACTTCAAAAGCTTAGCAGGTATGGGATAAGAGGTCATGCTCTAAACCTGTTAGCAAGTTATTTGCACAATAGAAAACAAAGAGTAAAAACCAATGGAGTTTTTAGTAGATTTCAAACTGTCTCAACTGGAGTGCCTCAAGGAACTATCCTTGGGCCTCTTCTCTTCATTTTATATGTTAATGACCTTCTAATGCAAATGCCAGCTAATACTATATTTTCTTATGCAGATGACACTGCGGTGGTTGCAACTGACAAAAAGTGGGAAATCATTGAAAATAAAATGAATCATGCACTAATAATAATCTCTAACTGGTTAGCTATAAATAAACTGTCTCTCAACATAAAGAAAACTGTATACTTAAACTTTGGTAGTTGTAGCACCAGTGTCCCAACCACCTTAAATATACATATCAATAACTCTCCTATAGAACAAAAATCCAATCATAAATATCTTGGCATAATTTTTGATTCGAATTTAAAATGGGATACCCATATTAAATACATTCTAGACAAAACAAGATACTTACCTTTTCTTTTCTACAGATTATCTAAAATTATGCAGACTGAAACTTTAAGAACAATATATTATGCTTTTTTTCACAGCCTTATTACCTACGGCAATATAGCTTGGGGAGGTGCTTATAATAACTACCTAAGTTTGCTACAAAGATTGCAGTTTAGAATATTAAAAATAATAAATAAGAATAGATTTATTAATAGTAATAACCCATTAAATTTAGAACAATTTTTCTCTTATAATTCCATTCTGTATCATTACGAAAATCTTAAAAAAAAGTTCGTCAATTCTTCTAGTACTACAAGATTTAAATTGCTACAAATTCCAGGTAGAAGTAAAACGATTAGCTGTAAAAATAACTATGTAATAGCGATTAGAATTTTCAATAGTTTACCAAATGAATTAAAAACTTTAAATAAAACACAAAGAAAGAACAAGATTAAAAATTGGATAGTCTCAAATATATAATAATAACTAAAAGTAGAGTAAAAATTGTAAGCAGGCTACATTAATAATTGTTATTGAAATATTATATGTATATTTTTGGTATTTCTAGTTTTAAGTTTAGTTTTAAGCTATGCCAGACCTATGAACAGACAGATTGTTGTCTCGGTAGGATTTACAGTAATTATATGTAGATTATATGTAATTATTATGTAAATACAAATTGCTGGTCAATAAATAAATAAATAAATAAATATACAAGGAGTACAAACTCTTACGGGGAAAATAGCCGGAAATGGATGGGTAGCAGAAACTAAACTTCGTCAAGAAATTGCTGATCTAAAGGTGCCTGTAAACGAGCAACATTTTTCAGCAATGTGTGGCCGGCAATACTGGTTGAACGACATTGCTGAAAATTCAGCATTATTTCCATCAATATGTTCAAACTTGCCGGCAACATATTCGTATAGCCCGATGATACTGGCCATATTGCAACTACTGGCCGGCATGCTGCCTTTGACCGGTTCTACACGTTCAACTTTTCGTTCTACTTCAATACTTTCTTCCCTTTCGCTCGCATGCAATTGTGGGAGGGGTAAGATTATTTCTTTCGTAAGTTGCATTTGAGCAAAAGAGAAAAAAGTGTTGAAGTTGAACGAAAAGTTGAACGTGTAGAACCGGTCTTTGATATCGGTCGTAGAGCGAAAATATTTAAACATTGCCCGCTATTTAAAATTGATTTCGAAATTTTCTTTGGACTAGAAGTATGTTAGTATGGCCTAAAGATGGCATAGTGGTGGGCGGTGTAGGGTGTACATTATCTGGGTTCGGGATCCATGAATCTATATAGTATTCGGAGAACCAAACCGCACCCAAATACGTGCAGAGTTCCAGGAGATCCCCTTGACTAAGTCCATGGCGTCTCTCAGCCATAAGCTGCATTTTTCCTTCAATTTATAATTTGGAAATTCTTACAGTAAGATATCGTAAATGCTTATATGCGGATAAGCTTGTCATCCTTAATCCTTAAGACCCTAGAACACATCTTAGTTATGTACCTTAAAAATTCTATACCAAAGCACGCATATTGTAAAGGAAAATCGATTGAAACCGTACTGGATGAAGTAGCGCTTTCCACAATGCCAACATGGGATCTACTATGGTTTAAGTTAGTGGATCATCCGCATTCTTAGAACTCTGATATTCAACAAAACCTTAGAGAAGAAACACAGTGGTAAACACAGAGACCGCTGCATACCGCAAGATGGAGTCCTGTCACCGCTTTTAAGGCTTATGGTTATTTTGTATATAAATTTTTAAGACCTTCCGTCATTCTAGTGAAATTTTTGAACAAGTAACTACATATTTAGAATTAGCTCATCGCATTCTTCGTTGTTTTAATAAGCAAATATTTCTTCCCTTTCAGCCATTGTCATACGTGTACGCGTGAAATTCTCGGGCAACACAGTAGCCAAAACATTGCAAAATCATGTCTGACTACAAGTTGCCCAGCAAGAGTATTGGCCTTTGGCTAAGGGTCAAAAGGGCCATCTTTTTCTGAAATATTACCATTAATGTGCATTTTTTGTTGCTCGTTTACAGGCACCTTAAGATTTGAAAAATTCGTGATGCTTGTAAAGGGAAGTCTTTGGATTTTGACAAGTGAAGTCTTGTTAGAAAGCTATCTTTAAACTGAATCCAGAAGAGGTAATACCATGTTTTCATCGCACTTGAAATCCCACAGTTTCTAACAAAATGATTTCACGAAATCCAAATGTGTTTACATCGCATCAAGCAGTTTTCACTTGTCATAACGAAATTTTAAAAACTTATCTAGAAACTAAAATGGAAATGAAATTAATTTTATCGCGCTTTATTTATCATTTTTTTTAGATATCACATTACACATTATATTCCGGGATTTTCGTTACAATAAATTAATTCAACATGAATCGCACTGTCAAAAAATTTCGACTGCCGTCAAATTTTCCATACTAAATGTTTATGCTCAATTGGATGAATAGTCATGTGCTATTTCATTGAACTCTCTGCTTCGTAGGACGATTTCATTTTATATACATACAAAAACATGAGGTTTCGTCCGAAATTCTCATTTTTGCAAAATCAGAGAATTTCGAGTGCGATTTAAACATAGTATAACTTCATTTAAAAATTATTTCATTTCAACGAGTTCGAGTTAGATATTAAAAATACTTATCAATTTAAGGTGCTTGTGACCCTTAGCCAAAGTCTATTAAAACAAAAAAGGGGCTCGACCGAATGTTATGAAATTTTTTCAGGGCATTTTTTCGTTTAAATGCTTCTTTCGGCACCTCAAAGAAGTCGATTTAGTTTTGGTTCGCGCGATATTGTACAAAAATCACTTTGTTGTTAAAATCAAAAAACGGCTCCAAATTTTATAAAATTCTTTTCTCATCATATCTCCGTTAATACACTTCGAACGACACCTCAACGAAATCGGTTTTTTTGTTCGCGCTATATTGTGCATTAAAAAATGACCACATTACGTACGCACATACTTCTTCTCAAAGTTTTCCTTAAAATGCTTTCGAGACCTTGAAAAATGAAAATATAAACGTTGAAAATTTTGATTTTCGGACCGATTACAATAACTTCCTAACTGGGGAAATCAAAAAATATGCGTGTTCTTTAGAGGCTCTAGCTGAAAGTCTTAATTATTTTTTATTGGTGAATCTAGTTTTTAACTACTACTATGCAGTTTGTCCATAGTCGAAAAACCATAATAGCAAAAGTTTAAATAAGGATTTTTAATGGATTTAAAGCTATCTAATCTCGTAGTTTATTTCTGTGCTATAATTTTGCACACATATGTATATACATTATATGAAAACTTTGATCCATTTACATATACACACTTTATATCCAGTTACAGTTTCTCAGATCTTATTTGGTTTTGCAATTATCGATATTTCACTAATTAAACATTGCGCATTTTACTACTCGTAATGAAATTAAATTCTTTGCTAAAGTGGTTAACGCTTTAAACTTTTATGCCGCAAGACATGATGCTTAACACGCTCCATTCAAGATCGCTACAAATTGTTATATGACACTGGACTATAAATAAAGATATAAATATATGTATGTATATGTAAATGGAATTAATGTTCGGTGGACATTAAATTGCGGTGTGTATGGGGTTGGGGTTTTTTTTTTTAAATACATAATATTGAAGTATATTTTTAGTAATATCGTTTCTGGCTGATTATAATTAATTGTTTGAATAAATAGACTGAATTAGGGCTATTTAGAATACAAGTATTATTAGCAAGTACTTTGCCAGTAAAAAGTAGTAAAGAAATATAATATTAAATGACATTACAAATTTACGTTATTCAAGTATATAGCACCTAAATTAACTAATTTTGAATTACACCACCTTTTGATGAAGAAGAAATTGTTACCCGATGTTAACAATTGTCCTATTCAGTGGTGGATAGAGGAAGAGCCAGCGACATATTTTGGGTTGTCATTTCATTAGTCATGAAAATTTCCACACTGAATCTTATACACCTGCTGAACAATAAAAGCCAATTCTGGCAGCCCCCAGTGGCCGGAATGTAGTACCCTAAAATTACAAAGGGGGTGGGAAATAAAGTTCAATTTTGTTATAGTATTAGTCATGAATTTTCAGGAGATTGTTTTTGATGGTATTCTCTATTTATAAAAATTATTGCCAGAACATTTCCCCTTCACCAAAGTGCCGCCAGAACGCTGTAAATATTCATTTAATAAAACGCTATTTTTGTTATTTCATTATAGTTGAGTCGTCAGAGTCAGACTAAATGTTAACTGACGAAACTTTTTCTAAAAATATAGTTTTTCGTGAGTAGAATATGTTAAAAAAGAGTTTCGGAAAATTGGTTGTACGCTACCCCTAAAAAACCCCCTAAAAACAGAAAATTTCGTTTTTGGCTAATATCTCTTAAACGGTAAGTCCTATCCTAAAATATTGTTTACAAAGTTTGTAGATCATGCAATTATCTACAAAAAATGATATTATACATTTTCCCGTGCGAATCGCCGTTCATGAGATATCGCCGTTTTAAAGATTTAAAATACTCATCCCCTAATTCGCCACTTGTATAGGTCGCCAGACGTTCAATAAATCCTCTGTTGCACTACGTGGCTAATATTTTCAGAGGTGATTCCAGGATGGTTTTGGAGAGAAAAATTGTTCTACAGAGGGGGAATTGAAAAGTGTGATCTAAATCCCAAAATTCTTCGTTTTTTCAGAAAAATTCCAATATTTTAGCATTTTGGTCATATTTTGAACCTACATAACTTGTGAACGGAGTCACTCAAGTTCCTTTTCTAAATATCATATAAAATAATACACATTTACCTAAAAGATGAACCTAATTACATTCATCATTGCGCTCCTTTAATCCCTCATGGGACATAGGGCGGAAACAGTTGCCCTCCAGCGGACTCTGTTTTGCGCGACAGCTCTCAGCTACGACCAGGATCTCGCAGTTGTTGCGGCTTCTGCTAGTAGGGTTCTCCTCCACGTTGTTCTAGGTCTTCCGACTCGACGGGATCCTTGCGGATTCCAGTCGAGGGCCTGTTTGGCTAGATTTTCGTTTTGGCGTCGCAAGGTGTGGCCAACCCAATTCCATTTCCTTCGTCTTATTTGGTCGTCTATCCTTTCTTGGCCGGAACGGCGCCATAGTTCTTCGTTTGAAATTCTATCCTGCCAGCGGATTTTTAGGATTCGACGCAGGCATCATGAAGACTTGTAGGCGCCCTGTGATGAATTGGGTGACTTTCCATGTTTCGCAACCGTATAAAAGTACTGCCTTAACGTTGGAGTTGAACAGCCGCAATTTGGTGTTAGTTGAGATCTCCGTTGATCTCCATATGCGGAACAGGCATGCATATGCGCCTCGTGCTTTATTTATTCTGGAACTGACATCTTCTTCTGCACCAACATTTTCGGTAATAATACTACCGAGGTAGCAGAATTTATCGACCAGTTCCACGTCACGGTTATTCAGCGCAGTCCGTTCAATGGTGTTTGCATTTATCCGCATTACATTGCTCTGCGATAATTCGTCTAGGAGTTATTCAACTTTAAGTAAATATTAAAAAAATACATTTTTTCCTTTCGTAAACACCCTGTATCGTAGTGGATATTGGGGATAGCCCCCTCTGTAGAACAATTTTTCTCTCCAAAACCATCCTGGAATCACCTCTGAAAATATTAGCCACGTAGTGCAACAGAGGATTTATTGAACGTCTGGCGACCTATACAAGTGGCGAATTAGGGGATGAGTATTTTAAATCTTTAAAACGGCGATATCTCATGAACGGCGATTCGCACGGGAAAATGTATAATATCATTTTTTGTAGATAATTGCATGATCTACAAACTTTGTAAACAATATTTTAGGATAGGACTTACCGTTTAAGAGATATTAGCCAAAAACGAAATTTTCTGTTTTTAGGGGGTTTTTTAGGGGTAGCGTACAACCAATTTTCCGAAACTCTTTTTTAACATATTCTACTCACGAAAAACTATATTTTTAGAAAAAGTTTCGTCAGTTAACATTTAGTCTGACTCTGACGACTCAACTATAATGAAATAACAAAAATAGCGTTTTATTAAATGAATATTTACAGCGTTCTGGCGGCACTTTGGTGAAGGGGAAATGTTCTGGCAATAATTTTTATAAATAGAGAATACCATCAAAAACAATCTCCTGAAAATTCATGACTAATACTATAACAAAATTGAACTTTATTTCCTACCCCCTTTGTAATTTTAGGGTACTACATTCCGGCCACTGGGGGCTGCCAGAATTGGCTTTTATTGTTCAGCAGGTGTATAAGATTCAGTGTGGAAATTTTCATGACTAATGAAATGACAACCCGAAAAACGTCGCTGGCTCTTGGTCTAGGATTACAGCACGAGGTATTGATTGAAATATACCAACCGCATGAACTGTTAAACCACAGACACACTGGTCGATCCTGTTAATTATCCTAAAGGTTGAAGCAGAACCAATCCGTTCCGTCCGCTCCGCACGTTTTTCCTTTGTTCTTTTTGACATTCCGTCCGCTTGATTGTGGCTACCGTTCCGTTCGTCTCATGGAAAGTTTATGGAAATGTCAAATTTCCAACTTTTAAAAACGGACGGAACGAATTGGTTCTGCTTGTACCTTAAAAGAGAGAACAACATAATAAATCGGGATAATCTCTTCGAAGTAACGTTCTCGAAAGGAGCCTAGATAAATGCCTAAGATGACGGCGCAAAAAAGAGCTTGGGGGTTTTAAAATTCTTTCAACGAAGTTTCGCTCGGTACACAGCTCGAACTGTACAACAGTAAGACGATATCCCGTCTAGGTATGTTGCTCGAAGATCAGACATCCAAGAGCTGCGAAGAGCTCAATGATCAGGGAAGAGCTCAATGATCAGGGATTGTAAAAATCTGATTAAGGTGTATGTAAATTACAGCTGGCATTAGTGATAAGCAGAATTGGTCTTGTAGTTTTGCCTATTCTTGCAAATTTAACAAGACCGAAGAAGACCAAGATAAGACAGGACAAGAAAAGACTGCAAGATCAAGATATCAAGACTTTGCGCTCATTACTAAATGCCGAACGACGTGCAGTGATGAGCAAAAGGTGTTACAAAAAGTCTTGCAAAAAGTCTTGCAGAAAATCTTACAAAAGTCTTGCAAAAAGTCTTGCAGTCTTATCTTGGCCATGGTAAATGTGCAAGACAAGACTGTTTGCTCATCACTTGCAAGACTTGTTATGAGCACCAAGTCATGCTATCTTGATCTTGCAGTATTGTCTTGTCCTTGTCCTGTCTTCTATTGGTCTTGCTTTGGTCTTGCTAAATGTGCAAAACCAATCTTGCTTATAACTAGCTGCCATATTAGATACCATGGGTTTTATGATCAGAAAAAGGATGAAACTTGCCGTGAGATTATGCAGTTTCCTCGTGAGAGGCAAATTGAAACATAAGCTTCATAATCGTTTGGGTGGTTAGCTGTAGAAGAGTCCGCAGACGTTGCAAAAACACTACTTTCTTTGAAGTAATCAAAATGGTACTTAATGCCTACCCCAGGTATAATGCAGTATTGACTAATACAATCAGTGAAGCAATTTGCCTTAAGTCTAGTATAGTTTACACTACCGTACAAGCACTTAAACATCAACTTTCATACAATCTCTCTTTATCGGCCCGCGACATAAAGTTCATGGTCCTGGCAATTCTCCTCGTAGTCTTTTGCAGTGCTGCTCAAAACATATCTTATTTCCCAAGTATCTGAAAACAACCATTATTAATCATTATTATTACGAAAAGACAAACTATAAGTATATGACACCGATCCGCAAGTCATGTGATAAGCTCCATGTGAACAACTACAGAGAATCGGCATCCTGTTTTCAATTCCAAAACTCATTGAACAACTTGTTTGCGACGGATCTAGAAAAGAGGCGTTCGACTACTTCAATGTCCTAATCTATTCAGGTATGTCCTAATAGACTAAGTGCCCGCGAACAAAAAAAAAATTTATACATACTCTCTTAAAACTTTTTGTATGGTTTAAGGACACCTATTCTACCATCTTTTGCTCTGCGAAAATTCATGAGACCGCGGCTTTTTTCCTCCAGGTTGCTCGAAAGTCAACCTTTTTATGGTGCCCAAAAAATTTATAGATACTGTTTTTTTACCAATCACAGTCGCATGAGATGGCGATGATACGCGCGAAACAGTACTTATCCGACAAAAATGTTGGACCGTTAAGGATGTCTACCACCCCAAACCTGCTAAGTTATGAGCTTCCAAAAATTAATTAATAACCATCTGATTTTTTCAGGACCGCTTAAGAAAAATATGTTGCATTACATGGTATATGTGTCCGACAAAATTTGTTTGCCGATTTCGAGTAAAAGTTGTCTACTTCATGAAGGGAAAAAATTTATACGTTGTCCGACAAAAAAATCTTGTCTTTAACGTAAAAAAAGAACAAAAATTATAAAATTTAGAGTATGTTACAACTTGTTTAAAATTCGTTGATGAAAAATTGTGTACTATGTGCACAACAGACACCTAGCCAAACATATTCAGAATCGTCTGCATAGATTTTGCGGGAGGTTAGACGCTCTTTGCAGAACTTCGCTCATGGCGCCACCTTTCCACCAAATGGGTTTTCCTGGAAAAAGTGCCAAAAAAGTAATGACATTTGCATATTGGCACCCACCGAGCAGCCCAAAAACGCACAATTTGGTGCCCAAAAAAGTCAAATACCTTACATTACCTATCTTAACGCTGGAACTTTTCGTTAGCACTCCAAACCTTTTATTTTATTTCGAAATGTATGTTGTTTCCATATATACTGGCTGAAGCAATAAAAACTCTACATTCAAAATTATTTTTAACTTCCCAGTATAGGAAGTTCTTGTAATCGGTCCGAAATTTAATTTTAATCGAAAATTTCGACGTATTTTCATCTTTCAAGGTCCCAGGAGCATTTTAAGCAAAAAATTGGGAGGAAGTATGTGTGTGTGCGTACTTATGTGGTCATTTTTTCCTGCACGATATCGCGCGAACCAAAAAAGATGTCGACTTACTTGAGGTGCCGTTCGAAGCGTATTAGCGACAATATAATCTGAAAAGATTTTTATAATATTCGGTCGAGCGGCTTTTTGGTTTAAATGACATAAGTGATTTTTGTACCTGCACGATATCGCGCGAACCCCAAAAGATATCGACTTAGTTGAGGTGCCGTTCGAAGAGTCTAAATCAAAATATGCTCTGAAAAGATTTTCATAAAATTCGGTCAAACCGTTTTTTTTTTGTTTAAACGACGTTTATGATTTTTGTACCTGCACGATACCGCGCAAACTGAAAGCTATATCGACTTCATTGCGGTGCCGAAAAAAGAATATTAACGAAGAATTACTCTGAAAAAAATTTCATGATATTCGGTCGGGCCTTTTTTGTTTACTTCGGCTAATTGTCAGAAAGACCTTAAATTGACAAGTTTTGCTAATATCTAATAGACTCGATGTAATGAGACCCGTTCTAAACGAAGCGATCTCTTTTGGGTTCTGCCCAGCGATAGCCTTCGGACAAAACATCACTCGTCAAAATCCGAGAACCTTTCAAAATCGTGCAAAATCTTCGTTACCCTTTACAAACAGCGCGCATTTTTCAAACCTTGGATTAGCACTTTTGACGGGGAATTGTTTTCTACGCGTGATAAAGTTTCAGAAAATTGCGGTTCATCCCGGGATTTCCAGTAATTACCGCAAAATTTGTTCTTTTTGGTCAAGTCTGACAAGTAAGTAGTACTTAACAGTTACAGTTTTGCTAATATCTCCGGAAAGCTTTGGAATTTCCAAATGAAGTTATTCGCTTCTCAGTTTGTTAATGGCGCTTCAGCCCGCCCAATACGAATTTGAACACCCGCTTTAGTGCAGCGAACGAAATGCGGAGGACATATTTGTTTACTAACGTTCAGCAAAAACAAATTCTCTAGAAAGATCTTGTGGATTTACTACTATTATAGTTATTTGAAATAGCTTCTCTAGCTTGTGGATTGCTTTGTCATCAGTACTAATACTAGCCAATTTTCCACTAGTGCTAAACGTATAACTATTTTGTAAGAAGTCAGTTTATTCCATCTTCGTTTTTCATACTGGGAAGTTAATCGTGTGGACCGAAGGGGTCAAACCCACATCCCAACTAGTTTACTTTTCGTTCATTTTAAAATAAAAGCGTATTTTTAGTATTTTTTACTCGTCATAATACGCTTTCATTTGATACCCATGGCGAGGGCGTTGTAAAGAAAAAGGTAAGTCACGATTTTGTATTGGCCGTCATTTTGAATTTGGAATGGTACTCTACTTGCCACACCCTTTTATTTGATATCCATACCAAGTGGCTTGGAAAGAAAAAGATTATGCCATGTTTTTTGTTGGATGCCATTTTGAATTTGGAATTAAGCTACACAGCTAATAGTATTCTACTTGCCTCACCGTTTCATTTGATACCTATACCAAGTGGCATGTGTTTTGTGTTGGCCGCCTTTTGTGCTTGTCACCGTTTTGAACTTGGAATGAAGCCACACAGCTAGTTGTAATCTATTTGACATACCTGTTCATTTGATACCCATAATTGCAAAATACGGCATTTTTGAACCGCCATCTTGATTTCTTTTTAAAAAATTATCCGATTGCATTGTCACGCAAAGTATGCAAATGTGCAAAATTTCAAGTTTATAGGATATATTTTTTACTTTTTATTCTGTTATGTATTCCGCCATCTTGGGTGGGCCGCCATTTTGAATTTGGAATCATGCCACACAGCTAATTGTATTCTACTCGTAATACCCTTCTATTTGATACCCATGTCGGGGATCGGGAAACGCAATTGCGAAATTCGGCCGCCATCTTGATCTTTATACAAAAATGTCGTATTGCATTGGCACGTGAGGTGTACACAGGGCCGGCGCGTGGTTGTTTTGCGCCCTGTGCAGTTGGCAAATTTGCACCCCATCAGCTAAACATTTAATAAAAAGATTCTTTCATCTGGATCGCAAAGACGGTAAATACACACGGCACTTCTAATTTGGTAACAATTTACTTCTTTTTTTCAATAAATTCCTGAAAAGGAACAACATTTCGTAAATCTATCAAAAATCCTTTTGTGCTAGCCTTAAAATGTATTAACTAATTTACCACTGTTATTTACCATTACTGTAATACCTTGGATCTATGGTGGATGCGACACGTGTCGAGCTTACTGCAGTAAGCTCAGCAGTAAGCGCCCATAGAGATGCGACCCGATGCGACCTTACTGCAGACACCAAATTATTGTACATACTATGATTACCTATGTATGTGTATTTTCGCCTGAATAGGCAGTTGGCAATTGCATATGTATGAGAAAAAAAAATTTTTTTTCCAAAATGAATTTTGCAGAGATCCAAAATATTGAGAATGATGAAAATGAAGTGCTTGCTTTATTATTTGCAAGCGCTTCCTCGAAGAAGAAGACATAGAAAAAAATCGCAAAAAAGACCTGGATTAAAAGTTGAAGGCGGACTAGGAACTCTCAAGGAAGTTTTCATTTTCTTCAAAAAGAACTTCGATTAACATTTTAAGTGGGTATAGAAATTACCTACGGATGGATGAAACATGTTTTCATGAAATACTCGGTCTTATTTCATCTGATATAAGCAGAAAAGCCGCATTAAGGTGATTCCAGTGGAAGAAAAGCGTCAGTTTTAAGGTTCTTGGCCACAGGAGAATCTTTTCAAAGCCTCAATTTTCAAACCAGGCTATCAAATAAATATATTTCAATAAATATATTAATCACATAAACGTCTTTCTCGTCCGCGAAAAAAACCCAGATGACTGTTTTTTTTTTACAAAATACGACAGACTGTTTGTTTACAATTTAAAAATTTTCACCCCACCAAACAAACGTCAATGGAAGTGTGTGAGTGAAATCAACGCGAGAAATAGAACCCAGAAGCGTCGATTTCCCCTCTAAGCGCCTCTTCACCCTTTGCCCATAAACTCGTTCAACGTCTGCAGTAAGATCGACCCGTGTCGCATGCCCCTATCATAGGCAGGGAAATATTTTGAGTATTTACCTAACTTTCTTCAACTACATCAGACTACTTTTTATTAAAATTATCTAAAAACTTACGTAACTCACACCTTGAAGATAAACACAGAAAAATATTTTAAGTTTTTTAAAAATACAAAAAAAAAAAAAACAAATTAGCAAATTAATTCTAATAACATATAAATAAAAATAACACATTTTAAAAACCCATGACTTATTTAATAATTATCATTAATTTTAATTAATTAATCACTTGTACCTCTCAAAGTTTGAAATCAAATAAAAATATTTCACTCATATATTCTTCATTATATTCCTACATCATCATTTTTTTTCATCATTGCGCTCCTTTAATCCCTCATGGGACATAGGGCGGAAACAGTTGCCCTCCAGCGGACTCTGTTTTGCGCGACAGCTCTCAGCTCCGACCAGGATCTCCCAGTTGTTGCGGCTTCTGCTAGTAGGGTTCTCCTCCACGTTGTTCTAGGTCTTCCGACTCGACGGGATCCTTGCGGATTCCAGTCAAGGGCCTGTTTGGCTAGATTTTCGTTTTCGCGTCGCAAGGTGTGGCCTACCCAATTCCATTTCCTTCGCCTGATTTGGTCGTCTATCCTTTCTTGGCCGGCACGGCGCCATAGTTCTTCGTTTGAAATTCTATCTTGCCAGTGGATTTTTAGGATACGACGAAGGCATCTGTTGATGAAGACTTGTAGGCGCCCTGTGATGAATTGGGTGACTTTCCATGTTTCGCAACCGTACAAAAGTACTGCCTTAACGTTGGAGTTGAACAGCCGCAATTTGGTGTTAGTTGAGATCTCCGTTGATCTCCATATGCGGAACAGGCATGCATATGCGCCTCGTGCTTTATTTATTCTGGAACTGACATCTTCTTCTGCACCGCCATTTTCGGTAATAATACTACCGAGGTAGCAGAATTTATCGACCAGTTCCACGTCACGGTTATTCAGCGCAGTCCGTTCAATGGTGTTTGCATTTATCCTCATTTCTTTAGTTTTAGTTGGGTTTAGCCTTAAGCCTGCTGGACTACTTACTGTTGCCAAATTGTTAATCATGTTTTTGAGGTCCTGGTGTCTGTGGGCCAGCAAACAGATATCATCTGCGTAGTCGAGATCCTTAAGGCGGTCTAACAAACCCCATTGTATGCCGCCTGTTCTACTATCTAGAGCGCCGACAAGGATGTCATTTATTACTATAAGAAATAGTAAAGGCGAGAGTAGGCATCCTTGTCGAACTCCTGAGCTCACCTCGAAGCTGTCGGATAATTTTCCATTATGGAGAACTCTGCATTTGGAATTGTTATATAGGGCTTTTATCAATTCTATTATTTTATCAGGCAGTCCACGTCGCCGTAGTGCCTGCCATATAAAGCTCCTATTGACCGAGTCGAACGCTTTCTCATAATCTACGAAAGCAAGGTAAAGGGGGGATCGGAATTCAGTAGACTGCTCCACTATTATTCGTAAGGTGTTGATATGATCAATACATGAGCGGCCCTTCCTGAATCCGGCCTGCTGCCTCCTAAGCGTTCGTTTAATTTACAAGTTTAGTGATTTGGTACAGCACCTTACTGTTGCCTGTGTTTGCCGCGTTTTCCGCTTTTCTGCGAGCTCATTTATCTGCTGCCTTTTATCACGCCGGACACTTCTCTTTACCTCCCGGTGTAATTGGGAGTATTCCCGTTCAAGTTGGTAACGTGTTTCGGGGTCGCTTGTAGAGTTTACGTTATTTTTTAGGGCTCTCCTGCGTTCTATTTTTTGCCAGGTTGTATCCGAGATCCAGTGTTGCTGGTTTCTTTGGACATAACCGATGCTTGATTCCGCAGCCGTCAATATTGCGCCCTTTGTCCTACTCCACAGCTCTTCAATATTTGTGTCATCAGAAACGTTGTGCTGGTTTAATATTTGCTGTAGGTTTCCAGCAAATTCCCGCTTTTTAACGCTCTCCCGCAGAAGGTCTACGTTGAACCGTCTACGGTTTATAGCATCGCGTTGTACGTTTCTGATTGCGGCGATTTTAAGGCGAATAGTTGCTACAACCAAATGGTGGTAGCTTCCAGTGTCTGCTCCCCTGAAACTCCTGACATCCTCAAGGATAGTTCTCCATCTGCGGCTTACGGCCACATGATCTATCTGATTTCTCGTCCTACCATCGGGCGATACCCAGGTCTCTTTGTGTATCTTCTTGTGACAAAAGTAAGTTCCACCTACCATGAGTTGGTGGGAGCTACAGAAGTCAACGAAAAGCTCACCATTGTTATTGGTAACTTGGCTTAGACCTTGATTTCCAATTGTTTGTTCAAGGCCGGTGTTGTCACGGCCGATCTGTGCGTTTAAGTCACCCATTAATACAATGATGTCTCCCCTTGGAATAGAGCGAAAAACTTCATTCAGCCGCAAATAGAACTCGTCTTTGATGTCATCTTCAGCGTCCTCAGTTGGAGCATAGCATTGGACTACCGTAGTACTTCTTAGTCTGGTACGCAGGCGCACGGTAATAATCCTCTCAGAAACTGGTGACCAGCTAATGAGGCTGGACCTGGCTTCTTTGGTGAGTATTACACCAACGCCACTCCTACGGCTTTCAGTTTCGTTTCTGCCAGAATATAAAAAGGACTCACCATTTGGGCAGATATGTTCCCCCGCATCGGGCCATCTGGTCTCGCTAAGTCCCATGATCTTGATTTTATATCGATTCATCTCGTTGAGGACTTCATCCAGCGGTCCCTCAGCCAGCAGTGTTCTCACATTCCATGATCCGATTCGTGTCCTTGTTCGAAAAGCAAAGGTCGTCGTCGTGTTGTCCATCCGGTTCCGAGGCATTGTTTGCCGATTCGTAGCAATGGTATTTTTTATGGGAGCGGGTTGCTAACCCTCAGCCCAACCGACTTAAAACTCTGTTTTGTGGCGCAGAGAGTTCGCCATTCGCCCGTCTCCCGTTAGCTCCTTCCGAAGAAGTACCCCAGGGGACACCGCGGGGAGGTGGGATTAGGACTTGCTAACAGGTCTGCTAGGTGTTTGTCTGCAGTGACTTCTCGGGTTTTGGCAGAGGTGGCAAATCGGGTACCACCACTTTCCGAGGTCTTTGTTAGCCGTTTACCCCCCACATATATTCCTACAGGGGCACAAAATTTAAAATTGCACCATAATAACTCGCATAACATAAAAAAATCGTTAGGATTCTCGCCACAAGATATTTTGCTCTCATTTCGTTCATTTACCTCTTTTACGAAACTTGGAACAAAATTTAAAAGTGCTCCAACAGCGCCCTACAGTTTATATCAATCATAGCAAACAACAATAGGCAACACAGAGCCATCGCAACCATTTTTTTCTTTGTGTGAGTTGATATGGTGCATTTTAGAAAATTTTCAAATAGTGCTCCAGCGTTGTGAAAATGAAATTATTTTGTTATTCGTCTCGCTCATTCTACTGCTCAATTCTGTATCTACATCTCATGTTCAAATTTGAAAGCCACAGTTGAATGAGAGATTTTCTCTCACTTGGTGGATTTTTCTTCTGAAATTTTTACTTTTGCCTCCCTTGTTTCACTTTTTGAGCAGAAATTATATGAAAATCTCGTGTAACTTCCTGAACGAAGGGAGTAAATTTTCGCCGCTTCTTAGCGCGTGAGATAGTACTGAGACAGAATTTGTGTAACTTCTTGAAAATTTGTGAAAGTTCATGTAATATCATTTTTTCCAATAATTTTTTTTTTAAATCTTCTGAGCTAGCGCCTTCGTTCAATGGCGCCCGGTGCGAGTGCTCCAGTCGCACCTATGAAAGCGCCGCCCCTGGGTGTACAACGCAAAAAATGGTCAAAAATCGTACTAATTAATTAATTTAAAGAAACTAATAAGCGAAAAACTGAAATTTACTTCCACCTGCCGGGGTATCCATGCATCTACAAAAAAAAATCAGATTTCTATCTCTTCTAGTTTGGCTCCAACGCGTTGCGGACGGTAGGCACAAACAGACACACAGTCACACACTTTCTTCCTAGAAATGTATGTAGACGTCTGAAAGCATTCCAATTTATTCTTTTTAAAATTTAAATAAAGTACATTTAAATCATATTTTATTAACCTAAAAACCACTAAATATTTCCTGTAAAAATAACTTATTGTTATTTATTTACTACCAAATATTTTTTTATCCAAAATCAAAATTCTAAATATGTGCTTCATTGCGTTTAATTTACAACCTCAAATAATAAATTCTTAAATATCAAGGAACATAATTTGTCAGATTTATTCGTGAACAAGGTGAAATAAATATTTATAATGGGGCAAAAATTTCAAATTTATGTGCATCGAATGAAAAACTTTTCGTAAAAGGAAAAGTGAAGACCATTTTTTATTGCACGCCTCTGCTCAATTTTGGCAGATCCGTCAAAACTGTCCGAACACACTTATCGCAATACATTCATTGGACTAACGATAGCAGCGCAGTGGACTCCAAGCGGTTTGTAAAGAAATTTAATTTAAATGTTTTTTTATTAATTTGATTTGCTGATAAGTTTTTTTGATATCCGGCAATTATGGAAATTCGGTTTTATTATGCATATCCTCCGTCGTTCGATAGCCGGTAGGCATATTTCTCATATTTTGAAATTTTTTAGATGCAGTCATAAATTTTTTTATTACGGGTTTTTTTTGTTATGCTGTGGTTCAGGATGAGTAATTTATAAAACAGAGCTTTTATAAAAATTAAAAATATCTCTTAAAATTGGAATAAATGAATTTTGTAATATGGGATTAATTCGTTAAGTATGAACTGAAATCGTTAAATATAGATGAATGCATGCATAACTAGATTAATATTACGTAGCTGAGATTAAAACTTTCATATAAACCCAAAAGAGGTGCTTGCAATATGCAAAGATAACTGGGAATGCAACATGGTGCAGTAACTTCTGTCGGCTCTTTCCCATTCAGTCATTTTGTCCAATATTTTTATGTATGCATGTATTCTTCACTGATTTACCAACGGGTCAGAGAACATGGTACAGAGGCTGGTGTAACAGACCCCAACTTCAACATCTCGATTTTGGTTCACGTTAATGAACATGCGATTGACAGGTTCAAATCTGCAGTAATTCGTGTTAGAGGAGTTGATCTGTAAAAGAGGGGGTCCTCTCAGATTATAACGACTCTCTCTAAACGACCCACGGCGATTTAGAATACCTGAGTCAACCTTTCCATTAAGGAGCTGATGAAAAAATACAACATCGGCCGCCTCACGACGCTTGTGAAGAGAGCTTAAGTTAAGTAACTTAAGCCGGGATTCATATGATGAAGAACTTAATGGGTTTTCCAAAGAAGATGATTCAGTGCGAATCGACGAACCTTCATTGAACCGATTCAATAGTTCTAACATGCAAATTGTAGTGAGGAGACCAAACCTGGGACGCATATTATAGTAATGGTCCGACAAGAGAAATGTATAGGTGCTTAGTAATCAAGGGGTTGTTAAATTCTTTGGACCACCTTTTAATAAAACCCAGGACTAACCTGCCTTTGGAAAAGATATAGTTGATGTGAGTGGAAAGCCCCAGTGTTATATCAAATCTAATCTCAAGATCTTTAACAAGATTAACACAAGGAATCACCTCATTAGAAAAGGTGTAGTTAAAAATTATAGCACTACTAAAGTCATTATTTCACATTTACTAATATTAAGAACCAGGTTGTTGTTAGCACACCAAGAGTAAAAGGTGTCAAGGTCAACTTATAGGATAAAGAAGAGGGCCAAAAAGACTTCAAGAAGACTGTCCTTGGGGGACACCGGATATCGCTTCAATGCTTACTGATTTGTATCCACGAAAAAGAACTTGGTAGGTCCTGTCAGCTAAGTAAGACTGAAATCATACTAGGTCTTGCGGAAAGCCTAACATTCTTAATTTGAGCATTATAATGGAATGGGAGAGCTTGTCAAATGCCTTACTAAAGTCAGGGTAAACACAATCAATTTGACAACCAGAAACGAAGCCCTAGACAGCATGAGAAGTGAAGTCAAGAAGATTGGTGGTACTGGAACGACCTGCAAGAAAACCATGTTGATTCGTTGAGACCAGCCTCTTAAAGATAGGGACGATTGCAGAATAGATAATTGGTTCAAAAACTTTCAGTATAACAGACAACTTTGCAACTGGTCTATAATTCGATATTTCCTTCTTGCTACCAAGGAATAATGAAATTATGAACGAATTCTTCCAAAGAGTACGGAAGTGTCCTGAATTTTTCAAAAGGGTTTTCAGTGAAGACTTGAGAAATGGCTCACCATCTCTGGACAAGGAGTGTTCTCTGAATTGAAGCAATAATGAGCAAAACAGACGACAAGATTATTGGACTGGGTCCAACAGTTATGTGGACCGAGTCAGTAAAGAATATAAGATCCAACTGCCTCCCTAATATATTAGTCACACCGCTTATTTCATTCAAGCCGAGTGAGAATAAGGAGTTGAGAAAGCTGGATTCCTTAAAATTGAGACTGCTAGCAAGGAGGTAGCTATCGGCATCTTCGTTCAATATCCTGAATATTGGGTAAATTGAAGTCCCCTAGAAGAAGTAGCTCATCACTAGTTTTCATCATACTTAGGATATGATCCACGCAAGAGATGAGAATATCATATTGGTTTTTAACTCCATCGTCAAGTGTGCTTTTTTTATGCGGCAGTGCTAAGCTCAGGAGTCACCCTTTGTACTACTAGTCCGTCATGTCATTTGTCACGTCATGTCTAGAAGTAGCTTAGTACGGGGAGGGGTGGGTATAGGTTAAGGGTTAAAAGGTACGGGGGGGTATTGAAGAAGGTGGTGATGACCCTGCGTTTGAACTCTTGGATGTTGTAGGAGCTCGGAAATACTGACTGCGAGAGATTATTCCACAGTCGAGTTGTTCTATTAATAAACGAATTCATATCTTGTTGAGTGCATGAAAGGGGCAGTTGCAGGTGAAGGGAATGAGACCTGGGCCTGTACTCCCGAAGACGAGACGCTATAGAAACGAAACGAAATAGCAAGACGAGACGAAAATATATTTTCTACTCCTGAAGACGATAATATCGAACTTCCTTGTTTTTGCAAATTTTGAACTATTATGCAAAATAAATTTAAACTATCAAAATAATTAACAATCCCAACTTACATTTTAATCTCAAAACCGCTGACATACAACAAGCACTAACGTCTAAACGAAGACGATTGCAAATGTGTCATCGTTTGTTTAGACGAAAACGAGACGATATCGTCTTCGCAGGTAGCATTTTGACAAAACGGTTTCGTTTTCGTCTCGTTTCGTCTTCGGGAGTACAGGCCCTGGTATTGCGGGTATAAGATTGCCGTGGAGGCAGGAGAGCGTTTAACTCGGAGGAACAGTCACTATGATAGTAGCGATAAAATTTTGTCAGTGCTGCTACATTCCTACGGTGGCTCAAGGGGTCGATGGTGCAGCAGGCGGTGTCGTCATCAATTAACTTGAGCGCCCTTTTTTGCACCTTATCTAACCATGCCAAGGTGGTTATTGGGGCGCCGCCCCAAACGAGGGAGTTATATTCGAGAAGAGGCCGAATGTAGGATTTATAAATAACAGCACGGGCCGATGGCTGGAGGAGGAACTTGCACCTCTTAAGAAATCCCAAGCACTGGGATGCTTGTTTGGCGATTTGGAATATGTGGTCATTCCATCGCAATTCTTTGGCTAATGTCACGCCTAAGATGTACATATAGGGATGGGTCGGCCATTAGTTGAACTTTACCCACTGTCAAAGGTGGAGAGGTGTTGAACTTCTTTTTGGAGATAAGACAGTTCTTGGTTTTGTCGGAGTTGAATTCAACACGCTTCTTCTTTCCCCACTCTAGAATCAGTTTAATGTCGTTATTAATCGACCTGGACATTGGTTCGCGATCATCAAGACAGGATCTGGCATGAGTCTGTCTTGTATCGAAGCTGTACGAGTAACGTAGAGTACCGTCGTCAGCGAAGCTGAGAAGTGGGTTGAAGGGGATTGAAAGAAGGTCATTTTTAAATATGAGAAGTAGGACCGGTGATAAAATTGACCCCTGGGGGACCCTCGCAGAGATCGGGTGGGATGCGGATTTGACGCCATCCAATACTACTTTGATTGAATGGCCGGAAAGGAAACTCTCAATCCACTTCTGCAGAAGTGAGTCAACTCCAATAGCTTTGAGTTTAGCTAACAGGGCTGAGTGCCAAACTCTATCGAAAGCCTTGGAGATATCTAGAGCAACCAGACTAGACTCACCGGATCCATGCAGACTACGGCTGAGGTGTTCTGTAAGACAGACTAAAAGATCGCCAGTGGATCTTTTTTGTCGGAAGCCATACTGTCTGTCGTTTATGAGTAGATTGGATTCTAGATATCCCATAAGCTTTTTGTTGATTATCGTCTCCATGGTTTTGGAGAGAATAGAAGTAATTACTATTGGGCGGTAATTGGAGGGAAGGCTGGAATCACCTTTTTTCGGTATGGGCTGAACATGGGCAAGTTTCCAAGAGTCGGTATAAACTCCGGAGAAATATGACAGGGAAAATAATTTGCGCAGAGGTTTAGCCAAAGGTCACTTATCATATCTGGTGGGATATAGCAGCACGGCAAGAACAGATCGGTTTTCGAGAAGGAAATTTTGAGAGCGAGTAGCTAAACGGGATATTACAGTATATCATATTATAGGTGTCTCAGTGATTCATTGAAATTTGTTATCCTTTCTAATAAGTATTATGTCCCGGTTATCACATGGTTAATTTACCAATAGCACAGAGATTTAATTTTTAGTTCGTTCAGTATGGCTACCTCTGTGCTCTGTTGCAGGACGTCGGTCTGCAACTTATAATTTCATTCCAGTTGTAAACCACAAAGAGCTGTCCATTGGTGGCTAAGTTCATATCGGACTATAGGAAGCCCTCACCACAAAACCTCTAGCAAAAATAAAAAGGCTTCAAATAGTACGTAAAATTTGGGGAACCTAAATATGTATTTAGTTAGAGCTCTTTGAGGCCTAGAATTGGAATAATAAAAAAAGTTTTCGCTCGATTTCTTTCGACTATGGGTTCAAGCTTTCGATCCAATCGGGGGACTGTTTACCTATATTCTTCTTATTTTATTAACATCGAAACTTTTCTCTAACGCCCCATTTGATATCCATTTCGAAAAGGTTGTAAAGAAAAAGATAGTCCGCCATTTTGTATCGGCGGCCATTTTGAATTTTGAATGATGCGTCATAGCTAATTGTATTCTACTTGTCACACCCTTTCATTTGATACCCATGTTAGGCGCCGAGGAGCACAATTGCAAAATTAGGCCACCATCTTGGAACTGCTATCTTGTTTTTTTTACAAAATGTGAAATACTTTTTGTTACATATGTGAAAAATTTCAAGGTGATCGGTTATATGGAAGTGGGACAAAGCCAAGTTGCAAGATTTGTCTACATGCATATATAATGCATACATACAGATGAAGCTAATACAAAGCGTATATAAATACTGAACCTTCCAGTGAAAGTTCCATCCCAATCGGATTAGCCGTTTGCGAGATTAGCACGGCGAAACAGACATACATACAGACACACAGCCATGCAGACAGACGAAAATTTAAAAAATACTTGGTTTTATTTTAATTACGTGTAAATAACCATATGAACTTAGAAAAACACAGTTATTTTGAAATCACAGACACTCCAATTATATTTATATAGATTATCGGATTTTATTATGTAAAAAATAATAGTTTTACCAGTTATTTCCCTTTTTCAAATTTGATTTAAATTTGATGGAGTTGAAACCTACTTCAGCCTAATTGTTAAAGAGGTCATTAAGAACACATTACAGTATCATGAACCCGCAACGCAATTTGTACATATTCACAACCTGTCATCTTTAATAGCATGACTAGCCAAAACCATATTTATTTCACCCCTTTCCCAAATTTATAATAAATTCAAAGCAGGAAGTCCCAATTGTCACCAGCACCGATACCCCAAAGAAGAATCAAGCCAAACCGAACTAAAGTCTGAAGTGTCCCGGTTCACCATTTTCTTTTGATTTCCGTTAAATTTCCAGTGACAAAATTATTTTTAAGTTAATGAAGCCGTTGCATTTTCAAAATATATTCAAGGCACGATCACGGATTTCCTAGGTTTCAGCAACAACAGCAAGTGTTGAGAACAGTTCAATTGACGACTACTAGAAGGTAATGAGGGAATCTCTTCATTTTCGATTGACGTATTTTGCATGCCCTTCCGCGTATTGCAGTGAGTCGTGATTGATACTTTCGAGATGAATTCCGATTCGAGTAGGCAAATCACTGATGACGACTGCAACTGGATGCAGGCATAGATGATGCATTTTCAAGCCGTGGCACAAGTGCAAATTTGACTACAGCAAATGTACAATTTGTCATTTCTCGAAGTGCTTTTCTCGGCGTACAGTTGTGGAAGTTTCAGGCTTTGACTTTTTTGTTTCCTTCAGCAATGAATATTGATTGGGCTCTCATCCACGAACGTGCATCCAAAAGACGCGCATTAATTGGTATTCCTGAGGCGTTCTTGCTTTTCCTACTGCGATGCGATTACGATATCAAAGTTGGGCTTTGAACTACCATTATCTACCCTCTGCGCTCGCCGCATCGGCTGCTGCAATTGATATTAGCTCCGTGAGAATTTATTGCGCGTGCAACGAAGTTATGCTAAGGCTGGTTGATTATATTGGTCAGTATAGATAACAGTGCACAGGTTGGATTGTAGGAGGGAACATAATCGAAATGACGAAATCATAACTTTTCCTGGTAGTTTCGAAACAGACAATTTTCAGGGCAAATTCGAAGTATGCAAAATATTCGTTTCTTCCAAACAAACAATCAGGTGTTGATATTTTGCAGCTAAGTAAATAAATTGAGGGATTTTGTAAATATGCTTTTGTTTTTTATTCGAAATGTGTCAATGTTCCAGTTGAAGAATTTAAGGAATTTTCGCAGTGCGATTATCAAGTTTGTTTTGTGTTTTGATAAAAAAAAACATAATAAACTATTGCGGGTGTATATGCGAACAGAACTTATAATAGGTTTTTCTGTGATTACTTGAATTTTAAATTTCCAAAATTTTCAAGAATGTACTGTGCACTTTACAAATATACAAAAGTTATTTGTGTAACTTGTGCTATCGATATTAAACGGTTTTAATGGATGATAGGAAATTTGAATTTAGATAAACATATGGGCCAACCCTTTATATTTAATTATTCTCAAATCATTTTTGATTTTTTGAAATACATTAGGTGTAGGGCGTGGCGTTTTCTCGATAGATGTCGTCAATTACAAATAAGTCCCGAACTACGACACCAGCGGCGACACTACGAAACGATTTTTTTAATGTGTTATGGTCAGAGATGTGCAAAATAGTGTTACGTTTTTACGGCTTAACGGATTCGTAGGATTAATTAAGGAATACACTTTATAATTATCCACACAAATATTTATTTATTACAAACCAAAACACAATTTAATAGCAAACACAATTCTTATAGTTCACTATAAGCACTTTCAATTTAATATTTCGCACTATTAAATTCTATCTATAGCTTTATAATTCACTTTGCACTGTTCTCACTTCAGAGCATTTTCATTGCTTTTCAAAACAAAACTGACTCACTCAGCTTCTTTTTCGGAATTTGGAATGGCGAACCTAACCTAAAAAACCCGGAAAGTGTAAAAAACGCTTTTTAGCGAATAAAAGAAAAACGTGACCTCGGATCGAAAAAATTCAAACTATAAAGTTGTAGCTATTCAAATCATCTTACGATTGATGTATATTGAGTTATAGGTTATGGTAGAAAATGTAGAGAAAAATGAGAAAAACTGTCGAAAATCACGTTTTTTAATTTGTTAGTAACTTTTGTTTAACGCCACTTACATATTTGTTATTTGGTACAAATATTACTTCTTGCTAGCTGAAAAAATGGTGTAATTTTTGTTGCGAAATATTAAACAGTTTCCCTGAAATTTCACTTTTTGTAAAAAAAGGCTTTCTTGTAAAAACGTTCCTCTTGGTCCATGGATTTCTCTGGATCAACGTTGGAGAGCTTAAAATTTTCTTCAAAGATTACTGTCAACCAATCAAACAATTTCATGTTGCGGAACGCTCTGGTCGTCTAGTCACTGAAAAATAAAAATAGGCATATCAGCAGTGTCGATATTAGGATGGTGCAAGGCACGCGATAAATGGGTTCCTCACGAGTTCAGCCCAGTTAACATCTGCGATGCGCTGCTGAAATGCAAAGATATCGATTTATTTGTGAAAGATCTCGTAACTAGTGACGCAAAATGAGTCACGTACGACAATCAGAATCGTAGACAAGGGAAGGTGAGCTGTCAGCAGCGTTCACAAAACTTGGGTTGATGTCGAAAAGTGATCCTGCGTGCCTCGTAGGAACTATGAGGTACTTCTTGACTCGATCAAAAGCTTTGAAGAGCTAAGGTGTTGTGTGAGGAAAACTTAGTGGACATTTTTTTCTCGATGAAAACTCTGCATTCAGTTAGAATGCGTTCCAAGCTAGTGAAGGAATGAAGAGCTGAGCTAGATAGGCTTGGTAGAATGACCAAAGTGACTCTCGTCTGAGTTCCCCATCATAAAAATATAGATGGGAACAGGAAAGCCAACTATCAAGTCTGATGGTCTGCAGCCGAATATGCGGAGTTAAAAATACAATTATTGTTTACTATTACTACTACCTGCTGCTAGCTATCGATCAAAGAAAAAAGAATCATCGATATCAAAGAAAAAAGGATGAATCCTCCTAAATAGACCCAGAAGATATATTGAATCACGGCAATCATCACGGTACATTAGCCCATAGGAGACTCCGCTACCAAGTTGAGTATCCCATTCAACCCCTGTTGCTGCGGGGCAACGAACCAGAAGGAAACACTTGCATTACTCCACAGGGGGACTTTAGACAAGGTACACGACTTGTGGCAACAAAGCGGCGCGGCGCTTAATTGGACGCACTGGAGGTAGCCCTTACACATATCTTTAAACAACTAGTACTAAAACAACTTATGTTGCAGGCGTATGGACGCGGTGCATTCATTTGTTGTAATAATTGTGTATTAAACTTAAAATACCTTTTTTTATTGAGTAAAATAATAATTTTTGCAAGAATATGAGAATGAAAACAATATTTGTATAAAAGAATCAAAAAAAGCTATGTTCGAGTGGCCATCTTTCGGTCAATTTTTACCAAAAAAATTTTCGACCCAGTATTTTAAAGGAAATCTTGTCTACGTCTCAAAGAAAGATAAAGGCAAAAAAGCATAAAAGAAAAAAAAACATCGAAATTTTGCCTTTTTTTTTTCTTTTTGTTTCAACATTTTTGATATAATTTTTTTTTTTTTTCAAATTTTTTAAAATAAGCCACATCCATGGGAAACTGAATTCTCTACAAAAAAATGATATAAAGTATATCGAAATTTTGCTTCGTTTGGGAGATATATTGCAAAAGCTAAAAAGGGTGGATTTTGACCACTACCTCCAATGTTCACCCTCTAATTTAATAGCACTTCGCGGTTTTTTCTTCTTAAATGATCCATTGACCGATCCCTGCAATAAAAACCCGCGAACGTCTTATGGGCCCATCCACGGGCCAACTAGTTGCCCAAACTGAGTTGTGTAAAAAGTTGGTGTTTTGCCACCAACGCTTCAACTGAAATATCGAATTGACAGTTGGAATATCAACTCAGTTGAAGCGTTGGTGGCAAAATACCAACTTTTTACACAACTCAGTTTGGGCGGCAACTAGGATGAAAAATGCGCCATTATTTTAATTAACTTTTTAATTAAAATTGAAATTTCACGCTTTTTTTAAAATATTTTTTTTATTTTTTACTTTTCAGTACATTTTTTAGTTAATGAAAAGAATTTTTTTTAAAAAATTTTTTTAACCATTTATTTTATTTTCTACTTTTTAGTTTATTATATGTATTCCGCCATTTTATGATGGCAATTCTATTAGATTTAAAATTACGTCACACAGTTTACTGTATTCATTTGATACCCATGTCGTGGGCTCGGTGGAACATAATTGCAAAAACGGCCGCCATCTCGGAACCGTCTTCTTGATTTTTTTACAAAAAGGTCAGATTGCATTTAGTACTTATACATGATGAGTTGAACTCAAGTTGAACCCAAGTCTAACTACATGTAAACGGGAGTCGAGTTGGGTTAAGGTTGACTGAACTCGACTCTGCTCTGCTACCTGGGTTTAGTTGAAATTATGCATACGGACATGAGTTCAGTATTTGAGTAGTTGAATTTAGTTGACAGCAGCATCTCTGTGTTTGTTTGTGATTTTTTGTAACGTGTATTGCTTCTTTATTTTCAATTCACCCTTAACTCAACTATTCATCTCATCATTCATACATTAATTATCACCCGAACTACGAGTGTGTGCAAAATTGGAAGTTGATCGGTTATATTTTCTACTTTTTAGTCTATTATAAGCTTTCCGCAATTTAGTGTTGGCCGCCATTTTGAATTTGGAATGACGCCACATATGTAGCTTAAATTTAACTTCCAAGATTTGACGACAAACAGTGTAAGTTAAATAAAAGAATTTAAAAAAAGAATACTTAAGGCCCTAATACACTCAGCGACGAAGTCCAACATGAAATTCAGTTCCAACAACAAAATATTAAGGGAAGCTTAAAAAAAAATACAGTCACAAAATTAAACTAACCCAATCTCAAAAACCTCCTAACACAGTCAAAATTACCTGTTGTGCACTGCTTGCAGTGCACAACACGGCCGCCGGAGGGGAAATCTTTGCACAATAAAGGGGTTCGGCTGCATTCGTATGTCTTGTTGGGCTTTCCTTTACGAGGTAAATTTTCTGGCGACTTTCAAGAAATCTCTTCTGCGGTGTCGCCGGCTAGAAATTGAAGCCAGTGTTAGATAATTATGAATGGAAATTGAATTAATGTCGCAGTAATGCACTCTACGAACTTGTTCCTGTCATGGGATATGAGAATAGATCTTTTTTGTTTGATATTTAAATTTTTCATTCATGTGAAATTTTGATATCGCTGCTTTTGCTGATTTGAAATTTAGCAAGTGCGGCTAATAAACAATAAAAAATCGAAATAAATGAATTCTAATAAAATATATTTGTAAAATTTTTATTTGGGAAGACATAAAATATGTACAAAAATTAAAATTTATGGTAAAATATTTACAACAATTTGAAAGTTTTATTAAAAAGTTTAAAATTTGATGGAAGATTTTTATTTATTTTTTGGTATTTACATACAAAAATAATAAAAACCATACAAAATGAATTTACGCAATATTTATCTACACTCATGTTGTAAAATACCTGTGCAAGGGATACACCTTTTTTGCGAATTTAGTTCCGGGAAGTTGTTACGGCTAAAAAGACAATAACGAAAAACAAGGATGTCATAAAACTTAATTATTACACGAAGGTAGTATTTGCCATTAAAATATTTTCTTGGGTTTTTCATAAAGCCAAGATAATAAACACCGATTGATCACTACCTGACCACCGGGCAAGAATCCCTAAATTCTCAAATCAAGGAAATCACCATCAAGCAAGTCATTAAAATTCTTGCCAAACAAACCGATTTTTCCTCAGATTTTATTTTTTCCCGAAAATACGATCACCATCCATGCCTGCAACAAAAAAGGTTTGAAATTTCCCCTGCAAAAACCGAAGCAGAAGCTCTCACTTATACAAACGCATCTCGTGTAAGATTACGCAAATGCTTTATACAGAATCAAAGCCTTCTATATTTACAAGCCATGCTGTAGGTGTGTGTGTGTGGTTGTATGAAGTCCCAACTTAAATTCGTGAAATATCGAAGTCCCATTAAAATCAAAGGGAAAGAAGTTTTCGTTCCGCGGAAAGTGCTGTTTCGAGTGTGATTTTATTGAAAATAAGAGCTATTCCATCAATGTAAAAAACGTACAATAATGCAAAAAGTACCCAATTTACCTGTCATAAATTTGCAATTTAAATAAATAGTGTTATTAATAAGATTTACGGGGTTTATGTTGGCAATGGAGAAAAAAATATCAAAATCCATTTGATAACGAGGAAAACAAGTGTTTCGTGCCGCGGAAAGTTTTCTATTAATGAAAGTGCCGGGATTTTTTGTTAAAAATAATAGTTTTTTTATAAAGATAAAAGCAAAATTTTCGTTTATTACATTTATACATTACATTATTTACGTTACATTTATTATTTACATTATTATCACAACTTTATAATATGTAGTTAATAAATGTTACAATTAATGTCCATAATTTTTGTTTTTATTTGGTTTAAAGAAGATTTTATCCCCAATAATTTATTCCCAATAAACGTACATAACCGCACTCCACACAGTCTGACAGCAAAATTGAAGTCCCATGCACCTTTGAATGTGAGTGTGAAATTTTGTTGTGCATGGCTTGTAAATGTAGAAGGCTTTGACAGAATACAACTAGCGCAGAGATTTGCTTGGAGCGGAAATTTGATGTATTAAAACTGAAGAATTTTAGGGAATTTTCGTTCTTAAATTTTGTGGACAATTTTTAAAACATAATTTACTCATGAAAGAAAGCTAAAATTCAAAAATTTTCCACCATGAATAGCTAGATAATCGATTTAAGTTTATCGTACATTAAAAAAATTTTAAAATTTTTCCACCTAAATAGGAGTATTTTCCGGGCGCAGGTACGGAACTTTGAACCATTATAACTAATATACTAATAAAAAATATTAAAATTTTCCACCATGAATAGCTAGATTTATGTTTTCTTAAAAATACCTAATTTAAATTATTTCATTTGGTTGGATAGTTTTCTTAATATTCGCGGGCGCGCGATACCCTATAATTGCTCGATTGAGTGTATTAGGCCCTTAAGACAAGAAAATAAAAAAAAATAAATAAATTCAAAATGTGTGACCCTACAAATTATTATTTATAATATATTCCTTTAGGAGTTTGTTAAATAATCGACAGGAGGACGCGCTCCGTATACACCTAGGTAGTTTATTCCATATGCAAGCAATTTGGAACAAGTAAGAGCGTTCACCATACAATGTGTGTCTACGAGGCACCAATAATATGCTAGATTGTCTGCTTAATTGCAAGAAATTAAGTTTTTCAAATAAATATCCAGGGCACCGGCTGTGTATCAATTAGTCCCATAAAAATTTTCAGCAGTCCATTCTCAAGAGATTACCGTGTTCAACAGAAAATTTCCTCGGAGAAGTATTCGCACAATATGATTGAAAAGCAACGTGTTCAGAAAATGATTACGGTACTATTATGTGATGCGACGGTGAGATAGATCAAACCTGAAAGGAGCAGTTGCTAGTTCTTTACAATTGAATCAATACTAATAGCAAAGATTACCCACAAAGATACGACACTCTCAAAATTTCCCATAAGCTCCCTTGCGAGTGAATATATCAATCGACAAGGTGCAAGCGAGACAAAATTTAATTTAAAAACAAAAAAAAAACCTGAGAAAGAAAGGGTAAATAAAGAAATGTTATTTCACGAAGTGCGAAAGAGACGCACTGATTTCTCTTCTCCGCAATTTTTTGTGCCGTCTGGACTTTTATTTTGCTTGTGTGAATTCATGTACCATTTTCGTGTACTTCCTGCTCTGCATGTGTTTGTGTAGTTTGCCGTTGCTCCGCCCTCTCGCCATTCCGGAGTGCGTATATGAATAGAGAAGTTGATCATAGATTTTTACTTTCCTTTTTCTTCGCACAGAAAGGATTACAGTGTCGTATCTTTCTGAGTAATTTTTGCTAATAGCTTAGCCGAAAGTTTGTCGTATAGGGCTGGAGTACAAAACATTTTGTATCTTTAACTTTTCTAACTATAGAATAGAAATGTAGCTGCTGTGGCAAGAAAATGTTTGTCCGCAATTTTTTCAGTTCAATCGCTCGTTACATGTGCAATAATATTTACTAGCCTCGCCTTTTGTCGATATTCTGAAAGTACACTTTTTTAAGAAAGCACCTTCTAGTCCAGGCGCTAGAGCAGTTAAACCTATAACTTTTGGTTTTGGCGTGATTTAACGGACGTTTTTGGTGGAATCGGTCAGAAATGACATCCCCAACAATATTTAGGGGGTGCGCAAGCATGAAACTCCCAGGAAAACTTGTGGTAGCCCAAAAACTGAAAAATTCTCTAAAAATTCCCTGTTTTTTTACCTTTCTTGTTAAACATTTCTTAACAAAGGCTTCTAGGCGAAAAATTTGATGAGCATGTTTTGTTCGTTATTAGATTTGCTAAAACTTACCCTAGGTGGATTTTTGAAATTTGAATTTTTGCATTGCATAATAGCCGAAAACTGCGAAAAAAAGTACCTCACTTTAAAGTTATCACAAGGAAAGAAGAGACCATTATTTGCCAATTTAATTTTGGAATTAGATAGTTAAAGGCACAATTAACTTATATCCAAAACCCAATCACGGTCGGTCAAATAGTTTTTGCATAATGAATTTTGCAATTATGTGAATTTAAAAAGTTAAATTTGTTACTGCGCCAAAAGAAAATCTCCCATGTTGGTCCTGAATTTTTTACGTATGCTCGAAGACTCTCTTTACAATATCCAATCATTAAAATTCTGGTTTTTAAATTTTTTTTATGGTTTTTAATTTTTTTAAGTTTTTTGGCAAAAAACTGCAACTAAGGCGTTTTTTCCACAAAAATTGCTAACTCGGCGACGCCAGGACTGCTAGGCGCGTTTCAAATTCGCTCGAAAAAGTTGACAGTTGACTTGACAGTTTATTGTGTGCATTTGAATAAAAAAACACTTCAGTATAGGTAAAACTTTACCTGGCTTTCACACCCTTTCCTATGCACTTACCTGAATAAAATATATAATTGTAAATCTATGAATACCTTTCTTGATACCTTTCCTTTGATATATGTATGTTTCATTAAGCTACGTGCACCGGAAATAGGTTAAGAAGGGAGCACAATTATTAATATATAGAAAAGTATAGCCCTTCGGACAAGTTCTGTAATGCGCCAGCCGACGAATGTTGGTTGTCGAACGGTTGGGAATATTCATTCGGATAATGTGTGAACTCAACCACACTGTTTCAGGTTGATTGAAAGTGACTGGCCGGTTTTCCCCTGGAAGATAATTTCGTGTCTAGAGTCAATTGACGAAATTGAGTCTATCTTCTATCTACGCCAGTATAATGTTGGTCTTTCTAGTTTACTAATATCGTTCAAACGACGAAGGTATCTGAAGCTATTCTTTCACTGAGAGTAGTTTTCCCGTCTTGTCTTTACAAGAACATACATATCAATGAGAGAGTGTGCTTAAAGAGTACAAAGGAGCACATTGAAGACTGCGCTAGTTTTTGCATTTTTTGGTTGAAAATGTAGAAGTTTTTTTTATTGGAACTTCCCTTGTACTTTTTTACTCTCTTTTCCTAAAAACATTTCGACAATAGTTTGTGTGTGCTTTTAAAATTCAATGACTGCCTAACTGATGGTCACTTAGTATGATATATTTAGGGGCTACCGATTTTGTTGATACTCCCCCAAAATATATTTATAACAAAAACGTCGCATCTGTTATAATATACACGAATTGTGATATACATACACTCAGGTGTGAAAACCTGAATTGGATATGCATCTACAAATACAAACACAACAAAAATAATCTTACATTTATACTTGTCAAAAGGTAAAAAAAACGGTAGCTTGTAACTAAAAGCGAACTAAAACCCGGGCAAGTTCAGAAAAGCGCCAGCGCAACATGCGCAGTAGCAGATGTTGAGATTTTTCTCACACGTCGACCTTAAGCGTTTTAAATAGCAAAAAGACGGCCACTACTGTTGCTGTTTTTACCTCTTCAAGGTGCCAGAAGAAACATGAATGAAACGAACAGATTCAACAGATTCAGGTCCCGTGTTGAGCGTTTCACAACAAATGAACGACGATATTCCATTAATACAAAGCGCTTAAGGTTAAGCGGCCAATAAGCGGTTGAAACAGTTCGTAGCCAATTCAGTCAAGTTTTGAACGTTTGACTTAGAATAATGCGCATACGCCATTGCGTTTAATTTATATGACGACAAGTTCAAGATGGGGAGCTCAATTCCGCAACGCTTTTATGCAGTCTCTACATACAGTTAACAAATGGAGGAATTGGCACAGCTGAAGATGCGCGCATGCAGAAGTCCATCATTTGGGTCAGTACTTGGGGAATCGAACTGCTTGGCTTTGTTGATCCCACGAAAATCAAATCAATTAATCTTAAGTCGCCGATCAGTGTGGCACCGCCATCCATCATAATCATACGATGACGGCATTCGGAGTGCACTAAATGCACGCACTGCTTTGGCTATTATTGCTGTTGCTGGTATTGCTTTTGCTACTTGTGCAGTAACCCCGTTTAGTAAATTTGTTGTGCTGAATAGTGCGAATGGCGCTATGCTCTTAACAAAAAAATTATCATAGTAACAATATCAAGTTTCCTATAACGTCTTGATTTATGCCTTTAGAAACACGATCTTAATTGAATGTTTTCAAAAATAAACGGAAATTGAATGAATGTTTCAATCTGTGGGGATTGTGTGCTTCGATTGGTATCAGTTAAAAAATTGGTTTATATTTTTTACATTTAATTCATATTTTGGCCTTTTTTGTGATTTGGTGACATTTCGGTTGTTTAGTGTAATCATAGAAATATATTGTTGTGGAATGATGATGGGTCTGTTACTAGTTGTCGTATTTCTTTGTATAATTAATATACATACATATATCTCACTTATAAGCAAATTTTAAATTCGATGAGTAAATTTTTAGGACAAGTATAAAATTATGAAGATATATCGGTCCCGTCCCTAGCTTTTCCATACAAGTAGCATTCCTTTTCGATTTACGTCGCTGAAAATAGGAGCTTGTACCTGGGTGATAATTTGCAGTGAGGACTTCAAACAGTTGTTAGACTTACGAAGTAGATTCCGGAGCGGCCAGGCTGTTGGATTGTGTACTCGTGGTACTCGTGAGAATCCCAAGGATTCACAGAAGGGGGAAACTATAAAATGAGTTACCTTGGGTTTTTATTGATCACTCTAGTAACTATATTTCGAGTCGAGATGTACCATACACTGACATGCACCTAATACAACTTAGAAAAGGTCCATGTTAACAAACGGTTTTTTGTCCAAACAAACAACCAGGTGGCTATCAGATCGACAAGTGCCCTTAGGCGTTAGTTTGGAAATCGAATGCCCACTGCCTCTACCAAAAAAACTTCAAAACGCCGTAGCGGGTAAAATGTTACGATTCCCCCCCCCCCCCCCATCCATACGATTTTTTGAGAGTTTCATTTTCCTGTGCCCAAATCTTGAATGCAGGATTTGTTTTTGGGCATAAAAGGCTCTATTAGCCAGTAGTATCCGTCTGGTTTTTTCTTCTTTTTCTTCGTTTTTTTTTGGGATTATAGACCCAAGGCAGACTTTGGCTTTATCGAATACTTCTAGGTTATGTTCGTCGATAGTTATATTTCTTCGCATTCTAAATTTTCCTGCTCGGGATTGTTGCATCACCTAGGTTTTTGCCTCGTTTATTAGTTCAACACCGCATATGATAGCATAGCCAAAGTAGAACTCTACAAAGCCATGTGAGAATTCGGCATCCCCAACAAGCTGAAAAGGCTATGTAGGTTGACCACGACCAATGTGACAAGCTAAGTAAAGGAACACTGTATAAACCGATCAACATTTATAATGGAATCCGACAAGGGGACGGTCTGGCCTGCTTCCTTTTCAGCCTGGCGTTGATCCGAGATTCGGGCGTGACATTTGGGGCAAAATCCTCCACAAGTCCACCCAATTACTGGCTTATGCGGACGGCATTGACCTTATAAGAAGAACAATAACAGCTGTACAAGAAGCTGTCACCCAGATTGAGCGGGCGCGGCAGGAAATCTGGGACTACACATTAACGGAAGCAAAACAAAGTACATGGTGGCCTCGTCTCCAAGAGCACTTAACATTGGCCCCACAATCAAGGTAGAGGAACACGAGTTTGAAGTAGTAAAATCATTTACCTACCTTCGGTCAAAAGTAGCTGCCGACAGCAGCATGGAACCAGAAATACGCGCACGACTGCTAAAAGCCAACAAAGCCTACTATAGTCTGTCAAGGCTCTTCAAATTCAAGCATCTAACCATAACGTCTAAATTTTTACTAGATAAGACGAGGGTCCTGCCGGTAGGCATTTGAAACGTGGGTGCTTAGCACGAAGCACTCAAGCCTCTTAGCCGTGTTCGAGAGGAAAATACTTCGGAGGATTGTTGTCCCCTTATGTAAGGATGGACGATTTCGGAGACTCGACAATGACGAGATTTATTTATTTATTAATTCGCCAAACAAGGCACACTTAAAATAGATTTACAAATTCTTAGATTAAAACATAGTGTACAGTCTTTTACAATATATTTGACTACTGGCTACTAAAAACCTACTATTGTCAAGAGGGGGTTATGTTAGTAGGGATTTGAGTATTTTTTTATAGGATGCCTTGTTGAGGGAAGGGGAGAAAGAGGAGCTATGGCTATTAAAAACCATACAGCATCTGTTGACGGGTTCGTTCCTTGCGTAATCGGTGCGGTGAGGATATTCCTTAAGTAGTTTAGTGTGTCGCGTGTGTCGGACTACATCATTCAATTTGATTCTGTCCGACAGAAACTGCACTTTAAGTTTTCCACTTAAGACGTCAAAGGCAACGCAAGATATGAGCAGTTTCCTCCTGCTAGACAACGGCATGAGATCAAGCACTTTGAGCCTGTCCAAGTAGTGCGGCAGGGTTTGGTAGTCATGGGGGTTGTGTAGATGTCTCAGGGCAAAAAGAAGAAATCTCTTTTGAATGGATTCGATCCTCCTACTGCTCACTTGGAATATAGGATCCCAGATAGGACACGCATATTCCAGGATAGGGCGGACTAAAGAACAGAAGAGTGTTTTTGTGACCCATACATTACCAAATTCTTTGGCTCTCCTCTTAATGAAACCAAGAAGTTTGTTGGCTCTGGCAGTTATATTATCGTAGTGCAGGTTGAAATTGAGTTTTTTGTCTAGGACGACGCCTAGATCTACGATATGATCAACCTGATCCAACATTATGCCATTGAGATAATAGTTATGGTTCTTTGTGTTTTTTAAGCGGGAGAAGGTAATTGCATGACATTTGCTGGTGTTAAGTTGCAGTTTGTTTACGGTGCACCAGTCGTGTAGGGCATTGAGTTTTGTCTGCAAGAAGGAAGCATCAGTTTGGGTCTTAATGACACTATAAATTTTGAGGTCATCCGCGTAAAAGAGATGTGGAATATTTGCTAATTTTTCGGATAGATCGGAGATGAAAATATTGAAAAGTAGGGGACCGAGATGACTACCCTGAGGAACGCCAGAGGTTACTTCGATCTCATTAGATAGAAATCCTTGGAATCTAATAACCTGTGTTCTTCCGTTCAGATATGATTTTAACCATTCCAAGGCAGAGCCTGATATTCCAAATTTTAATAATTTTGCGATTAGGATGGCGTGGTCCACTCGATCGAAGGCCTTGCTGAAATCAGTGTACACAGCATCCAATTGATGGCCGCTCTCCATACCGCATAGCAATTCGGAGATAAGGACCATAAGGTTAGAAGTTGTTGAACGTCCTTTCCGAAAACCATGTTGTTGTTCGTTTAGGTATGGATCGGTAAGAGGAGCAATCTTGTCATGAACAAGTTTTTCAAAAAGCTTAGGAATTGATGATAAAATGGCAATGCCCCTATAGTTGTCTACCGAGTGCTTGTCACCGGATTTATAGATTGGCGTTAGGATTTCTTCCACAGCTTGGGAAACTTTCCTAACGATAAAGATTTGTTGAAGATGAGATAAAGAGGAAACGCGATATGTTGCGAGCAGCGCTGCAGGAAAATAGGAGGGAGATTGTCGGGACCATTACCTTTTTTGATATCAAGATTATACAGACCCGCCATAATCTCATCAACAGAAAGGAATATACCAGTTATAAGGGAGGTGTCAGTGTGCGAGTCAGTTAAAACGTGTGCTGCGCTGGACAAGGGGCTATAAATTTCAGCAAACCTATCAGCAAACATACTACAAATTACTTGGGGGCACGAGGTGTGGGCTCTACCATTCGTCATTGTTGTTGGGTAGCCAGAAGTCTTCCGTTTAATGTTAACGTAATCAAAGAATTTTTTAGGATCACTTATGATACTATCACCAACAGAACTAATATATGCAGAGTAGGCCTCGCGAGACCTAACAGCAAATTCTGAGGCTAGTCTAATGTATTCGGAATTCAATCGCTCGTTTACATATGTGTTATTTTTGATCATGTTATATAATTTATTTCTTTGATTACGTAGGGATCTAGTATCCCTATCCAGCCATGGTTCCGACACTCTATCCCGTTTTTTAATTTTGGGTACATATTTGTCGATGATGTTGAAAATGATAGAATAAAAGCATGAAACTATCACGTCAAGATCATTGCTAGTTAGCCTATGTTCCCAGTCGACTAGGGATAATTCGAAACCAATACTGTCCAGGTCCGCGTTCTTAAAATCGTAAACAAGTGCATTGTTATGTGATGTACGATGCTTGGGGATTGATGAGTTAAATTCGAGAATCCACGCGGAGTGGTGGATGGAGTTCGTAAATAGGTTTTCCTCATCGGAAACGAGTAAAGTATTCATCTCCTCGAATGAATTGGTGAAGATCAGGTCTAGCCATTTACCACAAGAATTTGGCTGCCCGATAATTTGGTGTAGATCATTGCCGTAAAGTGTGTCGATAAATTTTATATCGACGGCATTAGTTGCATTTATAGGAAGTAATTTATTATCTTCCTCGTCGGGGATGAAAGAAATATTTGGACGATTGAAATCACCCAGGATAAATATGACATCATTACCGCAGAGTGTATCGTTAACTTCCTCCACTATATGCAATAGATCGTCATAGTTGGATTCGTCGGAATTGGGGGGGATATAGAACGAACCGATGAATATATCCTTCTGGTCGGATTTGATTTTTATGAAAACGTGTTCAAAGGATTTTGAACAATTAGTCGTGATTAATTCACTATTTAAAAAGTCTTTTACAGCTATAAGGACTCCACCACCTCTGGTGAGACCAGTGGAACTGTAGTCTCTATCGCACCTGTGGATTGTCCAGCTGCTGTCCAAGATCTCTTCGTTAAGAAATGTACTATTTAACCATGTTTCGGTCAGTACAAGAACATTATAGCGACATGATTTAGAGTCAATGTAGAGGTTATTAAGTTTGGTTCTCATACCACTACAATTGTGGTAAAAGATTCTTACAACCTCGGGTGGGTTAGGTTTGGGAAGAAGAGACTGGGTGGGATCGGCAGTAGGGGAAGTAACTAGTTAAGGGCGGTAATATCTTTTCATCTCATCGCGGCTTTTTTGCAGCTGGGACACATGTATTGATCTTACATGAGCAGCATAAGCGGAGAGATCCTTGGTAACTTGTTGGGGATTGATTTGATAATGCTCAAGGTACCTAGTGTACAATTCGAGCAGGGCACTATGATCCGTTGGAAGACCTTCTTGTTGGAGCGAGACAATGAGGCTGGTCCTGGTTTTACCATATATACAGGTAGAGTCAGGTTTGTTATGCATGTACGCGAGAAACAGCCTTACATTGTCAAAGACCTGCCTTTCTCTGAGCCGAGATAACAGATATCTACTATCGGATGAGTCGGCTGAAATCAAGGTATTTTTTACAACCGGGGGTTGTAACGGGTTTAAGAAAGGAGGTTTCGTCAAGGGGGTGTTGTTGGTGCGGCTTACAGAAGACTCAACTGATTTCTGTGTGTCATTAGGAACCTCATTAACGTCAGCATAGGAACGACCTCCGACAATGATGTGACTCCGAGAAAAGTTAGGGTAAGGATTGCGAATTTTAGTTGTTGTTGTTGTGTTAATTAGCGGGATAGGTCTGTTCAGGCTCGGAAATGAGTTAGACGCAGTTGGAATGGTGTTAGTATTAGTTCTATTGTAATTGGTTATATTATTATTAGTATTATTATTATTATTATTATTATTATTATTATTATTATTATTATTATTAGTATTATTATTATTATTAGTATTATTATTAGTATAATTGCTATTGCTCCTGTTATAACTATATTTAGTAGTGTCGTAAGAGGGTACTGTGGGGAATTTGGGAGATGTAGCGGGTGCAGTATTAGTCCTATAGTAAGGATTAGGTGGTGTTGTATGCTGTACTGGTGTATTAGAAATTTTACATGATTCTTGTTTACTTAACACTATTTTAGGTTTAGCTTTATTATTACTAATATTTAAATTACTCGAACGGCAGAGAGTCAGGTTCTTCCATCTGAAAGTGTCCGACATTTGGTTGAAGAATAGCCACTGGTATCTAGTAGGCATGACTACTTTGAAGCACTTGTTTTTATTTTTTTTACCCGATGCTACCTCACAATGGAGTAATACGATGGCGAAATCAGTTTTGAACACGTTGCATACCCATCTTGCATCCGCATGATCTGGTGCGCCTTTGAGGAAGTACGTTGAATTAGATGTACTGCTCGTGGTTTTGCGTGGTACTTTTTTTGTTTTGCGTTGTTTTTTGTTTATTGCCACTTTTTTGTTTATTGCCACTTTATGCACTCCAGAGTTCAGCTTGTTCGCAACGTTTATCCTTTTTAGTCTGCTATTCCATTCCTCTAACGACCACGTTGTTCCGAATTTACTGATTGTCTCTTCGGGCAGATGTAACGGTGGTAAAGAGAGACATGGGCTGGACGAGATCGCTAGCGTCTGCACGTAGAGATTAGGAGGGCCAAGAGTAAAGTTATCGCCGCAGTTGTAGCTTTGGTTGGTTGAAATCCACTCGTCGCGTAGTTGAGCTTTCTCTAACTCGTTTGCAAGCGATATCGGCAGATCTAGGACTGGATCAGGGGTCGAGTCGTTATTTGAGTGGCCATCAACCACCGACAGGGACTTTACCTTAGCCAATTCTGCCTCCAGAAGACTAAAATGCGCCATCAAATCTTTTTTTAGCTGGGTGATTGAGTCGTCGAAAGTAGAGAGTTTATCGAGGCAGACGGAGACTTTTGCGAAAAGATCCGTCATTTCGTTGTTGGATTTGCCTGCCTTACCATCTGTAGCTATTTTAATTTTTTTAATCGCCGAGTTGATGGAATTAAGCTCGAATTTTATTAACTTTGAAACCTCGTCGACTATTTCAGTATTATCCTTGTTGGATAACTTGTCGAGTTTAGAATTAATCGATTCAAAATTTTTAGCATAATTTCTAGAATTATTGTCGATACCATCAACAACGCACGAAAGCTCATCGACGTTTTGTATTAAGAGCTGCGTGTTTTTCTCCGAGCTAAAAGCTTTAGCGCTGCAAGCTTCGAAGTCGCTTTTAAACTGATTAAGAGACTCTGCCAGTTCCATTATGTTGTTGTTGTTTGATTTGATCGCCAGTAATATATGCGAGAGGTTTATCGCTTTGCAATCGCGGCAGTAGAATTTGAAGAATTTTTTAAACTCGTTCACATACCTGAGTGAAGCGAGAGACAGACCAATGCATGAAACATGGAAAGTGTTGTTGCAAACACCACTACATGATATCCATTCCGCTCCGTGGATGGAAGAGCTGTTGTCGGCAGAGCATGTACTGTTTCTACATTTGTACATTTTGAAATTTTAAAGAGATTATTTAAATTGAATGAAGAATAATGAGTGGCTATAATAATTATGTTGGCACCAGAGTCCAAGCCATATACCAGATGTTTGTTGGCTTTTAATAGGCATGTAACTCTATAAACAGAGAGAGGCTGTACAAGATCTTAGCGGAATTAGCTGCCCCTAAAAGCTGATGAGACTGATCAAATACGCAAAAGTCATGATTCAAAGAAGTTCGAAATACGACAAGGGCATGGACCGGTCCCGATGATTTCACTCTCTCCTTGACAACGAAAACGTGAGTCCAAAGAAGTGCGCAAATAGCTACATAGTCTGTACAATACCTTGGATATACAGATGATGTCATCGTGCGAAGGATCTTTTTGCCCTGAACATCAGCGAAGAATAAACAATGGTTATGCAACAATCTAGGAGCTGGAAGATTTAGAATCAAAGAAATATAACTATCGACGTACACAACCAAGAAGTAGTTAATAAAATAGTTTACCTTGGGTCTACGATTACAAAAAGAAACGAAGAACAGGAAGAGATAACTAGACGTAATATGGTCAGTACTGTGCTGTGGTAGCGAGACTTAGTCTATGACCCAGAGGAACGAGTCAACTCGCCTGAGTGAAAAGTTCTGATGCATAATGGGCCCAACACTATGGCGAAGCAGATACAAAAGGTAGCTCTATAAATTTTTTGACGACCCAAAACTTTCTACTTTTATAAAAATTAACAAACTAATGCTAGCCGCTCACATAATTCAGACGGAGGACAACCGTATCCCAAAACGGCTCATGGTACTAGAACTTGACCAGTAGGCAGACTCAGGAGGAGATGAAGAGTCTGTGACAGGTGATGCAGAGTGATGCATTCAGTGCTACAGGAAAGGCCCTCGTGTATAAAATCTCTGTATGTGAGCGTAGTGAAATCTGCGGGTCAGACAACTGTCAAATTGGGTTAGTTGACTGCTGTTCTCTCGCGACAAAATATTTTTTTAAAGCGAGTGTTTTTATAAAGTTATCTCAAATCTAATTTTAAAAAAAGAAAGAAAGTAATTAAAGTTCTATCGAGTGAGTTTTCTGTGAAAAAACGAGCAATGAAGTGTGCAGCTCGTGAATGTAGGGATAATACGAAACTTCCGCGTGAAAAATCGTTTTTCAGGTAAATCTGCTTAATAAAATACTTCCTAAACACATTTATTACATATCTACATTGATAAATATGTGAATCACTGCGCTAAATACTCAACATAATATAAATTTTGTTTAGTTAGATTACTTTGTTTACGCTAACTAACCCAACGCAAAATTCAAGGGAATCAGCTGATTAGATTTCGGAGTGACGGCGTGTAAAAAGTTCATTTCTGGGGGCAAGATTTTATTTTAGACAGCTCATAATTTTAACTCGCTCTTGCCCCTCCTCTATTCCAGTCGCTTTTTCCACTTGTAGTGTACAAACAACTAATACAAAAAGAATTTCACTACGCTTTAATTCGACGAGCGCTCTTCCTGTAGTTTTATATTTGAAGACAGAAACAAGGAAGTGTAAAGAGAAATGTCATTTTAGTGCTGAAGTCACTTGGTGACCTCTTTCCATATAAAGTCGAAGGGTTTTGCATTAGTGCTGACGTCATTAGGGGACCATTTTATACTGTATACGAAGCTGTCAGCCTCTTTTACGTTACCTTGTTTCTGCATACCATGATGCAGAGGCAAGCTTTATGACAAATTATTATTTTTGTGAATATTCCGCTTTTATAAGGGTTAATCAAAGCACATTAGTATTATAATAGGGCAAATATATTTTTAGTTTAGTAGTTTCTTCAATATGAAAAACTACAAAACTCTTTATTGGCGTCTATATAAAGCTTGCTGAAAAATTCTAAGTGGTTTCAACTAGTATAATAAATCTTAAAATACTTAATAAATCTCTGATCGGTACAAGAAAATTGTTTTGCATTTAAAATAAATTTTAAGGCATACGAATTTGTACATACGAGTATAAGAAAGGAAATGAAGTTGATCTGGTTATTATGTAATGTTTTTCGTGGAGTAAAGAAAACACTGAATATGCCTCGCAAAAACTTAAATTATTAATGATTAAATCAATTTATTAATAAACAAAGTTCTTGAATACATAAACATATATGCATACATATACATCTTCTTCTTCTTTAACGGCTCTACAACCGGGATCCGGTCCTGGCCTCGCGCAACTGTTCTCTCCACCGGTCCCGATTCTGAGCCGATGTCATCCAGTTTGGCATCCCTAAACTCTGAGCGTCCTGGTCCACGCCATCCTTCCAGCGAAGGTTGGGCCTCCCTCGCTGTCGCACCCCATAGGTCTTACCGCAGAGAACTTTACGAGCAGGCTCATCTTCACTCATACGAGCTAGATGCCCTGCCCACCGGAGCCTACCGAGCTTTATTTTCTTCACAACATCTATGTCGCGATAGCGCTCGTAGATCTCGTCATTGTAGAGTCTCCGGAATCGTCCTTCCTCACATACGGGGCGAACAATCCTCCGAAGTATTTTCCTCTCAAACACGCCCAAGAGGTTTGAGTGCTTTTTACTAAGCACCCACGTTTCGGATGCATATGTGAGAACGGGTAAGACCATCGTCTTATATAGTAAAAGTTTAGACGTTATGGTTAGATATTTGGATTTGAAGAGCCTTGACAGACTATAGTAGGCTTTGTTGGCTTTTAGCAGTCGTGCGCGTATTTCTGGTTCCATGCTATTGTCGGCTGCTACTATTGACCCAAGATAGGTAAATGATTTTACCACGTCAAACTCGTGTTCCGCTACCTTGATTGTGGGACCAATGTTAGGTGTTCTTCCAGACGAGGCCACCATGTACTTTGTTTTGCTTTCGTTAATGTGCAGTCCCAGATTTCCTGCCGCTTGCTCAATCTGAGTGAAAGCTTCTTGTACAGCTGTTGTTGTTCTTCCAATGATGTCAATGTCGTCTGCGTAAGCCAGTAATTGGGTGGACTTGTGGAGGATTGTACCCCTTGATGTCACGCCCGAATCTCGGATCACTTTCTCCAACGCCAGGTTGAAAAGGAGGCAGGCCAGACCGTCCCCTTGTCGGAGTCCATTATAGATGTTAATTGGTCTGGACAGTGTTCCGGATACCTTTACTTGGCTTGACACATTGATCATGGTCAACCTACATAGTCTTGTCAGTTTGTTGGGGATGCCGAATTCCCTCATGGCTTTGTAGAGTTCTACCCTGGCTATGCTATCATAGGCGGCTTTAAAGTCTATGAGGAGGTGTTGAATTGAGTTTTGAAACTCTAGACATTTTTCCATAGCCTGCCTCAAGGTGAAAATCTGATCAGTCGTTGATTTGCCTGGGCTGAAGCCACACTGGTAATGGCCTATGATGTTTCTGGCGTATGGGGCCATCCTGTTTTGTAGGATAGCGGAGAATATCTTATACACGGTACTCAACAACGTTATACCGCGATAATTAGTGCACGCTGTGATATCTCCTTTTTTGTGTACCGGACAGAGGATGCCTTTTCTCCAGTCTTCTGGCATCACTTCCTGCTCCCATACTTGCACAATTAATTCATGAATCGCTTGGTGTAATGTAGGCCCTCCATATTTAACCAGCTCCGCTGCGATGCCGTCTGCACCCGAGGCCTTGTTGTTTTTGAGCCGGCTGATGGCTCTGCTAACTTCTTCTATGTTTGGTGGCGGCAGCATAGCATTGTCATCAGATATTGGTGGAGCCTCCGAATCCTCAGTTAGCTCGCCATTTAGCAATTCATGAAAGTGCTCTTCCCATCGCTCCAAGATGCCTTTAGGATCGGTGATCAGATTCCCTTCTTTGTCCTTGCAGTATGTGCAACGTGGTGTGAATTGTGTCATACTGCGGACTCTTTGGTAGAACTCCCGCGCCTGGTGCGGCCGTCGTTCTCTGTACTGTTCTAGCTCACAGACGAGATTTTTTTCCCAGGCTTCCTTTTTCCGTCTGTGAATTCTCTTTTCTTCTTTTCTGAGCTCTTTATAGTTCTCTTCGCGTGCCCGTGTTCTCTGAGACTGCTGCATGGCTCGGTACGCAGCATTCTTACGTTCAGTTGCCAGCTTGCATTCATTATCGAACCAGTCGTTCCGATCTTTACGACTTCTGCCTAAGATGGAATCAGCAGTACTAATGACAGTATTTTTAAGGCGGGTCCAGTTCTCTTCGACGCCCGGCATCTCATCCCCAGGACTTAGGGCGAGTTCTAATGCATGACCGTAGCTGTTTCTGGCCATTTCATTGCGTAGTGCAGCTGTGTTGATTCGAGCCTGATCAGCGGATACAAAGCTTTTCAGCGTTGTAATGCGCTCTCGGAGCACCATACCAACAATATAGTGATCCGAGTCGAAGTTGGCACCTCGGTACGTTCGTACCGTCATCAGACCCGAAAGGTGGCGGCGGTCTATCAACACATGATCTATTTGGTTGCGAGTGGCTCCATCAGGAGATACCCAGGTGGCTTTATGGATATCTTTACGCGCAAATCTAGTACTTGCAACGACCAAGTTCTTACTTGCTGCCATCTCTACAACTCGCTGTCCATTGTCATTAGTGTTTTCATGCAAGCTGTGGTTGCCGACATATTGCCTGTATATGGGCTCCCGGCCTACTTTGGCGTTCAGATCTCCCAGTATGATTTTTACATCATACCTGGGGCAGGCATTAAGTTCCCGTTCAACTAATTCGAAGAATTCTTCTTTATCATCATCCGGGGACTCTTCTGTAAGTGCGTGAACGTTTATGAGGCTGATGTTCTTAAATTTACCTCGCACACGAAGGGAGCATAGCCTTTCGTTTATTGCTTTAAAGCCGATAATGGTAGGCTTCATTCTTTTGCTAACCATAAAACCTACTCCTAGAACATGGTGTTTTGTATGACAGCTGTAATATACGTCATACTCAGGTTTTTGCAAAACACCATTCCCTGTCCACCTCATCTCCTGAATGGCGGTAATGTCAGCTTTATACTTTGACAGGGTATCGGCTAGATGTTTTGAAGCTCGAGTTCTGTACAGAGTTCGAACGTTCCATGAAAAAATTCGTAAATCGTTTTGCCTTTTTCGTTGCCGTGGTCGTCGTCGTTTATTCCAGTATCCGAGGCATGTTGCTCGTTCCGTAATAATTGTTTTTTACGGGTGAGGTTATTAGCCTCACGCCAACCTTACTTGGAAGGGACTAGCCCGATCATATTAGCCTATCCTCTCTCATAGAATAGTTACCAGTGGCCACCGCTAGGAGGTTATGATCGCACTTCCATCAGTCCGAAATAGTTACGGCACGTGCATGTTATGCTACATGTTATTCCCCCTATTCCGCTGATGACTGACCACATATACATACATGTTTATAAAAAATATTTAAGGTGTTAGGAAACCTTTGCCTATGCAAATATGTAGATCCCTGCTGTTAAGCGTTTAAGTTCGCCATCAAGAACTGCTAGAAAATTCTCAAAAGCAGTGAAAATCTATTCGATCGAAACCTAGCGAGAATTACTTCTACCTGCAGTCTCTTCACATTAGTGTCACGCGCATGATTCAATCGCTACCACCAAGGGGGAGAAACCTACCTTAATAACCCTGTCACCAGCGAGATATTTGCTGCTCACCCACATGGATCGGGCCAATGTCATTTCCAGGCCAGCCGTTTCAACAACAACAACAACATACCCATGTGCGGCCGCCTATTCAATCGACGGAGAGATACTCGAGATCCATGATTGATGTGATTGTTAACAGTGAGTTGGCACTGTGTGCGCTCCGCTTCCAAGTAACCTTAGTAAGCTCAGCTCACGTTGAGAATAACAGAATACAAAAAAAACAGCAACAACAACCTGTACAACATGATCGGTTCAACTAGTGTTCATGAATCTCAGGTGTTGCTCGAGGGGATCACTTGGCGGCGAAAAAGTAAGAAACAAAGAAGCACAACAAACACACAACTACAAGATGGCGCGAAGCGGTTGCAGAAGAAACTCTAGGAAAATTGACGCGATAATAGCGATGATGGGTATTGCATACTGTTACATTGATTATGTAAGACTCGCTGATATGTACACAGTCGCGCTTATGTGGGATGAATTTTGATGTTATCCAATAAAATTTGACATAATTCAGCGCTTCTTCAATGTCGGTGACTCTCGTGTTTCGACGCTATATATGCTCGCCTCAGTAGAGAGCTTTCCGCGATAATTGCTGTATTTCGACAACACTTAACCAGTAGTTGGCAGTAATTGGTTTCGTTCATTGTGCTAAAGATATTTATGTTTCCTGAAATTTATCCAATGAAAAATATCAAAAGGCCGTCCACCAAAAGCGATATAATTTATGGGGGAGTTGGGTAAATGCATTACAATGCGCCGTTACCACTTGGTGTGTGAACTGACATCGAATCTGTCACTGGTTGCAGCGCAACGATAGCATCCAAATAGGAAGATGCCTGTTAAGTTTATGCTGTTTTAGGTGTAATAAATTCATTCACATCCAAGCGAGATTTTATTGATTAATAAATCTATTGATCATGTTTCTTCACTATTGTCACCTGCCTCTTATCTAATGAAGATCACAAGTTACACCCATGAAGGGATTTTAAATGTGGCATGCGGTTACAAATATTCAAGCTTTGAATTTTGAAACATTTCTGTCGGTTTATTTTGTTAGCGTTTTTAAGATAATATTTTTAAAGTGCCTGGAAGTTTGTTCTGGTCTTCAAATTGTTTATTTAGTCAAAATTGCATAACTCTTTATACTTTTGTGAAATAAATGGAGTTAACAATATCGATTGTACTAAATAAACGGCCCTCGTTTTATTGTGTGTACGTGGTCTTATTTTAATTTAAGTCTGTCTTTAATTCAATAAAATGCGGGGTGGGTTTGACCTTCGTTGTCCCATTACTGTGGGTTAGTATTAACGAAGACCAACTTTCTAGTATGATGAATAATGATGATTATGAGTGAATATTGAAATCAGAAAGGCAGCAAAATTACTACTACAGTACTTCAAATATGGAAAGAGTACTTCCAAGTGCATTACAAAATGGACGAAGAAGGAACAACGACACTTCTATTATCTCCAGTAACATCAAACTTGAACGCACAGTTTACAGAAAGCAGAACAGTTACTTTAGACGAATTAAACATTTAGTATGCAACTGTATGCAAATGTATGCAATAATGCTGGACCTAAACAAGATGGAGCAAAACATATAGGCCTGCAAATAAATGCAGAGAGGAGCAAGATTATAATTCAGTCAAGGGTGGAAAGAAGAAGAAGAAACCACAATACCACCTGGGGGGAATATAACTTTGAACGGGTAAACCAATTTAACTACTTGGGGTCCACAGTCAGCGAAGACAGCGATGAAACGATAGACGTACAAAAAAGAATAAACGCCGCGAACAGAACCTACTTCTCACTACTGCCAGTAGTGAAATATAGAAACATCCACAGAAAAACAAAAATAAGAATCTACAAAACCATTTTACGTACTGTAGCTACGTATGGATGTGAAGCATGGAGTATCTCCCAGAAATCCGCAGACAAGGTGGATATATTTGAGAGGAAGGTTATCCGAAGGATATACGGCCCATCAATGAACACAATGCATGGAGAATACGCTACAATCACGAATTGTACGACTTATACAAAGTGTGGAAACTTTCGACCCTTGCCAAGCTACTACGTTGGGCCGATCATGTCCAAAGAATGGATGACTCGAGGATACCAAAAAAAGCCCTGTATCTACTATCAGATGGCAAAAGACCAACACAAGAAACTGGAGGCAAACTCTGGAGCAGAGAGACGTCTGGAGGAAGACGCTGATGGAAGCCAAGGCTCGAATTGGGATGTAGAGCCATCGAAGAAGATTCCTAACGGGCCTTTCTTCCTCGACGTCGTCATATATCTTTTGTTAGCACGACCTAACCTCCTCCGTATTCCAGACGGTGCTTTCCTCAGCCTATTATTGCCAGGCTCGGTTCCGCACCTCGTTCGACATATCCAATCCATAGTAATCTGTTTATTTTAATAATATGACAATGTTTCTAATTTTACTGATTTCTACAGGCGCTACAGCCCAACTTAAGCCTGACCTTCTCTAATCTTTCCCCCAGTCTTTTCGATTTCTGGCCGAAGTTATCTATTTCGATATGTGTAGTAGTATTTCCGCATCTGCTAAAACCACATCCTTCACTAACTCCACTGGTATACTCCATATACCGTTAGATCCACGGCGGCCGTCTCAAGGTGGCGGATTAACATTTTATTCACTACCCCTTCAACATGGTATGGTATGATAATTAGAATACAATAAGCAATATAGTATACTCAATATACCGTTAGATCCATGGCGGCTGCCTCAAGTCATTTTTTCACAACACCCAAAACATGGGTACCAAAGGAAAAAATGTGATAAGTAGAATATAATAAGCTATATAACGTCATTATAAATTCAACATGGTGGCCAACACAAACTGGTGGATTACCTAATTCTTCAAAAGAACCTCGACATGGTTATCAAATGAAAGTACATGCCATGTAAAATAAAATAAACTATGTCTCCTTCTTTGAAGGCGTTAATTGAAAATTGTGTACCGGTATTGGAATGCACAGAAACTACAGGTACAGGCACATTTACTCGTATGTAAGAGCAATAATAGTTGCGAGTACTCACGAATGAAAGTAGTAGAAATGCTGGAAAAAAGAGACGCGGCTATTATTGAAATTAAAATCATATAAAATAAATTTAGCTTACTTCTTCATTTAATTTCTCAGGAAATTAGAAATTAAACAGATTAATTATTATATTATTTCTAGATTTAGGTAACAATTTTCCGCGTGTATCTGTCATAATATCATCAAGATGTTCAAAATCGATTGCAAAATTTCACACACAAGACTAATAGAAATAATAATACTATTTGTATTTCAAGAAAGTACACAAGATTTACATCTTTTTGAGTACATATTTAAGTAGAATATAAACAAAAAAAGAACCATAAGATTAAAATTATAATTAAAATTAAAACTAGAAAAATAGTTGAGTTATAATTAAGATTGAAGTGGGAAGTTATAGAGGTAGTGAGAGAAATAAAGAGAGTGCTAGTGAGAAGAAGAAGATAGAAAAAGAAATCTTTTTTACTGTATGTTGTGGCTGTGCTCATTCTCTGAATGTGGTTTGGAAGATAATTCCAGATTCTGAAAGTATACACAAAAAAGGAACGACTACCAATTAGGGAAGTGTTTTTTTTTTGTGGTAAGATGAACCTTAGGAGTCACCCTTTGCACTACTAGTCCGTCATGTCTTACAAGTCATGGTGCAATGTATAGTAGTAAGCTTGATCTGAAGGAAAGATAAAATAGGATAGGCTGGGATTCTGGAGGGTACATGAGTAGATGTCGATGAACTTGCGTTTGAGCTCTGAGATGTTATATGAGCTCGGAAACACCGACTGCGGAAGAGAGTTCCACAATCGGGTTGTTCTATTTATAAAAGAACTGCTAAACCGTAATGTGTAGATTCTAGATATTTATTTCATCAACCTTCTATTGATTGTTGTCTCGATAATTTGATGGGTTGAGGAAGAGGTACAATTCTTCGTAATGGAAGTTATCAAGGACCAGAAGTTTTTGCTGCCTACGTGGGTGTTGAGGATCTTACTTCTCAACTTGTCGTCAAATGACGCTTTGACCTTCCTGGTGATGGAATTACAGAATTACAATTACATGGAATTAGTTTCTCGACTTGATATACTCACGCCGAAGTGATTCGTTGGGCGAACGTCTGTACGCTCTATAAGGACTTCCTTAACTTGAATTGCGTTCCTACATTCCCCATTGAACCATCTGTTTGGCCTAGGCTTTATAGATATGGTAGAATGAGGAATGAACAAACACATTCCTGCCCGTATTATTTTAGAAATACAGGAAGCGGGATAGTTCGCACTGGCACTGCGGTAACACAAATTCCAGTCGGTGGCTTGGAAAAAGCGAATAAGTCCCAGCCACTTGGCTTTCCCATAGTGCCAGACAGTTTTTTTAGGAACTGCGTTGGTTGGGGAAGAAGTTGGATATGGGAAATCAGCGCTGACTAGTTTGTGGTCCGAGTTACCAAGGGATGAGCTAACTTTATCGGCGTATCGAGTTGGATGAGAAGTAAACAATAGGTCAACCAGATAGGTTTCGTGACCTTCAACGTCAACGTTGCACAGTTCACGATTTGGTGCAAATTATTTGTGTGAGCATCAATCAGGAATGTGATGGATCTCAAGGGCTACAAAAGAAAGAGGAAGTCAGAAAGGTAACAGGGGCTTTAAAGCCATGAGATCGAGGAATTGAAAGACGTCACAGCCCAGTAAGGAATTTTGGACATATGTTCAGATCTTCTCATAAGAAAAAGGAACCTGATAAAATCATTAAATGCCACTCTAAGACGCTAACGGCAGGAAGAATCAAAGGAAATATACACCAGCGAGCCTTAACGGAAATGAGGAAACCAAGAGATTTAATAGTTTGGTTCGAATAGTCGGGGATAATATACTGCCATGTAGCCATAGTTTACGAGGTGTGCCATAGATCTTAGAGATCTGCAGTGAGACATGATTGTAGCAGGAGAGTTTGGAATTGACAACAATAGGTACTCAAGTTTTTGGCACAGTCAACGATTGGAAGGGAAACATTATTAAGTAGAAGAGGGAAACTATCCGGGGACCAAGCGACGAATAAGGAAAATTACTTGCGATTTAATTGGATTTAATTTAAGGCTATTACTCGAACTCTATTCGTTTATTTGAGACAAGGTGCTATTGAGTTCAGACACACAATCTTCAACTTGATTATGAGGACAAGAGGTATGTATATAGCTGGAGATCAACAGCATATAAATAAAAAGAGCAGCGACGGATAACAGAAGGATCATTAATATAGAGGGAGAACAGCAAAGGACAAAGAACCGAACCCTGCGGCACACCTGCAGGAAGTAAAATTATTATGCCGAACACACTGAGCTCTATTAGAGAAAAGAGAAGAGAAAAGACGAACAGAAGATGAGGAAAAGTGATACCGTTGACTAAGTTTATGGAGCAGATGCGAGTAAACTACAGAGTCGAATGCTTTGGAGAAGTCAAGAAGAAATAGTATTGCAATATCACCTTGATCAAGGGCGGAACGAAGATCGAAGGACGAAAAAACGTGCATGCGCGCGTCCCACGTTTTTTCGTTTTAAATCTATCTGTATGGTGTTAGGAGTATGCATGAGTGTCTATATCTCTATGGGGCTAGGAGAAATTATTTTAAACTTTTTTTTTCGTCTTAAAAACGTGGCATATTAAAAAGTTTTATTATCTAATAATTTTTTGAAATTCAATTACTATTATTTTAAGCACCCCATTTTTTGAGTTATCAGAAATTGTCATATTTCAAAGTATAAAATCATTATAATATTTATCCAAATAAAAAATTCCCTTTAATATGAAATGCCACAATTTGCTTATCTATAAATGCCAACTTTAAACCTTTTCTTTCCCGCCATAAACCAGTTAGTAAACGCTATAATTAATACCGTTTTAGTAAAAAAAATATAAGTTTTGTTAATTAAAAAAAAGTGTTAAAAATCACACCTGTTCAATTCTGCTTACAACAAATTTTAATCTCCAAATTTATTTCGCAATAATTAAAAAAGTCAAACGTCACCCTCATAAAAGAAAACCATTAATTAGCGAAGATTAATTATCCTATGAATAGCATTATTCTTCCCTAAACTGCTATTTTCTAACTGAAGGTGCTAAAATTCTATCTACATTTTAATTTATTACGCACCAATCAGAATCGGTTATGTTTTCTAGTCGATTAAATTGCATCAATTCCTGAAAGGAACTAACGAACCATATAATCGCGGCCAATCAAAAGCTGCCAGTTTATCAAAACAACTACTATTAACATAACAAATGCCAACTATAGCAGCAAAAAATTATCAATCAGGTGCTCTATATTATCCCCGAGAAACCAGATTCATTAGAATAACAAAGTCAGTCCCAGTCGAAGATAAATGTAAAAATGTCAGTATCGTACTCATTATTTAATGACAAATTTACGACAGCAAAAGTCTCCGGCTATCGAATACTCGAGATGTGGTATTTCAGTGCCACACTTTGGTAGCTGGATATCCGGTTTTTAGCGCTTACCGTCAATTTATATTCATTCACGAAAAACGCGAAGAAAAAAATATTTGGTATCCAGTTCGATATCAGATCGCCGATCGTGACTGGTAATATTTTTAGAAGCTAAAAGTTTGATCTTTTCATATTTCGTGTTTTTTGTTATTCAAATGCCAAACGTAATATGCTAGTCGGTCTTAAATTATGCTTTTATTCGGTAGAACAGGTGTAAATAGGTTAATAATATATTTTTTGCAAAAAAGCGACAGTTTTTGAGTGAAAAACAAGGCGCAAAATGATTAGCGATTTGGGGATTGTTAATTAGGAATCAACGATTATATTATTTCAGTAATGACCGCAGCATAATTCGGATTTATTTGCATAAATTAAATTTAACACGGACTTTAAAAACAAGATTGAAAAATGTTTTTAGATTTTGACTTGCACATTGTACTAAAAGTATTTTACGTTTGTAGAAGTGTGTAAAAATTTAATTTGTGCAAAAAAAGATTGCTTTCCTCATTTTAATTCACTTTTCATCAATCAATATCTGCGCGTCACTTATTTAATTACGCTTAATGGATGGAAAAATATTTTAAGTTTACAATCTTTCCAATCCCCTGCTCTGGAGTTTTCAAAGGTAATCTTTGCAGGGTATCTACATACATTGGTATTACTTAAACCAGGGATTCTCGACCTTTTTGAACCCACGTACCCCTTTTTGTATATCATTAACTATGCGTACCCCAAGTTTGCCGATAGCCCAGCGCTGCTCTCCCTGTCTTTGACCAACAAAGTGTTCCACATTTGGTCACTAGTGTTCCAAAATACTACAGCCACAAATGCAGTAGTAACGAGCGTCGTGTTTGCTGGCTGCAAATAAATGATTATTCAAGAAATTGTAACAGTTATGTATATTCTACCATGTATCTAGCGTACCCCTTATATATTTTCGCGTACCCTCAAGGGGCGTACCTGCCGTACCACCAGTTGAGAAACACTGACTTAAAGTATTAAAGTTCTACCGCATAATCTAGGTTTAGACGGGTGAGTCATTCCATATAAAATCAACCAATGGTTTGGACCTCACCACCTCCGATTGTTATAATTTTTTTATATTTGTTCTTCTGGTGGAAACTAAGAAACAGCAATTTTCGAGATTTTTTAGAATTGTATTTTTTTAGTTATAAATTTTCAAAAAACCGATAATCGCAAAATTTTGATAAATTTTGAAATCTTTAAATTGCTCTATTTTAAAAACTATTTGACATAGAAAGCTGAAAGTAGCACCAATTTCTTCTGCTTTAATAAGGCTTTAATTTGATATACAGTATTTTTAGTAAGATTAAAACTTTTCCGGCATTTTGAAAATTTTCTTTTTGAAATATCTCAAAATAATTGTTTTTCAAAATTTTGAAAAAATTATATTTTATGCCTACACACTTAACGTACATATAAAGCCAAAACTTTGGATGGGACGACATTGGGATCATATTGAAATAATTTTTTAGGTACATGAAGAGTTCAACGAACGAACTATAAAAAAACCTTTACTGCGGTAGAGCTGAAACCCACCACTGATAATTTCGCCTTTTACTAATTTGAATGTGGGGAATTCAACAAAAATAAAGTCAACTCTCTAACTTGATCGGAAACTACCCCCACGACAACCCTTGTTACTAAAATTTAGTATTTCCTGCGTGCTTTTGAAAGCACCCCATCCCCAACCAACAATTTTTTAGCTTTCTTTTTCATGATGCGCCATTTATTCACCTTCAATTTTCGCATTAAGTGAAACTAAAATTTTAGGTAACACCGTCGAATGAATGCCAAAGTAGGAACATAGTCTATTGATTATGTCATATGGAAAGGAACTAAAACGTTCCCGGGGTGGGGTTTTATTGCAGGAATCGATGGATCATTTAAGAAGAAAAAACCGCGGAGTGCTATTAAATTAGAGGGTGGAAATTGGAGATAGGGGTCAAAATGGACCCTTTTTAGTTTTTGCAATATATCTCGCAAACAAAGCAAAATTTCGACATACATTATATGAAATTTTTTGTAGAGAATTAAATTTCCCATAGAAATGGCTTATTTAAAAAAATTTAGAAGATTTTTGTTTATGTCAAAAATGTTGAAACAAAAAAAAAAGAGAAAATTTCGATATTTTTTTTGTTTTTTGCTTTTTTGACTATATCTTTTTTTGGGTCAGAGATGGGTATAGGTATTGCTTTTTAAAAAAGAAAATAAACAAAATTTACTTTAAAATGCCGGGTCGTTTTGGATAAAAATTGGCTGAAATATGGCCACGCGGACATAACTTTTTTAATCTTTTATACAACCATTGCCTTCATTCTCATATTGGTGAAAAATAAAAGTGCTATACAACTGCAAACCCATATGGACACTTTTTTATGTGAAAATCTAACTGAAGTAGAAATAAATTCTGCATCAGAATATATTGTACTTCTCTGTTTGGGGCAAAGTTAAACATGACCCTAAGCAACTGTCGCTTCCGGAAGCACTCCGCGGTTTTTTCTGCTTAAATGATCCATTGAACGATTCCTGCAATAAAACCCCCTGAACGTCTTAGTTCCTTAATTAATGCCCTGTTTTTTAAGACATAATCAATAGACTACAAGAAGAGGAGTTCCTAGGAGTGATATGAAAGCATAGCCTACACAGCGCTACCAGTGACAATGGCAGTAGATTGATCGATCTTGCAAGCTGAAACTCACTAGTAGTAAGTTCAACAGTGGATGCTGTCTATCGGTTCCCTTTAGTGGATTTTGGAACTAATGGACATGTTTCTGATGGTGTTCTTCAGAATATGAAATTTTATGAAAAGTTAGAGGGAAAAGAGCTCAAACTTCCAAAGACATGCAATTTTACGGAAAATTTCGAAAAGGTTTGTTACGTTTTTGTGGCTAACGCCTCTTGCTATTTATTATGAAGCCTTTTCGACAAGCGCAACTAGTAAAGAAATGTACAACTAATGCATTTCCAGAACAAGACACGTTGTTGAAAATAGTTTTGGAATCCTTGCATCCAGATTTTGTATATTTTATACTCAAATTAATTTGGAATCAGAGAACATAACAAAAGTGGTGAAGGCAACAAGTGCATTGCATAATTTTTTGATGGAACATCAATCAACCTTTTACGCTTCCCCAAACAGTACCTATCAGGAGAATTTCGATGTGGCTTCAATGCTTTTAAGGTTTGTCGTAGCTTCGTCTATTGCCGGTACTTTCATTAGCAGTACCAGCATCACTATAGTTATTGGGAAGTGCGTATCCTTTTAGTTGGTTCACATCACTTTCATTATCGTGGTCTCTATCCAGTAGCTCTTTAAAATTCTCACTCCATCTTTTTAAGACTTTGTTTTTGTCTCAAGATATTACCAAGATTCTCCTTATATATCGTTACTCTGGGTTTAAACTCTATACGTTATTATTTTAATGTATCAAAAAACTAGTTGGGATGTGGGTTTGACCCCTTCGGTCCATACGATCAACTTCCCGGTTTGATCGTAGACTTCTTGCAAGATAGTACAAGCTGAGAGAAGCTAGTTCAAATAACTACAAATAATAGTGGTAAATCCACAAGATTTTCCTAGAGAATTTGTTTTTCCGGAACGATAGCAAACAAACATTTCCTTTATACTTTGTTCGCTACACAGCGGGAGTTCGAATTCGTAATAAGCATGTTGAAGCACCGCTGATAAACTGGGAAGCGAATGACTTAATTTGGAAATGCCAAAGCTTTACGGAGATATTAGCAAAACTAATCAATGTAAAGTACTTGTCAGACTTGACCAAAAAGAGCAAATTTTTCGGTAACTACTAGAAATCCTGGGATGAACCACAATTTCCTGAAACTGTAGGACGTATAAAACAATTCCCCGTCAAAAAAGTGCTGATCCAAGGTTGGAAAAATTCGTGATGTAACGATTTTTAAAGGTTGTCGGATTTCGCTCTACAGAATCCAAGAAAGATCACTTCGCTTAGATCGGGCCTCATTCCATCAATTGTATTAGATATTAGCATAACTTATCAATTTAAGGTTTTTCTGACACTAAGCCGAAGTTTATTCATTCAAACAAAAAAAGGGCCCGACCGAATGTTATGTACTTTTTTCAGAGCATTTTTTCTTTCGGCAGCTCAAAGAAGTCGATATAGTTTTTGGCTCGCGCAGTATCGTGCAGGTACAAATATCACAAAACGTCGCGTCGTTTAAACACGACGTTGAAAATTTCGATTTATATTTTCGAATCGATTACAATAACTTCCTATAAACTGGGAAATTAATAAAATCTAGCAATTTTTCCTTACAAATGTTCCAAAGAAACCTACATTTCGAACTTTTTGGGGGGCCTCGGTAGCCTAGGGGTAAGGCGCCTGACTACTATCCCAGAGGTCCCGGGTTCGAATCCCGTCCAGCCCTACGGTCCTTCGCCTTTTCCACTTTTCCACCCACATAACTTTCCTTCTTTCTTCTCCCCTCTTTACATTCCTGATTCCTCCTGTCATAGCCTTTGCTAGTCCTTCCCTACTCCACCAAGCGCATGTCATCGGTTGGTTAAGAGATTCAACTCGTTTCAGGAGGCATTACACTCCAGCGAGTTGTTTCTCAAATGCCCCGATGCCAGAGTCGCGAAATGGTTGGAAGTAGGTGGAATAAAAATATATCGCGGCTAGGTTGTGGCAGCTCCTTCCTATGTACTTCTCTCTCTCTCTACTTCTCATCTTCCGGCTAGAGCTGCTGTTCGACATTCTATAGGAAAATATAGATTGTCGAACAGTACAAAGGGGGCTTTCCCTAAGTCTCTAATCTATCACATAAAAAAATATGAAGAGATAAGTGGAGAAGATATCACTAACCATCTTAACCGCTCTTTCATTCACAAGCTGGAAAGGAACACGCGTTCTTATGGTAAGTCCAGACGATGCAACCCAAATTGCGCAAAGCAAGTTCCCAAGAATTTTATGTAATATTTCAGAGTTGCGAACATAATGACGCCATTAAGCATTCGTAAAACTGATTTATTTTTCATAAAAAAGCAATAATGAAGCCATAAAACAGCTAAACAAAGGTGTTGTACACAATTTGGAATGTGCCGTGTGGATGGACCATTATACTTACTTACTTTAAAGGCTCTTCAATCGGGATCCGTTCCTGGCTTCTCGCAACGAATGTGTCGTTCACTGCGAATGTGTCGTTCACAGCTTGACACTTTGAAACACTAGAAATTGACCCGCTTTGAAATCAAATTCCGTCATATCCTCCGCTAAAAAACCAAAGCAGTGCGCTATACTTATAGTGCATTTCTGGAGACGCACCACCCCCATAGCGAAAGATATGCGGACAAAATGCGACTCCAAAGTAAATCAACCTCCAATATTCTAAAATACGGAGCCACACCACTCCTACATTGAACGACACAAATGTTGCTCGTTCGGCAATAATTCTTTTTACCGGGTGAGCTTAATAGCCTAGCTCGATCATATTAGCCTATCCTCTCTCATAGGATAGTCACCAGGACCACCGCCAGGAGGTTATGATTGCACTTCCATCAGTCCGAAATAGTTGCGGCACCTGCATGTTATGCTACATGTTATTTCCCCTATTCCACTGCTGACTGACCACTACGGAACATGATAGGTGGATAGAAATATGATAATATCTTTAAAATAATTTTTTAACCCCGTATGATTTTTAAAAATCGACCTAACAACAATGAAAGTGGCAGTTTTAAAAATAAAGGTATAGGTAACAAATGTATAATTTAAATAATTTCTTTATTGAAAATAATTTGTGCCTTCAAATATTTAGAAAAAATTGCTTTAAAGATTAACTTTGAAAAGAAAAGAGCCAATGAATTAAATCTCAAAACATCCACATACTATAGTAACAAAATAGGATGTCCACAAACAAAGAACAACAGACTTCACACACGCGCACAATTTTAGCACAAACACCAGCAATACTGCATCACTTTTGAAAAAAGGTCGATCGATCGAAAGAATTGAAAAACTGGCGCCTATTTGTCATCAGTTGTCGAGTTCAAAAAAGTTTTTCAAGTACTCTGTACACTTGTGAACGGCCTTGCGCTTGCCTTTTATTACCTGAGTGGCTAATGCTCGTGCCTAGACGCACCTGCAGCACTTAACAGATTCAACAGAATTACAAGTGTGGGTAAAAGCCTAACTTAAGGCCGTTTCTAGGCTGTTTACCTACTGGAAACGCACGATAGTCGCAACTGCTGCTAACAGATTTGCGCAATCTCTTAATCATATTGTATAATTGCGCGGCCGTGAATATAAAAATGTCGCTTACTGTTTAAATCGATCGTTGACCCTTTTTTGTTTCTATATTATTTATAAAACTAGATCACGTCGAAGAATGCATTAAAATAAATTTCGTGTCGAGTAATTTGAGGAAATAGTTCAAGTTTAAATACAGGTGCTTGAATTCCTTTTGTGTACTTGCGAGAAGTTTATGTGGAAAGTTGAAAATGAAAATTTTTTGGAACTAAGTTCCATAACGCGGCTTGCGGGTAGAGTGAGTTGGAAGAAATTGTCACGTAAGAAAATGCGGTATTCTGTGTATGTAAGTGTGCGAGTATCGATCCCAGTGCTCAATTTACGAATTTACGAAATCAGAATGCAGTGTTTTTCTGTAGAATTTGGAACCAATTTGCACCGATAGCTTGCTATAACTATAGCGAGCCGTAATAATAAGAGTGATGAGCTAGATCCAATTTTTAAATTGCTTCATTGTCCTTGAGATCAGCTGATAAAAATTTCAATGCGAAAAGTCAAAACATCACAGAAGTAATATCTATGGTAGAAGGAGGCAGCATTACTTTCACACAACGCTACAATGTGTGTGAAATAAAGATAAAAAATGAAGGGGAAATACGAGTGGACAATACAAGTGTAATCAAGTAGCGCGAGTGCTGTACCAACACGATATTTTTACGTATACATACTCGAATTTTGCAACTTGATTTTGACCCACTTTCATATAACCTATAAACTTAAAACATATGCACAATGCAACAGTTTACCGACATTCCAAATTTAAAATAGCGGCCGACAGAAAATGGCGGAAGATATATAATGGAATATAAAGTAGAAAAAATACAACCGAACAACATTAAATCTTGCATATATGCATAGTTCGCGTGACAATGCAATCTGGACATTTTGGAAAAAAATCAAGATGGCGATTCCAAGATGACGGACAATTGTTGTAATTGTGTTCCCTGACCCCCGACTTGGGTATCAAATGAAAGGGTATGACAGGTATAATATACATAATTAGCTGTGTGCCGAAAATGGCAGACGACACAAAATGGTGGAAGGCATATCGTCGCTAGGACGACATACTCTCGTATCTTGTATGAAGCAGATTGTTCAGGGTAAGCTGTGGTTTCTACATTTTGTGATATAAATACACCTACCTAACTTACACATACGAAACTTTGTGACAAGGTGAAGCATTAGAGTTTACGTATACTGGTGAAAGCAGTTCAGCAACGTTAAAATTGTAGGAAATGCCAGTATGTCGTGCAAGCGACAATATAATAGACTAAAAAGTAGAAAATGCAACCGATCAACATCCAATCCTGCTTATATGCATATTTCGCGTAAACAAATCAAGATGGCGATTGTTTAACGTGTTTTTAAAGTCCTGGTGGCGAGATCCTTAAGGGGGTCTAGAAATCCCCATTGTATGCCACCTGTTCTACTATCTAGAGCGATGACAAGAATGTAAGGATGTTATTACTATAAGAAATAGTAATGGCGAAAGTAAACACCCTTGTCGTATTCCTGAATTCACCTCTCAAAGCTGTCGGATAATTTTCCATTATGAAGAACTCGGCATTTGGAATTGTTGTATTGACGTTTTATCAATTCTATTATTTTGTTCGGCAGCTCACATTGCCGTAGAGCTCGCCATATAAAGCTCTTATTAACCGAGTCTAACGCTTTCTCATAGTCGACGAAAGCAAGATAAGCAAGATAAGAATTCTGTAAACTGCTCCACTATGATTGCCAAGGTGTCAATATGGTCCATGTAGGAGCGGCACTTGCCACGCCAATTGTCACAGATTATTAAGTCCCCGTTTTTTGGTTTTTTGACTATGATACCTTCCGTCCTATCCTCCGGAAAGGTACAGGTGTTCGTATCTGCTACTATATCGCTACAGAATGTGCGACTGCACAGGTCCTCAAGGTGGTTGAGGCCTCGCAAGCGAAGCGAGCCGAAATATTTTTTGGCAATAAAAATCATTTGAATTAATTTTTTGCATTTTTACTTCATTGAATGAGCCACACAAATCAGTTTATTGAGTTTATGTTTGGATTATGGTTTATTGTTTAATGTGTATGAAAGGCGATAATATGTGAATTGAAGACTAAACATTACATAGGGAGGACCCATTTTATATAATTCTGTCGCGGAGCAGGCTTGTATGAAGGAAATTGTGCGAACGAAAAATTATTTTACACTCCCTTGGGCCTCTTGCTGAATTTTTCCACAGGGCCTCCAATTGTCTAGCCGTAGCACTGATCTGCTATGATGCTATGAGACTTGCGTCGGATTCCGATAATTCTGACCTGATAGTATCTTTTCCAGTTTCGTTTCCATTGGCCATTGAATGAAATGCGGTTACTATTTCTGTCTTGGTGTAGTGATTCCTCATGGAGCCTATACAAGGAGATATAACTCTTATGGGAAAAATAACCGGAAATGGATGGGTAGCAGAAACTAAACTTCTAGTTCATTGTTTGCCACAGATGTCGCCTAAAGCTGACGTGCCCCACGTGAAGTTAGCAGAATTTTACCCGAAAATGAAGCAATGCAAAAAAAAATTCATTGGAAAATATTAAAAATTCATTGGAAAATTCATAAATTGGTTAAATACGAAAAATGACATCGATATAAATCCAATTTAGAAGCTGATTTTTAAGTTAGGCGTAAACATAAAATATCTTAGCAGATAACGGACTTTGCCATCAACCGGATGAATATACTCGGCCATGTTTTTTGGGGTACATGTGACTGTGGCGCCCTCACTCAATCAAACAAAATTTGACAACACGGAGTTTTAACTCCTTGTCTAGGCTCCATGTGATTCCTATTGGCTGTGCATTGTAGTTATTTTCTTCGGGTTGCTGTGAAAAAGTACGATTTAGGACGGCGAAGAAGTTGCCTTTTATAACGCCGGACGCTTCACTTCACCTACCGGTGTAATTGGGAGCATTCCCATTCAAGCTGATGACGTTTGTTTGGGTCGCTTGTACAATTCATGTTATTTTTAGGCCCTCTTGCGTTTTATTCTTGGCAGGTTGTGCCTTAGATCCAGTGTTGCCGGTTTCTTACTGATGTCTGTTCCCGCTGTTGTTATTATAGTGCCCTTTGTAGTACTCCACAGCTCCTCATTATTATTTTCGTCCCAAACGTTTTGCAGGCCTGACATGTAACCGAAGCGAAACGAAAAGGAAATGAAACCGAAACGAATTCTCATATGATAGCGAATATATAGCAATCGGACCGAATCGGGTTTTAATTTCTTGACAAAATTCGTGTCTTGTGCTTTGACACCCTCCCTCCGCGTTTTGAATGGACTAGCATGCATAAAATACACTTTTGGATGCAATCATGGGCATCTGAAGGGTCAAAAACGACTCTAAATGCACAATAAAGTTTATGTGATAAATTTAAAAAATTCTAGTCTATATTATTTCTTTTTAAACGATTATATTTGAAAAACTATCGAAAAATACAAAAAAAATAGCAAAAATCCACTTTTTGCATAAAAGTGCATTTAATTATGTCTTCGAGCCAAAACTGTGCATACGCACTATGATTTTATTGTTATTAACTTCCCAGTATAGGAAGTTATTGTAATCGGTCCGAAAATCGAAATCGAAAATTTCAACGTATTTTCATCTTTCAAGGTCCCAGGAGCATTTTAAGCAAAAAATTGGGGGAAGTATGTGTGTGTGTGTGTGTGTGCGTACGGATGTGATTTTTTCCTGCACGATATCGCGCGAACCAAAACTGATATCGACTTCGTTGAGGTGTCGTTCGAATCGTATTAACCGAAATATGATCTGAAAAGATTTTCATAAAATTCGATCGAGCCGTTTTTTTATTTAAGCGGCGTAAGTGATTTTTGTACCTGTACGATATAGCCCAAACCACGAAGGATATTGACTTACTTGAGGTACCGTTGGAAACGTATTAGCGACAATATAATCTGAAAAGATTTTTATAATATTTAAGTTTTTTGGTTTAAATGACATAAGTGATTTTTGTACATATGCACGATACCGCGCGAAATATAAAAGATATCGACTTAGTTGGCGTGCCGTTCATAGAGTATTAACCAAAATATGATCCGAAAAGATTTTCATAAAATTCGGGCGAACCGTTTTTTTTTTTTGTTTAAACGACGTTTATGATTTTTGTATCTGCACGGTACCCCGCGAACTAAACACTATATCGACTTCTTTGAGGTGCCGAAAAAAGAATATTAACGAAGAAATGCTCTGAAAAAAATTTCATAATATTCATTCGGTCGGGTCTTTTTTGTTTAAATAGAAAAGCTTCGGCTAATTGTCAGAAAGACCTTCAATTGACAAGTTTTGCTAATATCTAATAAACTCGGTGGAATGAGACCCGTTCTAAACGAAGTGATCTTTTCTGGGTTCTTCGCAGCGATAGCCTTCGAACAAAACATCACTTGCCAAAATCCGACAACCTTTAAAAATCATGCAAACATTTTGTTACCCTTTACAAACATCACGAATTTGGATTAGCACTTTTTGACGGGGAATTGTTTTCTACGCGTGATACAGTTTCAGGAAATTGCGGGTTCATCCCGGGATTTCCAGTAGTTACAGCAAAATTTGTTCTTTTTGGTCAAGTGTGACAAGTACTTTACAATTACAGTTTTGCTGATATCTCCGGAAAGCTTTGGAATTTCCAACTGAAGTCGTTCGCTTTCCAGTTTGTCAACGGCGCTTCAGCACGCTCAATACGACTTTGAACACCCGTTTTAGTGCAGCGAAGGAAAGACGGAATAAATGTTTGTTTGCTAACGTTCAGGAAAAACAAATTCTCTAGAAAAATCTTGTGGATTTACCACTATTATAGTTATTTGAACTAGCCTCTCTCGGGATTGCTTTGTCATCAGTTCTGATACTAGCCAATTTTCCATTAGTGCTAAACGTATAACTATTTTGTAAGAAGTCAGTTTATTCCATCTTCGTTCATCACACTGGGAAGTTAATCGTGTGGACCGAAGGGGTCAAACCCACATCCCAACTAGTTTACAACCTAGATCTATCATACTATCAACAAAATCAGATGGGTAAGAAATATCTCGAAAGTCGACCTCAAATCATTAATTCTGACGGCCTGGTTAAAGAATACATATTTATGTGGGTCATTCCATATCAAATCAACCAATTTTTAATTACCTTCTAATTGTCTTCAACAACAATATTGAAAACGCCCTCTCTCGAAAACGGTCGGAGAAAACCACCCTTTTTGTGTTTTTTGACGATCATTTTTTATGTACTATCTACCAATTTTTTTTTTTTTTTTATATGAAAACCGTTGTACAAGCTGTGACTTGACTCCCTGTATACGTAGAGCAACAATTGGTTATTTTCTGTACATTTCTTCTTTTTCAATGCATCATACTTAAACACCCTAACTACTGCTGCGGCATCTATTATCGAGTTATTTAATTAGGTATAGGTTGGACTCCCCAGTAATATATGTTGATCATTTTCAGCTATCATTGCATGCAAACGAGTTATTTATTATAAACGACCTTCCCTCTTTTTCAAGATGACGGCTTTTCCCAACACACCCCACAAACTTGGTTTTTTCAATCTCAGATAAACACAAACAAATTCCAAAAAACAAATTTCGTACATCGTAAAATGCAATTTCATTTACTAATTGCACTGGACTATTTAGCGTTTATTAGAAATGTATGAAAATGTAGGTTAACCCCTTCTTGCATAATAGGGGCGATATATATGCGGATGTTGTACAGCTATATATCTCTAGGCCAAAAAGTCAAATCCACTCTTGTATTAAGTATATTGCAGCTGACTTGCGCCGTGTCTCCTGTTGGTCATCATTGAACTTACTGCAACTAAACCAATTGAAATAACATTATATTCTGTTCTCTCATTCTTCAATTCTGCACCCTGACTTTACAGTAATCTCCTTAAATTGGAGTTCCTTTCAACCACATCGATAAAGTAAGAAATCTAGGAGTCATTTTTATTAGCAGTATGATCTGCTGTGACCACATCAATTCCTTTGTTGGCAAGACATATGGGCTCCTGTCAAAACTTAGAAACCACTCTGATTTGCTTAAAATGATCGTCCGATTAATTTTGCTTAAAGCCTTGTACCTCTTCTAATGCATGGCCTCTCAATCCTCGAGGAGGATAACCTTCTTCCTATCAATGTTATAAATCCTTTTTTTTTATGTGAAAGACTAGAGTCACAGGAAAGGCCCTTTATACTGTTGGCAATCTATTTTCTTCTTATAGAGTGCAATGTCAAACAGCAGCTCCAGTCGGGGAGGAAGGAACTGCCACAACCTTTCCGCGATATTTTTAGTCCACCATTACTATCGCGAGTTTGACATCGGGGCATCGAGAAACAACTCGCTATCGACATAAAGCATATCGACCCCTTTTACTCCAATGATTTAACATCAAATTATCAACAACCAAATTCTTATGGTAATTGGTTAGATCTAATATTCACTAATTGTTATGAAGAGGTGAAAATTCTACCTGCTTCCGAAGAGGAGAACCTATTCAGTAATTCTATTTACCACTCTTCGTGGGTCTTGGAACTCAATTCTTCAATCGCCAAACACAACACAACATACAACAATACCTACTGTTGTTTATGACTTTTTAATATTTGCTCTGAACTATCCCTAATTGACTAGGGCTATCTGCAAATGATCTTGACGAGATAGTATCTTGTTTCTGTACCATCCTTTTAAATACCATTGACAAATATGTACCCAAGATTATTAAAAGGAATAAATTATCGGAGCCTTGGCTTGGCAGAAACATTCGATCTCTTCGCAATCAGAGAAATAAATTGTATAACCAGATAAAAAAGAACCCTAATGTTCCTGAGAAATTGAAACTGGAATATAATAGGTTAGCCTCAGAATTTAATCTTAGGTCACGTGAGGCCTATACCGCATACATCAATTCTGTTGGAGATAGTATTATAAAAGACCTCAAGAAATTTTTCGATTTCGTTAATTTAAAACGAAAGACATCAGGCTATCCCTCAACAATGACAAATTGTAGAATGCACTCCTCATGCCCCCAAGTAATTTGTAACATGTTTGCTGATAGGTTCAGTGAAATTTATTGTCCCAACTCTGTTCCAAGGCACACTGATCCAACTGATGCGTACACTCCAGTTCTCATAGATGATCTATGCCTGTCGATTGGAGATATACTGACTGGTTTAAGCAACCTTGACCCGAAAAAGGTCATGGACCTAACAATCTGCCCCCTAGGTTTTTGCAACGATGCTCAAATCAAATCTTATTCCCTCTGTATGTCATCTTTAACAGATCATTATCTTTAGGAATGTTTCCTAAGTTGTGGAAGAAATCCTACCTCATAACAATCCATAAGGCGTCTGATAAGCATTTAGTGGATAACTATAGAGGTATTGCTATTTTATCAACAATCCCCAAACTATTTGAAAAACTCATCCACGACAAAATTTCCCCTTTAATCGACCCACACTTAAATAAACAACAACACGGCTTCCGAAAAGGGCGTTCAACCACTTCAAACCTCATGGTCTTAATCTCCGAACTCCTCTGTATTATGGAGAAGGGCCATTCGATGCTATTTACACTGACTTCAGCAAGGCCTTTGATAAGGTAGACCATCATATTTTACTTGTTAAACTCTCAAGATTTGGAATAACAGGTTCTGCTCTTGAATGGTTAAGATCATATATCAACGGAAGAACACAGGTTATCAGATTTCAAGGATTCCTTTCAAATGAAATCGAAGTAACTTCCGGTGCTCCTCAAAGCAGTCATCTTGGCCCTCTTTTGTTCAATATATTCATCTCTGACCTGTCCAAGAAATTAGAGAATATCCCCCATCTCTTTTACGGGGACGATCTCAAAATATATAGTGTCATTAAGTCCCAAACCAACGTATCCTTTATTCAGTCGAATCTCAATGCATTACAAGACTGGTTCACCACTAATAAGTTGCATCTTAACATCAACAAATGTCAAGCAATTACCTTCTCTCGGAAACATAACACACAGCAATATTATTATCATCTCAACGACACGGGGTTGAATCAAGTCGATCAAATTGTCAATCTAGGTGTCGTACTTAATTTTAATTTGAACTATGATAATATTACTGCCAGAGCCAACAAACTTCTTGGCTTTGTAAAGAGAAGAGCTAAAGAATTCGACAATATTTGGGTCACAAAAACTCCCTTCTGTTCTTTAGTCCGCCCTATCCTCGAATATGCTTGTCCCATATGGGATCCAATATTTCTCATAATTGGGTGGAATCAATTCAAAAGAAGTTTATCCTCTTTGCTCTGAGAAGTCGACACAACCCTCGAGACTTTCTAAGCCTACCACCCTACACGGAGAGACTCAAAGTGTTGGACCTCTTGCCGCTCTCTTCTAGGAGAAAATTTCTTATCGCATCTCTCACCTTAGAAGTCCTTAACGGCAACTTTAAAGTGCAGTTTTAACCGTTAACAGATCTGCGTGGTCTTTAACAATTATAGATCATGTTACTCATGAATGCTTATGCATAAGGTAACATATTATTCTTGCGCTCGAAAGCTTGAAGTAGCCTTTAATGATTGCGTCCGTTTTGTTTATAAGTTGCGGCGTTTTGACCATTTCCCGTTTCCCGTATAGCCTTCTGCGCCTATTACATGATATTCTACCCTAACGCAAGCCTGCTTGTCTTAATTAGTTCGTACAGCTCTGACAATCTCTTAGGAAAAACAGAAGAACAGAATTTCAAAATTTGAATTACCATCCAATGAAAGCGTCAGAAAATGCGTTTAAATAATTTTAGAATTTAAAGTTATTATTCAAAATATTCTTCAATGTCCGCCAAAATGATTGACTCAACATTCTTTCCATATATTTGGTTAAATTATGAAACGCACATTCGACGAATAAGTACACGCTAAGTGTATGCTACAAATTATTCACACACCTCTTCCCAGAAGCAAAATACCTGACGAATATTGTTTCATTGGTAGATAATTTGGCATTCGAAAAGCGTTCCGACATTCCGCATAAGATAAAGAACTTAAGACCTTCGTTCGTTTTGAGAATTACATAAAACCTTTCCTTATAAGCACGAAAGTAAATTCCAAAACTGGTTTAAAGAATTTTTTGCGCCCCTTGTGTCAACAGCTTTCACAAAAAATCTAATCATTATGCAAATTGTATCGCGAAATGGCGGATTTAAGAAAACGCGTATTAAAAGTCGCCCCTTCTTATGAAAATGTATCCTCCAAGTGAATTTGTATTGGTACCAAATAGAGGCTTTCGTTAATAACAATTTATAGAGCGCGAAAAACATTTCAATTTCTGATCTGATTGCTGGTCGCTGCTCATTCTGGACTCGTTTTGCTGCAGTTATTGCGTGAACCGCGGCATATCAGCGATCAAATTAAGTTGACAGGCCATGATTTAATACTGGGATCGAGTGATCATTTTTGAAGCATTGAGCGCGTTGTAGTTCAATGTTAAGTGCTGAACAGGCGACAGTTTTCCTTCTTTCCTTCATTTGGCAGAAGTGGTGCCAAGTGAGCTAACGGCAACGACCTTCCGCTTGATGGCTGATGACTGGTGTGAACGCGACTGACCTCAGGCTTTATCGCCTCTTAAACTGAAGTGGGCCCCACGATTGACTCTTTTAAAGCAAACTTTGGAATTTCGCTCTTGTTTCAATATTTGCGTTTTGTGACAAATTGGGCGACAATGATTCATTTAGTTCACAGCTTCAATTTTAACGACTTCTAAAAAAGGGAATTTTAACAACCTTTCCCAGTCGTTGATACATATAACCCCATTTCACTTTAACGAGGTTTCGGACTTGTTGATCATAGTTTTCTACCAAAGGTGTCACTATTTTCATCTTTAGCCAATTTTACGCGAATGTTTATTTATGTGCTTTCTGTTACAGAATTGCAAATAAAATCGAACAAAGCGATTTTGAGACCGAAAGAACTCATAAGTCATTGCGATGTGGGAAACTATAAAAATATTAACAGTTTAGCCGCTTTCTAGTTTATTGTTAAACTTTCAGCACAAATTTTCGTGTGAAATTTTTGATCTTAATATAATACATTAAAATAGTTGCATAAAATGAGTTAGGAGTGGCTATTACTTCATTTTTAAACTTTACACTAAGCAAAGCATGTATTTTTTTGAAAAAAGGTACCACAAAAAGTCATATAATAACTTTTATTTTTTTCGTAAAATTTTAGCTCTCTTTAGGATATATTTGAATTAATAAACTAGTTGGTATTAATAATGAGACTAATCTAAAGCAACGGTGTGCAACTACGGAGAAGTCTCTAACTGGTCCGCGAGATCGTTAAAAGAAATTATAAAAACATATTTTTCGATGAAATTGGTCTAGTTTAAATTTAATATTAAATTCACTTAGCACCTTTGTTCATAATGTAGTATTGATAATAAAACTATATAATATCCAGTGGCGCAATTTACACTGTCCATCATTTAATTTAACGGTCATGTCACGGCTAATAAGTTTATTATTGTGAAATTGTAATCAACTTGTCAATAGCAATCTCAATCATTAAACGAACGCTGTACAAGAAACAAGTAAATTTTTCCGTAAATAATAGGAAATGTGATTGCTTATATCATTTCTAAGTCTTTACAGAAGGTAACAAGCCTTATCAAACAACCTATACATATGAAACAGCTCGAATATTTCATCGAATTTTTCCGAAAGTTCGGCAAAGTGATAAACGTCGAGATTTTCTAGAACTTCTAGACACTATCGTATGTGAATGTGGGGCTGTGGGGAGTGAGGGTGAGCGAAGCGGGCTAGTCTTAGGGTGCGGAGAAATGCATGGACGCATGCAACATTTTTGTTCCTTTCCTTTTACTTGAGTAATACTGCCTGTCGTATTTGCCATGTTTATTATAAAAGTGAAACTTTGTTTGTATGACTGTGTGTAAATGTTTTAGTGACTCCGAAACCACTTATCCGATTGGAAAAAATTATTGAGGGGTTTCGGGTACGGCGGTATATTTTCCCTATATCGAGCCCTTTCGATAAAATCCGAAACTTTTATATGGGAGGTACTCTTCAAATTACTGTTAAAGAACTCAAATCCATTTTTTTTTCCGAAAAAATACGATATTATTATTATTTATTTCATGAGTTTGTACAAAGATAGTGATCTTGTTATAGTACATTCATTAAACATAATAAAACATTAAGATACTGCGACAAAATTATAAAAAGAAAAAATATAAGTAAGAAAAACTAAAAAAGAATAAAACATATGAGATAGAAATAAAAGAAAACAGATAGAGAAAAAAAAATAAAATAGTACAATATAAAAAGAGAAAGTTATATATAAAAAAGAAGAAAGATATATAATAAAAAAAAGAAGAAAGTTATATATTCACGCTTTAAACTATTCTATTAGAAATCAATTTGAAGAGACGCTTCCTGAAGATGTTCACAGAATCAATACCTTGCAAATAGACTGGGAGTGAGTTCCATAAAAGAGCCGGGAAGAAAAGAAAGAACGCTGTCCAATTAACTGCGGAAACGCGGAATAATTAAATTATTATTTCTAGGCGATTGTGAGAAATAAACGAACTCATTAATATTGACTTTTTGATATTTTGACTTTTTCACTCGCATTGAAATTTTTATCAGCTGATCTCAAGGACAGTGAAACTTTTTTGAAAATTTGTTCTCGCTTATCACTCTTATTAGTATTGCTCGCTGGCTGTAGTAAGTTTAGTACTGACCAGCTGGAGACACTTTGCAAATCTGCCGCAATCTTTTCCACACAATTACAGATTTGACCTTTTGGCGTAGAGAAGCTGCACATCATCTGCATACATATAAACCTTAGAATGCTTTATTACTAGAGGAAGATCATTAATAAAAACGCTAAACAAAAGTGGCCCAAGAATAAAACCTTGAGGAACTCCAGAGTAAAGTAGTGTATGGCTTAAATAAAATGTATGGCTTCAATAAAAGATCTCGAAGCCAAAAAGACGACACATTTAATAATCGGATGTTCGTCGCTTTTGGTACCTGGAAATTTACATAGATTTCAAGATGCTTGATTTTTCAACATACAATAATTTTGCATGGGACATATTTTTTGTTTCATATTGCTAACGGAACAATTACTCTTTATCATGCCGTTCTATATTTGAAAAGTTCGCTCAATGTTGCCAGACGTTAGGTACCTGTGGAACGTAAACCACCTCCACTCATAGTGTGAAGTCTATTATATGCATACACAACTGTGGTTATTCTGACGAAATTTTCAATGAAGCTTTAATACTGATAGAGGACTTATGAATATATCAATCAACCACACAGTTCAAATTCGACACGAGGCAGAAACGCTGTGTAAAACAGAGATTTAGTGCAAGAACAGCAATTCAACGTAAATCAGCTAAACATTTCGTGGAATCTCAGGCAAGATTAGTTGCTGATCAAAAAAATCCTACGGGATTTTTTCTTCGATGGTACAGACGGTGCAGGCAAACATATCTTATCAATTCGATTTTGGTCTTGACTCGAATGCAGAATGAGATTGCAATCACCGAGAATTGCATCAACTCTACTTGAGGGTGGACGAACAAGTGCATTCAGCACGCAAGCTCCCATTGAATTTGAACCAGATAGCTTCACCTACATGTGACATCAGCAAAAATTTCTGTATTGCCACAGCCCTTAAAACGTGCAAAATTATAATTTGGGACGAATGCACCTTGGCCGAATCGATCGAAGCGCTTGATAAGGCTGTTACACCTAGACTCGACTCGGCAACTTGGGCTGTTATACCTCGATCAACGCCTGCAAATGAGCTGAACGCTTGCCCGAAAGCATCATACCTATGGAACAGTTTTGAAAACAAAATCACGCTCCAAGGGATATGCGTCTCTATTTGCTATTTGCTTCTATTGAAACAAACCCATTCTTGGACGTTGGTAATGGCGAAATCCCATCGATAGCAAAACATTTTATTTTTTTATTTTTCGGAATCAAAAATACGAAAAAAATGAACTTCTATTGTATATTAAAATTCTTATCACCCTAAATGCAATATAAATGGAACCTATAGTGCGTACCAAAAGAATTGGAAATATAAACACAGGCCATGACCATTTCATGCACATTAAAATTTCGTGTATGGATAAAATTCAAGCGGTGTAATTTCCTCTTCAAAATTCGTTTACGGACAAAAACAGTCCCTCATAGCATCTGACCACGACAATAGTGGCAGTAAAACCGCTGAATTGTGATTGGGAATATAAATAAGCGAGTGGTTTGAATATCGAATCAAAAATTGGGATTTTTTGCAGTTTTTCGCAAATTTTTTCGAAAAAATTTAACATTTTTTGGTAAAAGTCAATTTTTCGAAAAATTAGAACAGCAATGAACTTATAAAATACAATAGAAATTGAGATTTGCCAAAAAAGGTCAAATTTTTCGAAAAAAATGCAAAAAATACCGATTTTTGATTTGATTTTTTTTTTCACTTTTTTTTTCAAGTTTAATTTTTTTTCTTTTTTACCATCATAAAATGCATAAAGAACCTACATTTAAAAAAAAGAAAGAACCTCATACGATGCAATGCACAAAACTGATAGGCCAATCAATTTTCAAATTTGAAGTCTATTTTTGAGCCTTGTATTAAATATTTTGACTTGAAATTTTAACCAGTTATTGTTCACATCATAAAGTATAATCTTTGAAATTTTCATCAAATTTCACTTAAAATTTCCGAAGTTATTACTAAAAAACCAAAATTGAGCAGTTTCTTCAGTTTTTGATTTTTTTTGAGGTTATGTGTGCAGATAAAAGTTTCATATTGTAACCGCTGGTAGCCAATATCATAACGAATAACCTCTATTTTTTCCGATTTTTTCGAACCTACAAATGCCGAAATATACGCGTCTATATTTAGAAAGAACGACCAAAATGGTAAATTTTTGACATAATGGCCGATAACTTACGTAGCGGCGGTTGCTAGAGGTAGAAAATGTCAATTTCGTATAGTATTCCATGTAACTAACATGTTCCAAAAAAAATTTGAGACTCGAGACAATTCTTTATGTTTTGCTCATCTGACTCCACTAATTAGAATAAACAATTACTTGTAATTGTAAATTTTTTTTTCATTGGCGACTGCTCACAAGTACTTGGGAATACAAAAAAAACCACCTAATGGATGGCAGTGGCAGCTAATACACAGTGCATTAGTGTTGCCAACCGACGAAATAACACGAAATACAAAAGGAAATCAACAGATGAGATGGCCACCATATAATTTGTATATTTCAATCGATAACACATATAAATTTAGGATCAGTTTAATAAATTGGTGTATAATTTAAAAATAAACAAATTTTTCCTGCTGTGTGTCCTTGATTTATACGTTCCACTTTGACGATTTTACGTTAATAATAAGCTTTGTTCGAAGTCGCTAGGTGCAATCTTCCAAAGTTTTCAAAACACGTTATGTTCAGTATTTGCTTACACGAAAACAACTGCACATAGAGGGCTGAAAATTCATGTAGATGGGGTTTATGTAGTCCTCGCAATACGTAACAAATTTCAACAAGATCGATTCAACACTTTTTGAGTAAATAACGATCTATGCTTTTTTTTAACATTAATTAACAATGGTGCCATTTCATTTTAAGGTCGTTATAATCTTTCATTTAAAGCCTTAATAAATAAATAAATGACAATTTTAAATAAATAATTCTTCTTTCAGATCACCCACAAAATAAGCCAATAAATCCCACATAACACGATGACTTTGCCAAGAATGGACTCACGTATTGGCTTGGACTACATCGTCGAAAATCGTGAATATGTTTCAAAATTAGGGGCGGCATTGGACACAAACAACACCACCGTAAAGAAGCAAGTTTTCGAACTATTATCAGCACTTTGCGCTTACAATTCTGAAGGTTATTTACGAGCAATTGAAACTTTAGAATATTACAAGGTAAATAAATAGCTACGCATGGTAATACCAAACCATCAATAATCGGTTTATCCTTTTTAGAATCTAAAAAACGAACGATACCGCTTTAAAGTGGTTGTCAGCGAATTAGAGAGGGCGACTATCGTTGAATATCAAGTAGCCTTACTGGCATTTATCAACTGTGTTATAATTTCAGCCTCAAGTCTACAAGAACGGTTAAGAATTCGAAATGAGTTTATAGGTAAGTAAGCAAACACCACACTACACCACACCTATTCATTCTCATTCATTTAAGAAGGAAATAATGCACGTTGCAACAAATAATTAATCTCCGTTCGCCACAGACTTTTCTGTCTATGAATTGTACACAAAGGGGCTGTTGCCCCACTGGCTCTATATGAATACCATATTAGGCTGTTTGACGTTAGCACGTTAGTAATTAACGGTCATGTCACGGCTAATAAGTCTCTCCAGTCTTGCTTGGAGTTTTTCTGCAATTTAATGGGTCATAATGATTGCCAACCAGTTTGTTTGTATGATCCCTGAAGACCAATAAATAAAGGCTTCCAAAAACAAACGGAAATCGTTTGCATTCTTTCAGAGGTGATTCAAAGAAGTCGAAACCGGATTTTTTTACAATATTATTAATCGTAATTGAATGCAGATTTTTATTGTTGAAGACCAACAGTCAATCGTGGGTTTTAATTATTTTATATACTAAACGAATATCAGGAATATTTAAGTATGTTGGCGCAATTAGAATGCCGGTTTAGTTATGAAGATTTGATTAGGTTATAACTTGCAACTTACAAAACAAATCATGGATTAGGCTGCTCGCACACTGGATCAGAATTTGTACGAATTTGTGCGAATTTCGATGAAATAGCATAAAGAACTCGAAGTTCGCCGCAGACGAAATTTTACAATTGTGACAAAGCTCTTGTACAACGCCAACGATTTTATCGTACGGTCCAATATCGAGCATATTTAAAAGTTGTGCTTAAGCCGTTTGGCATTTGGTTTTGCCTATAACAAAGCATTGGTTTATTTCATACTTTGAGATAAAATCAACGGGTGTCTGTATCGCGGATATGGACAAATGACGCGAATACTGAAATTCTACTTGCGGGGATTTAACAAAAATTAATGTTTTTTAAAAAGTTTTCCCTCAAAAATTGGATCACTTGAGGAGAAAAGCAATAATTCTCTGAAAGACCGAGAAAGGAAGCAAATTTCATCAGAAAAGTAACAATAAACAAAAACAATCATCATTATAAATAGCTCCACAGCCTGTTATTGTCCTTGGCTTCCTCATCCTCCTCCAGAACTGTCTAGGTCCCTGGCTTGAAGTCTCCAATTTCTTCTGCATATTAGATACTTCTTCCATTGCCATTTTGGTCAAACCTACGAGTTGTTTGAAAAATCTTAAGTACTCCATAGCTTTATATAATTCATCACGTTTTTTTTCATCATAGGCGTTTCTGAAGAAAAAAATAAACCAGTGAAATTTATCTTCAAATGGTAAATTTAGTGTACAAGCATGTGCTACCTGAGCTTCGCTCGGATATAAGTACACGTTTAGGGACAATATCAGCGCCGTAACTAGGCATGTGCAGGCGGTGCGGCGCACCAGGGCCCCCGAAGATTTTTTTTTTAAATTCGTTTTAAAGTATGAGCTAGAAAAGATCTTCGATAACGTTTTTATAACATTGTATAAAATTGGATCTACTTTCAATGAGTTCAATGGAACAGGAAAGATTAAATGGGCTAGCTGTTCTGTCGATCGAGAATGAAAGAGCACGAAAAATTGATTTCACGAAAATTATTGATGATTTCGCCGCCATGAAATCGAGAAAAAAGTAATTTTAGAGAAATAAGTAAACGCAAGAGACTGAGGAGACACCTAATGTGCAAGAACAGTATATTTTCATGAGTGATGTTTCTGTGATTTCGTTATTTGTAAGTTACAAATAATTACGTGCAGTCTATAATATTTGGCTGTAAAAATATCTACCTAATACAGAATATAGTGTAATAGTATGTGCACACATATGAGAAATAAAGAAATTGTTTAAACCAAAGTACCTATAATGCTGTTTTCAATCTCTCACGACCTTTGAACCCTTTTTTTAATGGACTTCGAAAAGGCTTCGAAATCACATTTTTTTTTTTTAGAAATTCATTTTCAAGGGCCCCTTACGAAATCTTGCATAAGGGCCCCCGAGACCCTCGCTACAGCGCTGGACAATATAGCGGTAGTGATACGCTACACTGGTTCGCATAACAATAGCGAGCAGTTGTATTTTATTTATATTAAATTATTTCCCGTTGTCTTATTGGGATTAAATATGCTTTAAAATGTCTTCATGAAGCGAGGAAGACTCGTGAGGGCTTTGTTAGATTATGTAACGCCAACTTTTGTAAGTGCCTTGTGGGGAAAATCTAGTCAGAAACTGACGGGCGCCTCATCGTAAACTGGCCATTAACACACAACAAACTTGCCAGTCCCTCGTAAAACTAGCCAATCCCTTGTGGAAAACTAGCCAGCCCCCAGTAAAAAACTAGCCGATTACTTTCAAAAAACTATCGAAATTCTAGGGGTCCTAAATTTCGTTACGTCACATTTAAAAATTTAATATGTATATCTAAGTACAATAATACCCCGCTTCGCGTATATAGGGGGTTGCGTTTAAGCATAGCCAGTAGTCAGTACAAAATGCAAATCAATACTCTATGCATTTACAATATGCATTTGAAATATATTTTTGGTTGGCTTGTTAACACATTTTTCTCGAAGTCTTTCTTATATACATATTTGTATTATGCAGTGGTTATACTGGTTTTTATGCGCCCCATAGCTCTTCTAAAGCCCTTAAATGATTTTTTTTATGTGAAAGACTAGAGTCTCAAGAAATGTCCTTTGTACTGTGTCGACAATCTATTTTCGTCATAAAGAGTGCAATGTCGAACAGCAGCTCTAGTCGGGGAAGGAAGGAACTGCCACAAACTTCCCGCGCTATTTTTTAGTCCACCTACTCTCAACCAGTTCTGTCGCGACTTTGCCATCGGAGCATCGAGAAACAACTCGCTGGAGTGTTATGCCTCCTGAAACGAGTTGAAATCTCATCAACCAACCGATGACATGCGCTTTGGTGGAGCGGGGAAGGGCTAAGGAAGGCTATCACAGGAGGAATCAGGAATCTAAAGAGGGAGGAAGAATCAGGAATGTAAAGAGGGACAGTTGTGCAGGTGGGAAAGTAGAAAAGGCGAAGGGCCGTGGGGCTGGCCGGGACTCGAACCCGGGACCTCTTGGATGGTAGCCAGACGCCTTACTCCCTATGCTACCGAGGTCCCCAATACTACATACGCTTGACCTTCCTCAAACAGTTTGGAGCCCAAATACGCCTCAGCAAGGTTAACAGTACTACCCTGCATTTTATGGACAGTGGAGGCCCATGACAAAATTATTGGCAACATTCTTCTATCGGCCGTTCCTTAATTAAACTTTTCTGGAAATTGTATGGCTTTAGGATGGATAAGGTGTATGCCGTCCCTTTCAAAATCAATTTGAACAGATGATATGTCCGTATCATAAATTTGCGTTGCATGTGGCGTTCGTGCGAATTTGCGTTCAATCCTGAAGTCAACATTAGCACGTAACATAACTTTGGCTCTTAATAATGTTCTCAATCTTTCGCCAGCACCAAATATCTGAGTTTGAATTGATTTGGTTACCATTGTAAATATTTCTCTTCGATCAGCATTCATAGCTCGCTGTGCCAATTGAAGCTGGTTTTCGTTCATAGACAAGTGTGGTACTTCTTCTTCTTTTTAGTTATGCATACCATATTGCCAGCGACACTTTAAATTTTCTAATTTTGACACCAATTTATCAATTCCCATTTTGTTTTTTTTTTTTAATTTTTACCACTCCATTCGTCATTTGTGACCTTAAAAACTCCCCGATACCGACTTTTAATGGATTCAGAATTCATTTGCAAAATTCATCCGCCATTTTTTTGACCACAAAATCGTTAATGAAATCGAAACATCTTGATTTTATTAAAAAATTGTCAGATTGCATTGTCACGAGAACTCAATGTGTAAGCAAAGTTTCATAAGAATCGGTTAATAGACCAGTGCAAAAGCGCTTTTGAAAAGCCAAAAACTAGAAAAATTCTTAGCAGTATGTATATGGCTGGCGGGAAAAGTTAGTAGAAATGCTACAAACAAGAAAAAATGGAGAGCACCGCAGCAGATGACCGGAAGGGGCCGGGGGTGCCAAAATGTGGGTTTTGGGGGGTTAATCGTGTTTTTTTGCGATTACTGAGAAAAGTAGACCTCTTATCGAAAAACGTTTAATGTAAAAGTTGTAGATAATTAAGAAATCTAGAGTTTCCATTTAAACCATTTTTCGACATAACCTCAAACAATGGAGAAAAACGTCAAAAACCGAGTTTTTCGTTTATCATTTTTGTCTTTGAGGAAAATGTAGATTTTCATGTTTCGAAATTGGACCTTTTTTTCGATAAGAGGTCTACTTTTCTCAGAAATCGCAAAAAAAACACGCACCACATTTTGACACCCCCGGGCCCCATCCGGTCATCTGCGGCGGTGCTCTCGATTTTTCCTTGTTTAAGTAGCATTTCTACTAACTTTTCCCGCCATCCATATACTGCTAAGAATTTTTTTTCTCAAAAATTATCGGCACTGGTCTATAAGTAAAAGTAATTGAAAAAGCTGGCGCTAAATTTGAACCAAAGAAACAAATATACGAGGTCAAGCTAAATAAAACCATTAAATAATAATTTAAATGGAAATACATTTAATTTCGGAACTGCTGTTTTATTTCAATAATTTGAATATGTAAAATTTCAAAATATGCGACGTGGCACTAGGGAGGGGGAGTGGCACAAAGGTGACCAGCTGTGTCAAGGGCGGGGGGGTCATGAAATTCGTGTGACGTAATTTATGGATGGCCCCTATAGAGAAAAAAGAATTTTGTGATAATATAACTTTTTGGAAACATTTCGTGTCGATTATTTGTAAGAAAATACTAAAATCGCTTTGCACTATCATTTCCTCGCAAATTATTCCAAACAATTTCTAGAATAGGTGTTCATTATCATTTCCCCTCGAGTTCCTCGTAGAGCAATACTAGAAGAACTTCTACTTGGGTAATCGCTTCAATTTTATTGGTTGGATAATCCGCACTTCCGCAGCTCTACACAATCTGGTAGAGAAGATTGATATTGATTAATACCGAAGTCAATGATCTATTCTCGGATTCTAATTCTGATAGTAACCCATACCAATGGATTAAAACACATGAAATTATCTAACCTCTATATGCTGCGACGTGCAGATCAAATTGGCGATCACTTTTGATTTGCCTTTTTGTTCAATTAATATGATTATTTTAATGATCAATAAGAAACATTCTTTAATGTTGACGCAAAAAACTTTTGATTTTTTTAATGAATGAATGAACCGATAATTGAAAGTGAATCAACAACAATAAGAATAACAACAACAAAAATAAAACAACATCTTCAATTTTGAATTGACTTTGCGTGCCATTTATGGCGATATAAGAACTCGGTAATCGAATAAACAACAATTTGTCATCGTTTCAATTGAGTAATCTAATATCGCAAAGCATAAAACTTGATCAAACTGTGCTCGTAGAGATTAATTTGCGCACAAGCGGCGCAATCAGCAAAATTTTAAGAGAGCACGGTATACATGTGCAATTTCATAGCAGAACAGCCTCAGGTTAGATCAAAAGATAATCCCCGTAGTATGCTAACATCTTTCACCCGTCGTATTTTATAGATGAATTATTGAATTTGTTGCGACGTGCTTTTAAAAATATGTAATTAATAACTATCCATTTGGTCCAACAGGAATTCTCGCAACTATTTAATATTGAATGGCGAATTTTAACAATATTTCTCTTTCATATATGCTTTCAGGTCTTAAGGTTATACCAGTTTTAAATAATCTGAGGTAAGTTCAACTTTTTTAATTTTTCTTTTGATATCATATATAAGTGCAAACTTTTACTATAAAATCGAACGCTAAAACTCTAATTAACTACTGTATGTGTACAAGAGTGTTATCAACCAATTAAGAAACCATATAAGCAGGATTTAAAAACCATCCGAACCGCCTAGAGGAGCAATGTTAAATAAAAATTTGGCCGACCGAGCGCTTGTACATAATCGCGAAACCTGTAATTAAAGATTCATAAATTATCCAATTAATATAATTCAGTCGGTGTTTACGAACTGGATAAATTACTTCAATTTGATTTTTACATTTTCACGGCGATACAGTGTCTGCACCTGTTCATTCGATAAATATTTTATTTTTTAATGATCTTACGTAACAGTAATTCTTTATTTTTTATATCTTTTTGATAAAAGAGATAAGGAAATGCTTTCATGGAATCTGCATTTTTGCTTTGGGTAGGCGGCATAATAAATTGAAATCATACCAAAGTGCTGGGGATGGAATTTATGTTTCGTTTATTATTAACACAATTTAAGTCATTTTCAAAAGAAACAAAACTTACCATTTCCATTAAAGGCAAAAGGCTCCGATAACCTATTATTTTCACTGTGGGCTTCCACTAATGCAAAGTGGTTAGGCGATATTCAATAAACTATAAAGCCAATTTTGCATCCTTCTTCTTCTTTCTGTATGCTCCTTTAATCCCTCATGGGACATAGGGCGGAGACAGTTGCCCTCTAACGGACTCTGTTTTGTGCGACAGCTTTCAGTTCCGACCAGGATCTCTTGTTGTTGCGACCTCTGCTAGTAAGGTTCTTCTCCACGTTGTTCTAGGTCTTTCGACTCGGCGGGATCCTTGCGGATTCCAGTCAAGGGCCTGTTTGGCTAGATTTTCGTTTTCGCGTCGAAAGGTGTGGCGAATCCAAATCCATTTCCTTCGCCTGATTTGGTCGTCTATCCTTTCCGTTCTTCATTTGAAATTCTATCCTGCCAGCGAATTTTAAGGATACGACGCACAGTGGTCTGAAATCCCCAAAACCTGGACAAAATTAATTTAATACCGTAAGAAAAATTATTTTTTTATGAAAATCGGTATAGGGGGGTTTTCGGGGTCGCTGAGCAAGAATCCGTTATCAGATTTTCAAAAAACAAAATGGCGGATTCAATATGGCGACCAACTTTATGAAAAATTAAGCAAATTTGCTAAAAATCGGTATATGGGGGTTTTCGGGGTCGCTGAGCAAGAATCCGTTATCAGATTTTCAAAAAACAAAATGGCAGATTCAATATGGCGACCAACTTTATGAAAAATTAAGCAAATTTGCTAAAAATCGGTATATGGGGGTTTTCGGGGTCGCTGAGCAAGAATCCGTTATCAGATTTTCAAAAAACAAAATGGCGGATTCAATATGGCAACCAACTTTATGAAAAATTAAGCAAATTTGATAAAAATCGGTGTATGGGGGTTTTCGGGGTCGCTGAGCAAGAATCCGTTATCAGATTTTCAAAAAACAAAATGGCGGATTCAATATGGCGACCAACTTTATGAAAAATTAAGCAAATTTGCTAAAAATCGGTATATGGGGGTTTTCGGGGTCGCTGAGCAAGAATCCGTTATCAGATTTTCCACACTCGCGAAGCTTAGAGAGGCAACTGCCTATTTTCCTGGTCCAATTGACTCCCGAGAGCAAGCTAGATAATTTAAAAACAATTAAGTATCTAAGCTTCCATGTAGTGTCATGGGAGAAATTAAACAAATAATTATTAGATAAAAAAAACTTTTTAATATAACACGTTTTTATAACGAACTAAAAAGTATAAAATAATGGCACTATCCCCATACAGATTTAGAACCTCAAACATATTTCTAACACCATACAGATAGTCCTGAAAATTTGTGATTGTGAATTTGTAATAGCTATGAAAATATATGTAAAATTTTAAACGAAAAACCGTGGGGCGTATATACTCGTATTATTGATGCGAATGATTTCTCAACCCAGCTACTCTACACTCCTTACTATTGTCTATAGCATGCGCCCCACGTTTTTTCGTTTAAAATTTTACATATATTTTCATAGCTATTACAAATTCACAATCACAAATTTTCAGGACAATCTGTATGGTGTTAGAAATATGTTTGAGGTTCTAAATCTGTATGGGGATAGTGCCATTATTTTATACTTTTTAGTTCGTTATAAAAACGTGTTATATTAAAAAGTTTTTTTTATCTAATAATTATTATCTGCTTTTTAGTCTTGTGTGCGACATTTTGCAATCACTTTTTAACATGGTCATGATATTATGACGGATACATGTGGAAAATTGTTACCTAAATCTACTAATAATATACCAATCTTTTTAATTTTGATATTCCTGAAAATTAAAATGAAGGAGTAAGCTAAATTAATTTTATATGATTTTTATTTCAATATTAGCTGCATCTCTTTTTTGATCATTTTTACTATTTTCACTCGTGAGTGCTCGCAACTACCCTTTTACTGAAAAGCGCTTAGCTGACTTTTGATTGTATTTAACTGCTTTCTTCATATAAAAACATTTATAAATAAAATTTGAGTCGTGATTATCTGAAACTTTTATCTTTCATTTTACTTTGAATAATTTACCGTATTAATTTAAATTATGTAACTGATACATGTGAAGGTTGTTGTAAAGTTAGGCAATCCACCAGTTTATGTCAGCCGCCAAGTTAAATTTACAATGACCTCATATAGCTTATTGTATTCTACTTATCACACCCTTTTCTGTAGTACCTACGTCGCGGGGGTTGTGATGAAAATGGTAAGCCGTGCTCTGAAGAGAATGGTAACCCACCCCCCTGAGGAGGTCGCCATGGACCTAATGATGTTCTGAGTATATTGTATTGCTTATGTTGTTTTACTTTTCATACCCTTTCATTTGATACCCATGTCGAAAGGGTTCTGAAGAGAATGGTAACCGGCCCTCCTGAGGAGGTCGCTATGGATCTAAGGACATAGCTTATTGCATTACTTTTGATGCCTTTTCGTTTGATACCCATGTCGAGGGGGTTGTGAAGGAAATGTTAATCCGTCCTCTTGAGATGGGCGCCATGGACCAAACGAAATATTGAGGATAATATATTGCTTATGGTATTCTACTTATTATACCCTTTCATTTGACACCCATGTCGAAAGGGTTCTGAAGAGAATGGTAACCCACCCTCCTGAGTAGGCCGCCATGGACCTAATGAGGTTCTGAGTATATTGTATTGCTTATGGTGTTTTACTTATCATACCCTTTCATTTGATACCCATGTCGAAAGGGTTCTGAAGAGAATGGTAACCCACTCTCCTGAGTAGGCCCCCATGGACCTAATGAGGTTCTGAGTATATTGTATTGCTTATGTTGTTTTACTTATCATACCCTTTCATTTGATACCCATGTCGAAAGGGTTCTGAAGAGAATGGTAACCGGCCCTCCTGAGGAGGTCGTCATGGATCTAAAGACATAGCTTATTGCATTACTTATGATGCCCTTTCGTTTGATACCCATGTCGAGGGGGTGTGAAGAAAATGTTAATCCGTTCTCTTGAGATGGCCGCCATGGACCAAACGAAATATTGAGGATAATATATTGCTTATGGTATTCTACTAATCATGCCCTTTCATTTGACACCCATGTCGAAAGGGTTCTGAAGAGAATGGTAACTCACCCTCCTGAGTAGGCCGCCATGGACCTAATGAGGTTCTGAGTATATTGTATTGCTTATGGTGTTTTACTTATCATACCCTTTCATTTGATACCCATGTCGAAAGGGTTCTGAAGAGAATGGTAACCGGCCCTCCTGAGTAGGCCGCCTTGGACCTAATGAGGTTCTGAGTATATTGTATTGCTTATGGTGTTTTACTTATCATACCCTTTCATTTGATACCCATGTCGAAAGGGTTCTGAAGAGAATGGTAACTCACCCTCCTGAGTAGGCCGCCATGGACCTAATGAGGTTCTGAGTATATTGTATTGCTTATGGTGTTTTACTTATCATAACCTTTCATTTGATACCCATGTCGAAAGGGTTCTGAAGAGAATGGTAACCGGCCCTCCTGAGGAGGTCGCCATGGATCTAAGGACATAGCTTATTGCATTACTTTTGATGCCCTTTCGTTTGATACCCATGTCGAGGGGGTGTGAAGAAAATGTTAATCCGTTCTCTTGAGATGGCCGCCATGGACCAAACGAAATATTGAGGATAATATATTGCTTATGGTATTCTACTTATCATACCCTTTCATTTGACACTCATGTCGAAAGGGTTCTGAAGAGAATGGTAACCCACCCTCCTGAGTAGGCCGCCATGGACACAATGAGGTTCTGAGTATATTGTATTGCTTATGTTGTTTTACTTATCATACCCTTTCATTTGATACCCATGTCGAAAGGGTTCTGAAGAGAATGGTAACCGGCCCTCCTGAGGAGGTCGCCATGGATCTAAGGACATAGCTTATTGCATTACTTTTGATGCCCTTTTGTTTGATACCCATGTCGAGGGGGTGTGAAGAAAATGTTAATCCGTTCTCTTGAGATGGCCGCCATGGACCAAACGAAATATTGAGGATAATATATTGCTTATGGTATTCTACTAATCATACCCTTTCATTTGACACTCATGTCGAAAGGGTTCTGAAGAGAATGGTAACCCACCCTCCTGAGTAGGCCGCCATGGACCCAATGAGGTTCTGAGTATATTGTATTGCTTATGTTGTTTTACTTATCATACCCTTTCATTTGATACCCATGTCGAAAGGGTTCTGAAGAGAATGGTAACCGGCCCTCCTGAGGAGGTCGCCATGGATCTAAAGACATAGTTTATTGCATTCGACACATGATTCCCTTTCATTTGATACCCATGTCGAGACCCTTTCATTTGATACCCATGTCGAAAGGGTTCTGAAAAAAATGGTAACCCACCCTCCTGAGGAGTCTGCCATGGATCTAAGGGCATGGCTTATTGCATTCGTCTTATGATGCCCTTTCATTTGGTACCCATATAGAGCGGGTTGTGAAGAAAATGGTAATCCGCCCTCTGGAGATGACCGCCATGGACCAAACGATAAATTGAGAATACTATATTGCTTATGGTGTTCTACTTAACGTACCATTTCATTTGATATCCATGTTGAAGGGATTGTGAAGAATATTTCAATCCGCCCTCCTGAGACGGCCTCCATGGACTAAAGGTATGTACCATATTGCATTGTCATCACAGCTAAAGCTGTGTGCAAAATTTCACCATGATAGGATATCCGGAAGTATTTGAAAAATCGAATGCAAAATTTGTTCCGTGAAGAAAACAGTAATCCGTCCTCTATAGTCCTCCGCCATGGATCTAACGGTATAATGAGTATACCATATTGCATTGTCATCGGAGCTGAAGCTGTGTGCAAAATTTCAGGGTGATCGGGTAACCGGAAGTAGTCAAAAAATCGATTGCAAGATTTGTACCGGACAAACAGACAGACAGGAAAGCGAGCTAATAAAAACGTTTTAAAAAGACATCCTTGAATGCCTGCGATGTCAAAGATTTGGGCACGCCGCAGCTAACTGCCAAATGGCATTTAGATGCGTGAAGTGCGAGAATAATCACAAACCTGGTGAATGTGCTCTAGGTAAAGAAAAAGTAGCTGATAAAAACAAGCTGTTCTGTGTACTCTGCAGATCAAATGGACATCCTGCTAGTTATAGAGGATGCCCAAAATATGCAGAGTTCAAAAAAAGGATACAAATGCGTAAAGAGGAAATCCAGACTCAAAAAGCGCAAAAGAGCAAATTGATAAACAACTTTGTAAGGCCTGGAATGTCCTTTGCCCAAATGGCAGCCGGAGCCCAGCCTACAAAACAACAAGCTCCAAAAGCTGCCACGGCAGCGAGTTCTGGAGATAGTGAGCTGAAGGCGGTCCTCTTGTCCATACAAGGGCAGATCGCGCAGCTCCAGCAACAATTAAGCGAGCAAACAGCTCGTCTAGATTTTGTATATAATGCTCTGTTATCGACAGAAACCATTTCCGGGTAAATTGCTTTAATGGCACTATTCGGAGAGGACACGATCAAAGTCATTTCGGTGAACGTCAACTCGTTGATACGAAATGAGAGAAGGGCGAATCTACTAACTCTCTTGCAGAACCAAAATCCGGATGTGCTTTTCGCTAGTGAAACTAAACTAAACGAGAGGCACAAAATGGATTACAAGGATTATGTGGTAATTAGGCGCGATCGACCTAATTCCATACGAGGCGGAGGCCTATTAATATTAATAAAGACCTCCCTGAAACATAAAATCATGTATAGTAGGGATATAGAAAGGTTTCGGGTGTTGGAAGCGTGTGTTATATACATTCCCCTGTCTAGTGGCAGAAGACTGTATTTAATCGCGGCGTACGCACCCCAAACAACTCAACCAAGATTATTTATAGAGGAAATGAACTCGCTCTTTCAAACTCTTCGCCTGGAGTCGGAGCAAAATTTTTACTTGTTGGCCGGAGATTTAAACGCACGCCATGCGGCATGGGGAAATCAAACGGCTAACACCAGGGGCAACCAACTGAATGACTGGTTGGGCCAGAACAGAATTCAGCGGAAAGTTAATCTCCTCGCTACGGATATACCATCATATCCACGCGGTGGGTCTTTTTTAGATCTGTGCTTGCTAGACTCACGGATGGGTCTACCAGGACTAAATACGAACGAAACAAACTGTCTAGCCACAGTACCATACGACAGTGACCATTACGGACTCGAGATAACAATACAAGTCCCTGACGACTCCATAGAGCTTCTTGAATATTGCGAAGTGCAGCCTTTTGTGTACCAAAAGACGTACTGGCCAAGATTCGAAAGAGCTATGGAAAGGGCAATACAGAACACAGGACGTTTACCACCAACAACTAGAAACTTGACAAACAATGAGATTGACGAATATCTGAAAAATATGGACAATCTCATTATACAGACGATGGACAAAACCATACCCAGGACGAAGAAAAAAACAGTACAGACTGTTACAGAAACGCTACAATCGACGCACTACTAAAACATAAAAGTCGAATACTAACAAGACTAAAAGCACTACACCGTCAGTTTCGGGATAGACGAAGTCCGGAGATTGTAACTCTTAAATCGGTTATGAAAAATCTCCAACAACTATTAAGGCAACAATATTCACAGTCTGTGAATCTGTACTGGAACAGAAAGATTCGCGCTATTCAAAATAATAGCGCGAGCATGTTCCCACAGATAAATAAAATTTTTAGGAGTAAAACACATAACCGACTGGACAAGTTACGTATCCCTAGGACTTCAACTAGCCAGGCACTGCTGAGGTCTGTGAACATAGATCCGGAAGAAACCTGCCATGTCGGTGATAATTATTGCATAGAGGACGAGCAGGAGAAGGTGGATCAAGTGGGGGCCTACTATCAGGAAATTTATTCGGTGAACACTTGTGTTCGTGCGAATTCTGACCTCGAGAGTAGGGCCTCACTGAACCACTCGAGATTATCTAATGAAATCGAATCTTGGAAATCTGAGAATCGAGCAATTATCGAATTCAATGAAGACTGCCCAGCGAACGATATTCCCGAGGCCCAAGTAAACTCGACGTTCATTGGAAAAATCGACCTCCTGCTAACATTCCGTCGTCTGAACAATAAGAAATCGGCTGGAGTAGATGGTATCCCGAACATAGTTCTGAAACATCTGCCCCTGGTGGCTGTAGACATATACACCACTTTGTTTAATAATGCATTAAACAACGCCCATTTCCCAGGTCACTGGAAAACGGCGGTGGTGTATCCTATACCTAAAAAAGGTAAAGACAAAACTAACCCTGCCAATCTCCGGTCAATAAGTCTGCTGCCGAATATCAGCAAGGTTTTTGAAACAGTCATTAATAGATCATTGGCCAAATGGGTTGAGGAAAAAAAGATAATTCCCGATAACCAGTTTGGTTTTAGGGCGGGACATGACACCATTCATGCCGCGTCCAAACTGGTATCAGACATACACTGGAACTTCATGAAAGGCCAGTGTACAGGAGCATGCCTGATTGATTTTGAGAAGGCATTCGATACAGTATGGATCGAAGGTCTTCTCTACAAACTGGTCAGACTCGATATGACGAGACCTCAGCTATACATGATTTATAATATGATTCCAAAGAAGAAGTTCGTCGTCAAAAGTGGCAACTTCACATCAAGTAGGGTCTTTGACATCAAAAATGGTCTGCAACAGGGTGCAGTGAACTCGCCGCTCTTATTTAATATCTTTACGAGTGACCTAATAAGTTCACTCCCGTACGCACTAGCGTATGCGGATGACCTGATCGTGTACAGGACGGGGCCGAAGATTGGAGTGATCCAGACGCTCTTGCAACGTGACTTCGAAACAATCGAACGGTATAGTGATGATTGGAAGTTAAAGATCAATTTTAGCAAATGTGAATCGATCCTTTTCCGGACTCCTCTAAACAAAGCTTCTCGCGATGTGCGGAGGAACTGGAAAACACTCAAAATTTCGAACAATGCCGGACAAGCATTAGAAAAAAAATTGGAAGTGAAATACCTTGGGCTTTGGATGGACCAATACCTGTATTTCAACAGAAATGTAAGTGCTGCTCTTACCAAGGCAAACAAGGCGTTTCATATGACCAAAAGACTTTTTTACAGCAGACACCTAAGCCCACGGGTCAAGGTGATTTGCTATCAAGCCTTGGTCAGACCAATGTTAACTTATGGTTGTCCGGTATGGTTCAACATATCTCCTTCTTACATGGAAAAGCTTCGGGTATTTGAAAGACAATGCTTAAGGGCGTGCCTAAGCTTGTATCGAACACCCGAATCGGGCTTCGTAAAATATCACGCCAACAATATCCTCTATGATAAGGCATCTGTTAACAGGATCGACAATTTCATAATCAAGTTGATTCGACGTCACGTCGCTAGAGCGACGGAGAGCGACAATCCT